>JAYKAV010001112.1:3576059-3606855 GCA_035582835.1 Phoebastria nigripes | reverse complement strand
CCCCAGACTTAAAAGTCTCTCTCACCTTGTGCTGCTGCCGCTGCTTCTGCTGCTACAGGGGGGGAGAAGTTAAGCCAGGGGAAACTTTTCAATCCCTTCCCCAGGCCGCTGCTGCCTCCTCCTTCCACATATTTTTCCCCTCAGAGTTTTATTGTGTCTGAATTTTCTCTCTCTCTCTCCTCTTCTGTCTGTCCACAGTTCAGGTTTCTGGGGTAAACAGGGTTTAGGATGGTGCTAGGGATATTTGGGAGAAGGAGAACTCTAGTGGTGTCTGCTGGAGTTGCTGTTTGTTTCTTTTATTATTTTTTTTAATAATACATTTGAAACGGATCTTTAACTATTTATTATATATGTATTTTATCATACTCTTAGGTCTGGACCCTATCTTATTGCAGAGGAAAAATGTGCCACTTCTCTGGCCCTGATACAGGCAAATTCCTCCTATCATGAAGTCCAACTTGGAGAAATTCCAGATAAGGTTTTCAAAAGTGGATACTCACCTTGAGCAACAGAAACTGAAACATACAGAATCAGTGCTCTGTCTCAGAGTTGGCTATATGTTGCGAGCTGTAGATCCACACTTTCACTGCAGGATTGGGAGATATACAGTAATATATATATAAAAATTTATAGGTGCATATATACATGTAAGTAGCAAGAAAACATGTACATTGTATCCTGTTTTTATATGGACTGTGAGATAAATATTATTAATAATAAATGTCTGAGCAAATACATTCTCAAGTTTCTGAAATACTTCAGGAATTATTTAATGCATAAGTAACATACTTCACAATTAATTAATCTTGACCAGAAATGTGACATATTTTATTAAAATACACTGTAAGCTTAGTTCTATAAAATTTATGCATGCAAATAATTTTATTTATATGAGTAGCCATTAGTTTTGCTAAAATAGTTTTGGACTGCTAATGATGAAAAAGATGCATCCATTCTGCCTGGTCAGTCAAAGATTTAACAGAGTTTGCACACTGAACAGTGAAAGTTTCTCCAGTGTGTTCAGTAAATAAGATTTTTGTTAGTGTCTAAAACACATTTTGTTTGAGACTGCTGCAGCCTCTTTAAAAAAATTTTATTTACTTTACATCCTCTTTTAAAAAATAAAATGCAAATAACAGTTTGTTGCACAGCAGTGATAAAGCTTTACTTCTATTATGTATTTTAAAATGAAAGAACATTTTATATTATCTAAAATAAATAGATAGGAAAGAAAGTGCTGGTAATCTGCTTTCAAAGGGTGCTTGAGGGGTTGGGCAGATACCAAACAGCGGTACTATAATTTACTAACTGCATTATATTGCTTGTATTAATAAAAAGCAAATGAAATTTACAGGCAATTCTTTAAGTAAGAAGGGATCTACCATCAGTATAATTACAAAAAGGCTACCTTGTGTTAAGCATTTAGTTGTGATGTTTGGCTCTGATTTCGTTAAGGCATGTAATTTTCAAAAGAAGTTTGATAGAAATATATGCCAAGTTTCCATGGGATATTGCTGGCTTGGCTGTCTTAGGTTTCTTTGAAAGCTCCTCTATACAAATTGCATCTGAGCTATATTTATATAAGAAAAAAAATGTTTGGGTCCTCATCCTTTCTACTGTTTCTACCATGCAGTCAAGCTAACAGTTCTGCTCAAACTGGCGTGGTTAAGGCACACCGATTTTTGCATCCAGAAGCAAACAGAGAAGCGTAGCTAGCAGCATACCTAACCAGCTTTAATTCTTCAGCCAGGACAGCCAGGTACCCCCTACACMTGGGTCGGCTGGGGGATTTGCCATAGCTCCAAAACAAAGCTCCAATTCCAGTCTCAGGTTCTTTAGCAAAAAGATTTATTACTCTGCCACAGTGCTTTCTCCTTACCTATGTAAATATTTACTTAAGGCAGAAGTTCAGCTATCTTCAGTATAAAAAGGTTTTAGCCCTTTATCTCTTCAAGACCCATAGAGAGCTGTCAAATAAACATTTAGGCCACAGTTTCACCAATGCAAAGCATATGCACTGTTGAAGCCTTACAGTTTGCCTACCTTACAGGTTTTTACCTGGAGTCTACTGCTTGCCAACAATTTGCTGTACTTAACATATTTGTAAAGGCTAGTCTGGACCGTCTCCAAATATTTGTTTCAGGATACAAATATTTGATTTTGGAAAGAACAAGGTATCCTAAAGCAAACACGTAGGGAGTGTCTGCAACCGTAGCCGCGTTACCTTGTCTGAGCTGGTGGGCAGTGGATTAAATCAAGTGTACAGAGAAAGGGATATAGCTTTTATATGGGTGTTCTTGGGCCTTGTTTTGAGGCATTTTGATATCCTCATTAGGTCCCCTGGGTAGCTGTTTGCATTACATAGCCTTCAGGATGCACACTGAAGGATAGCAAGGATGAATTTTTTGGTCGTTTTGACTTATTTTTATCTGTATTGGAAAGACTTTTTTAATGTACAGGTTTGAAGCCCTGCTAACCGGTCTTGGTTAGCCCCGATTCTTGCATTTACCTGCATTTAGTCTGATATCTAATATGAGCCCTGTGGCGGATGCCTTTTGGCCATTAACTTTCAGATAGAACAGGAGCGGGKAGCGGTAAACAGCTAACGCCGCAGCCGCGGCGGCGGCCGGGAGGGCTGAGCCCGGCAGACAATGGGAAGGAAATCCCACCCTCCCCCAGCGCTGGGCAGCGGCGGGTTTCCTCATAGGCAGGGGGAAACGTTTGTTAAAACCAAGAGCGGGGTTAGGGCCGTCTCCAGCCCCCCCTTCCCCGGGGCGAGGGCTGGGGGCGGTGCGAGGCCGCGGGGCCGTTCAGGCATTTCCTCCCTCCCCCGCCTGGAAGGTCCCTGGGAAGGACGAGCGGGGAGCTGGGTTTCTGGGGCAGGACGGGCACCTCTCGGGCTGAAGTAGCTCCGTTGGGGAACGAGTTTGCTTGTCAAAAACGTCTGTAGAGCTGCAACCGGCAGCTCGGGGTGTAATGGTGAGGGGTCCAGCCATCTGCTTGCTTGCAAGGTTGCGGGGAAAGAAAACGCACCACTAATGCAATGTTAGAAAGAAAACACGATAAAGTTACTTCCTTTCGAGTAGAAAGTACTTACCACAGGAATACATCAGGCTGCGTGTGTGCTATATGGTTTTGCCAGTATTGCTGCGCTCGTGTGTAAACAGTAGGTTTGTTGGTACCGTTTGCTTCCTTTGGAAAGGGGCTTGGAGGGCAGGAGAAGAAGCTGCRTGAGCAGAAGCACAGTTTTGCCAGAATAAGCGGCATCCAGCCTAAGAATGTAATCTACTGCCGTGAATTAAAGGGGATATCGGGCAGGTTCATGGGAAAGAAATCCCTTGCAGGTTGGAGACACRCAAACCATGATTTGGGAAATCCCTGAGCTGAAAGCAGTTGGAGGCTGGGACACAAATACCCTAGGTGCCTGGCTGTTACTATGTTTCCCAAGGTACGGGGACTACTATGTCCAGTACACTTTCTGTGCGCAAGACGACTGACACTGCCTAGTAACATGCAGGCTGGTAAATATGCCTCCATTTTCCTTTTAAATGATACTCCTCCTCTYCTCCTTCTCAAAAGACCGTTTTATTTTTAATTCTAATACTGAACAACACAGTCCTGTGTGGGTATGATCTTTTATTCTTACCATGCTCTTTTGCCATTCTCTTGGTTCAGTGGTACAACCATCAAACACTCAGGTGATCAAGTACATCATTGCTGGTGGGTTCTAGGCACTGGGCTCAGGACCGTGAAAACATCAGTTGAATGCTGCCCTTAGTAGAGCAGGGAGTGTTGTGTCTTCTCCATCGCAGGACTTGTGCTAGGCTAATAAATGCACAGCCCAGCCTTCTTCTCCAGGACTTTCTACCATCTTCCTGGCTGAACCAAACCCACCCACTATGTGCTCAAGTCTTTATCTGGCTTTGTAAGATAGCTGTCTCTTGCTGTTGATGCCAACCCACCTTACTGTGTGCTCCGCTCCCAGCCGCACTGAAACAAAAATAATTTGAATGTGTTTCCTGAGAGGCAGGTCTGCTGTGTTGTGATCATAGAAGTATTAATGCAGAAAATTAGTGTAAATTTTTCATCAGAACAAAGTTTAGCAACATGGTTTTCTTTGCAGTAAAAATCTCAGCAATGCATTTAATTTAGGAAGCTGGGGGGAAGGGAACAAAGCCTTAATAACAACAGGCTCAGGAAATCCACTGAGCTGAAAACAGTTGGAGGATGGGAGAGTCTTAGGGAGAAGCTTATGCTGTTCCTTTTTTCCTCAGGCATTGAAAAGAAAATACCAGGCTCAAGAGGGGGACACAGAGCAGAGAACCCCCAACAATGTCTGCTGCTCCACGAAGCTGTCTAAGGAATGAGTGCATGCCATTCAGAGGTGCTGTCCTGGCAGGCTTGACATGATGAGGATTGAAATAGATGCCGCAGCAGCCAGGATCCTTCCTCCCTTTTCAGCTTCCTTCTCCTTGCTATGTCCCTGGCCATGCAGACTGGCCGTCCAGTGCTGGCTAGCCACAACGCTCAGAGGAGCTTGATGAGGAATTCTGTGACTTGGTGGGGCTTGAGAAAGTAAGGGTATAAACAAAAAGATGGGAAGACAGGTACGGGCAGAATTTCTAAATGTTTCTATGAATTTCTATGTTCTGGGGTGTTTGTTGAAGACGGTACATTGTGGGGAGGTGGATCTTTGGCCAGTACTCATGTGTTGAGTACCTTATGGGTATAATAACGGGTAATAACAAAACCAGAAAAGTGTGCTGAGTATAGATGTAGATTAAGATACAAAATGCATTTTTTCCCACTGTGTTCTCTCTTTACATTTTCATGAACAACTGGGAATAGAGGTTTATCCTAAAAAGTTTACCTGTGAGTAAACTGACATATGTTTATGACATATGACATGACATGTGTTTACGCCAGCATTATGCTTCATGAAAACTGTATGCCTGATTCAGCACAGTCTGCCAAAGGAAACTTAGCTCCATATTTTTTAACTAATTCAAAACAACAGTGTGAGATTGTACCGGTTTCATACTTTGTGTCATCTGGCTACTGTATTTTTGATACGAGAGCAGGTGCCATAACATGTAACATGAAAAAAAGTTCTAATGTCCGCTTCCAAGTGTACATCAAATTTATCTCACACAGGTTTGTCCAGTCTTGGTGTAATATCTAAAATAATTTATATCTATGCAAAATAAATATACAAAACTTAAATTTGCTTTTAGACTGAAATAGGATCTATTGTTATTTTATAAGGACGCAGTGACTGCAGATACATCATTTGCCAGAAAAACAGCTATGACTATGAGGAAATAAGTAGTACCTTTTGTTATTAAAATAATTACAAAACTAGAGTTTTTACATAAGGAGATGTTATGAATGTCATAATTGCAGGGAAATATTAATTACATTGTGCATCATATTAAATGCCAGTATAGCCAATAATAAGAAAAAAATATCCTATATTTAAGGTAAGTGGGGTCCATCATCCCAAGACAGCGGAAATACATGGATAAGGGAGGTATTACAGCATGCATTAGGAGCATGCAGAGACGTCCAAGTGCCTTTGCACTGAGTCAGTTCATGACAAGCCGGGCTTGACCAGGTTTGGTCCAGCACTGGCTTTGAGCTAATTATTGCAGAAATAGTCTGTCTCTACCCTGCGCTTCAAAGCCTTCCATGTTCGAAGTTGGCTTGTTAGCTCTGATGTAGTGCTGGACCCAGGCTGGTTCCATGCATTCATGTGGCGCCTCTTTGGGATTAATAAGCCTTTCCAGTAAACAGACTTCTGTCATGTATAGAGCAGAGACATCCAAATGTTTCTGAAAGAGATAATGTGTTACCACTAGTACTGAACTGAAGCTAATAAGGCTTGTTGGACCCGAGCTGATCATATGCAGAGCTACCCAGCTGTGGCCCTGTACAGCTTTTTCCCCAGCTCCAGTTTCCAGGAACACAGTGTTTTGCATGGCATTAGCTCCAGTCTCACACAGCTTATTATGCCAGTTGCGATGCTACGCAAAAGAGGCAAAATTGTTTCTGGAACAGAGCTGCTCTTGAATCTAACACATTGCCGGAGCTAAAGATCCCTACCAGACTGAAGCTGTTCTGGCATGAAGCCATCTTGATGTGCTTGCAACTTTGATGTATCCTGATGTCATCTGCAGCTTGAGTAAACCTCCTAGAGATATCATTGATTGGCTGTACAGGATAGGCATAACTAATAGCAACATTTGTGTCAGTTTTGAACCATTATGGTCAAGATGAAAGCTAATGTAGGAACAAAAAAAATCCACATCTGCCATTCTGTGGTTCTGACCACTTATTTGAAAGCATCTTCTATTATCCAGAGTTAAAGTTAGTATGTTGGATAAGATAAATTAGTTTTGATGCAGTATCAGCAATTTAATTTTTGTTGCATTCTCTAAGGAATCACCTGCTCAAAACGAATTGTAATATTCAAGTCTAATTGTCCTATCACTAACAACCTTCTTACACTGACGGAATTGGAAGAGAATGCCATGACAAGTTAAACAAAGTGGAACTTATACACTGGGACTATTTGAAATGATGGGATTTGAAAAGAGTGCTGGGACAAATAGATTATATATTGTTTGATCTTACATGTCATGTAGGTTACGTATTATGTATAATTCACAAGTAATAGATATTATTTATATATTTGTCTATTTATCTTAGCTAATAGCTGCATTATGTTCAGCAGATGGCAATGCAATCACTTAAAAGATTTCTCATTAAAAAAAGAATTTATTAACACCCTATTAACTTTAATAAGAATAATGTGGGTTTTTGACGCATCTCCTAAATTTACCAGGCATACTATTCAAAAGTCATGGTTAGCTATTAGCAGGGTAACTAAAATACAGTTACCATTGAAATAGTATCTTTGAATATCCCAAATTGCTGAATTTAAAAAGTTCCACCAAATTTCCTCAATCCTGAATACAAAAATAAAAAGAATCAGATTTTGACATGCTGAACTGTATGCGTGTGTCACTCAGGGTGATCTTGGTAATACATTTTGTGTTCCATACCTGCAGTTACTACATTTTTCACATTGAGAAATAAATCCACATATTTTATTTCTAGTATTTGAATGTTTTATAGCCTCTTCTTAGTGCTGGACTAGCACTAATTTTGTTCATTTGTTAACATAAAAGGAAAGATTTATCATCCCCATATTTCAGTTCTTATCTGTAGGTCATGCTACTTTTCATCTCAGTTATTTATGTGAATGTTTTCCCTTTTAGATGACAACTATATCGCATTCACTTTGGAAATAATGTTGCCTTTGAATGGTTTAACACAGCACCAAGGTGTTGGGACAGACATACAGACACGTTTTTCCTTCTTTCTCCCATAAGCCTCTAGAGATCTAGGGAATCCTGCTCAAGTGTCAATTAAGTAAGTAAGTGTTGTGTTTCTTTTCTTTTTTTTTTAAAAAAAACACCGCATATAGTTAGGGAGTACGCACATTCCTTCTCTAAAGACTGTTTGTGGCTCAAAAGCAGTTCCACATATTTAAAGTTTCCTTGGACCATCTCAGCCATTTAATATTTCCCTCAGCAAATATAGACAGATGAAGGGAACAGGCTACAGCCACCAATCCTGCAAGCACTCTTTCATGTTTGCAGTGTAAAAACTGTGGTTAAAACCATTAAGTGAATAAACCATGTGAGTAAAATGCTCCCATTTCCTTTATTCGAGCTCTGAAGCTTGTTATTATATGTAAAATTACAAACAGAGGAGCAGAGTCTGGGCATAGACTATGAAGCCCACTGAAGTCTCTGGAAAGACTCCCATTGACTTCAGTAACCCTGGTATCAGAACATAGGTAATTTTCTTTATTCTGGACCAAGTGGGATTTCCAAATCATTGGAACTCCAAACCATTTTTCTTCTGATTCCTTCCTCCATTCTGTGAGATGTGGTTGCACAGGACTTAAGACATCTTATGCCTTAGCTCAACTCCTGAAAAAGTTGGCAGCAATGTGAGTTTTGGACTAGTAGAAATATTCTACGTTACATAAGATAAAGCTAAACATGAAGCGTTGGTGCGATTTTAGAGAATAAGCAAATTCTATGTGAGTTTTTAAACAAAAATAAAGCATAGTGTTAGTTCTGAAATCTATGGATGAAGTAAGCAGAAAAATCATGGAATGCCAAAAATAGAAAGAATTGTATTTGGACGATGAACTGGTGTTATATAATCATACTTTTCTTATATTTAGAAGTATTTTTCTAATGGTATTCAGAAAAATTGCAAAATGGTAGATGTACACATGGTAGAGAACACCACAGTTCTGCTGATAAAAACTCAAGAAGTTGCAAGAACTTTACAAAAATGTTGAAAGGGGATCCTGTAATAAACATTAATCAGCAAAGCATTATAATAATTAATTATGTTATTATTGGAAAGGTGATTGAATTGCCAAATGGATTCTCAATTTGAAAGGGGACAGAGTTCCCCCCAGTCCTCTTATTTAATATGCTGCATTTTAGCCTTAAATTCATACTGCTTGATAAGATAAAAACAGGATAAATCAACTCACAGAAAAGCCTGTGTTTGAATTATTTTCCTGGGCTAATTTGTGTCCATAAGAAAATTTTGCAGAGGTTTTAGACAAAACATTGCATCAATTAGTTTCCTGAGAAGGTGACAATTTACTTGAGAAGTTGTATTTACTTCCTAGTACTGAACTATGAGCATATAAGGTGGTAGTGCACACCACACATATATGAGGAATAACAAAGATAATACGTGTCTTCTGGAAATCAAAGGACTCAAGATTACTCCAACAGGTGGTCAAAAATATTAGGAGAGGCAAAAAACCCCAACCCAAAAACCCTCTAACACCAGGACAAAAATGATTTTTTGCAAACAGCCAGAAGACTCAGACGGAACCATCTCAAAATATTTTACATACATGTAGGGATATATGAAGATACAAATTAACCCTTTCTGTCAAGTTGGAAGCACTGTCCAATGTGTATGAATATCATGTTCAAGCAAGGATTATAAGAATAAAATCTTTCCTCCCCCAGGAATTTAGTGACTAGAGAATGAACTCAGAGTGTCTTTGTGGTAGCAGTATGGCTGCTATGCACCTTAATGTATGTGAATTCTGGGGTCAAGTGTCCCAAATTTGTATCCACATTTATATTTTACTGGTTAGTAAGGCCACCTAGATGACAGGTGACACTAGTGCTAGCAGTGAACTTCTCTTGCCTTTTCATTACCACAGTGAAAGCATTCAAGTCCCCCTGATGGTAAAAAAGGTAAAACATAACAGATTTATGCTCACTATTTTAAAATGTGGTGTCCATGGGGAAAAAATTATAAACTACAAAACCCTTGAAGAACATTAATTAAATTGTTAAATTGTACTATTTGCAAGCATTTTCATTCAGTCCCGTGAAACTCCCAGGCTCAGGGAATGTGGGGAGGTATGAGCTATTTGTAAGCAATTAACTTGCCGTGAAGTAGTGGCAGCAGTTTGTCTGAATGTCTTCATGGAAATTAATTGTGATAAGGGGACATACCTTTGCAGGATTGGAGTCTCCATTATTTTTGTCTCAGTTACTAGATTTACATGGCACAATACAGACTGACAAAATTCTGCTCTTGAGTTCTAGCTTAGCGTTCCTGGGAGTGCAAAAGTCAAACCTGAACTCATTATATATGACAGCAATGTAATTGTATTATCTTTATGGGAATACCTGATCATATATGATACTGAAAAATATAAAAAAGACTTTAAAAATTGGGAAGCTCACAAGCTGCCAAAAGTGTTACAAAGAGATGCTTCCAACCTTTCTCACAGGTGACCCCTTCTTTAAGAAAAAATAAAAATCATTCTTCCTTCCAGAAACAAAGAATACAGACCAGAGTTATAAGGCTAAGGTTATAAGGCTATGACATGACTCAGTAGTTTAGTAACTCTGAAAGGAGCTGGTGGTCATGCTGGATAATTAGCTGAACATGAACTTGTGTAGTTAATGAAAGGAGGATATTGTTGCAATAAGTAAGGTAAAGTAGAATGGATTAGAGGAGGAATAAGGAGTTGAAGACCAAATTAAAAACAAAAAGCCTTTGCTGTATTTGAAGCAGTAAGTCTAGAGGAAAGTTGTTATGTCATTGGCTTAAGGTTTAGATGGTATATATGGACATTGTTGAGAAGCTAAATGAATTTGTCATAGCTGAGGCTTCAAAAAGAGGTAGTGAAGAATAAAATGCCACAATAAAATGCCCTCTGTAAAATTTTTTAATAGAAGTTTGGTTAATATTTTGATCATAAGCAACAACACTGTCTGATTAGTAAATAAAACATGTCCCTGGCTATTATCTAGCCCTGATACCAACCTACACAACATGGCTTACATTCAGGTGGCTAAATTCTGTTACCTCCAAAATATGATGTTCTCATCTAAACAGCCTCTTGGGAATAGTGTCTGGCTTGTACTGCCCTTGAGTCCTGCTTGGCCTTTTTTTTTTTTTCTTCTTCAGAAACCATGTTAACCATTTAACAAAATTGGTGACCACGTGCCAGTGCCTGTGCTTGGACCGTAGCACTGCTTAGTTTATCAATATAGACAGTGCTTCTTTATTTATACTACCTGCATACTCCGATTTATAGAAATATATGTGAGTCCAGTTATTCTTAAAAAAAATTCATTACAGACAACCCTGAAATCAAAGCAGAATTCTCATAACCATTGCCCTAAACAAATAATTTTCTTACTACTAATGTGAGCAAACTGTTTGCAAAGCAACTACAAGCCTAGCAAGCAATGAGAGATGGATTTGAATGTGCATTCATGGAAATACAGTTTACAATTACTAGAATTAAATACATTATGTCTAGTGCCTGTTTGTGTGTGAAAAACATTAATTTGATTGTTTACTATTTAGTTCTCATCATAATATATATTAAAAAATATTGAAAAACTTATGTTCTGTGTATTGAATGATTTTCAAGCATTTAGGAACTTCGACTTCTTAAACAGCTTTTTTAACTTGTCAAGACATGTTTGAGTTAGCAAGAACAATAATATCTGAATAATTTATTTAAGCATACACATACAACCTGTCTTAATTAACAACATTAGAAATGTTAAAAAGAAATGTATAAAAATAAGTTTTGTAAGTCAGAAAAGTTAATACAGCCTTAAGCTCCTTATATCCTATTTTTTAGAAGAACACAATGTGAAAAATGGAAACTAAAAAAGTAAGGCCTGTACTAATAGCAACAGCTGTCACATATTCATTTTTCTCTCTCTCGGATATTAAAAATGGCTAAATAGAATTGATTAAACTTTTCTTCAGAGGTGCCCTGGAAAGGAAGAAGCTATGACAGATTTTGTCCAACAAATTACATATTTTTTAAATTGAGGCTTATAATGAAAATGCTTGGCATTATTATATAGTAGTCCTCCTATGGTACTATGAAATAGAGAGGGGATAGTGAAACTCTACTGCTTTTTGTCATATTAGAACCGTAGAAGCCGTCTGCACTCCAGAACACTATTGCTCAGTATGCCTGTGGTTTACAGGAGCATATGTGTGAATCTTTTAATTCAACAACAGAAGACAGATCAGACTGATTATTTCTGTTACACAGAGATATTACCAATCTTTTCCTATTCTGCAGTTTATTTTTGGAAAATAATTTGTATTTTCAGACAGTCTAAATACTCATTGTGCTAGCATTTACAAAGCACAACAAGTTGTAAGTTAATATCACTGGAATTCAGGGAAGGGGCAATGGGAAAAAAAGGGATCTGATCCCCAACGTCTTGTTCTGAACATATCAAGTAACAGTGTATCCATCTCTCATTTATTAAGGCCGTGAAGGTTGTAGTACTTAGATATCTAAATAGAGGGATAACAGTATAAGTTTTAAAAATCACATACAATTTTTTTGGCCATGAACAAATGTCAAATCCTTAAACATGGTACATAGGCAAAGAGACACCAAGAAAATTCAAATTACAATGCCATTTTAAAACACCTTCTGTTACCTGCTGAGAACCGTTTGTAAATGTTTAGAATTTTGAATGGTCTTTGTAAAACATAGTAAGAGTCTCTGCAATGCCAAAATTTGTAAGTGTAACTCTGAGAGTCAAAAAAAAAAAAAACAAAAACATGAATGATTCCTTATGTTTTCATATTTCCATTGCGTCTATACTGTTGAACCCTCTGTTAGGCCACACTCTACATCTCTGAATTCAGAAGGAATTCAAAGCCCCTTAGAAGTCAAGAAAATTCAGCTTGAGTGAGGCCTTTAGAGTTGTTCCATTTCTTCTGTTTACATTGAAACCTAGCAAAATAATCTCATAGTTTTGGAGGTTGTTTTTACAGGCATGCATACAAAAGAGAAATAGGAGCCCACTTTTAATATTTTACAAAAGTGATTTAGCAAGGCAGAACAGGAAACTCCATTCTTTCTTTCTAGCAAACTCAATAAATCACTCTCGTTCTACTAAGTTGCAAAGTTTGCTGAAGTTCTGAGTTGTAAATGACCTGGGGCCTGCTTCTTACCTTGGGAAGTTTTTGTAAATGCTAAAATGAATGTGAGAAGAAATAAAACTCTCTATGATATAGTAAGAGCCTAATCTGAATTCCAGTGAAATTGCATGGAGAGAGTCCTCTGTCTTATACGGGAAAGAGGTCACAAATCATATACACCACTTATACAGCCCATGCTGTACCAGACAGGAGAGTGATTCTTGATGGAGAAAACAAGCATATGCCCACGTACTTGGGGATAGTGGTATTCATTTTCTGTCTGTTATGGAGTGGCGTTGGTGACAGCCAGAAAAGTGAGGACAGGGAGGACCTGAGACCCTGCTCAGGTGGAGAGATCAGCAACTGCAGAGTCAACAGAGAAACACCAGGGAAAAGGGAGGCCAGTGGAGTAATGCTTTTTTTCACCAACCTTGTTGTCTTGCTTATTTTTTTCTCATTTTATCACTTTTCCTTACCACTCTTCATATTGCTTCCTTAACTTCACTGACTGTGTGAGTCTTCCGTCACAGAGAAGGACTTACGTGYACTTCAAGGGAGGAAGGAAGACAGTGGAGGCACAAACCTTCACGTCTGAGTGGACATCGCTCAGGAGGGGATCAGCATTATGCTGGTGTGGCCTTGATCGAATCCATTGTTTCAAATATTAGAACCATTTGTCTGCAACTGGGTCAGTATTTTATTTTCTGAGATTTTTTTTCCCAATATTTTGTAAGCTATCAGTTTGGGGGGGGTTAAGCCTTTACACAAAACGCTCAGCCCTGTGTGTTTGTGCAAAATGTAAAATAGATGCCCGGCAGGCAAACATAGAGTACATACTGCCACAGTAAGCTGGTGATTGCTTTCAAACCATTTCTTTCTACTTCATTGCACATAAATATGATTCTCCTAACCCCTTTGCTTGAGTTTGATGGGAAGAAAATCACAAGACTTTCATGCAAGAACAGCTAAAATCAAACTAAGAAGGAGCATCTTACAGGAAAAAGGGCAGATAGAGCTCACTGCCATAGCTATGTGCCGTAAAGCACTGGTGCTCCTGGTGTGTATGGTCTAAGATACCATTCTCCCGGCTGGCTCCAAAGTATGAATAACTGTAGCCAGGTCTGCATTTGAAGGAACTGTTTGCTATGTCCTGGTGAGGCACTGAAAATAGAAAGCTGACCTGATTATATTTTCTGTGAATGGTTGTGTGCTTTTCTATCATAATGAGTGATTTTGTCATTTTGAGATGTGGGTTAACCCCAGCAGGCAGCTCAGCCCCAGACAGCCACTCCCTCGCTCAGTGTCCGGCAGTGGGATGGGGGAGAGAATTGGAAGGGTAAGTGAGAAAACTTGTGGGTTGAGATAAAGACAATTTAACAGGTAAAGCAAAGCTACATGTGCAAGCAGAGCAAAATAAGGAATTCATTCACTACTTCCACCAGCAGGCAGGTGTTCAGCCATCTCCAGGAAAGCAGGGCTCCATCACAGGTAACGGTTACTTGGGAAGACAAACGCCATCACTCTGAACATACCCCGCTTCCTTCTTCTTCTCCCAGCTTTTATTGCTGAGCATGACGTCATATGGTATGGAATATCCCTTTGGTCAGCTGGGGTCAGCTGTCCCRGCTGTGTCCCCTTCCAACTTCTTGTGCACCCCCAGCCTCCTCGCTGGTGGGGTGGGGTGAGAAGCAGAAAAGGCCTTGACTCTGTGTAAGCMCTGCTCAGCAGTAATGAAAACATCCGTGTGTTATCAACACTGTTTTGGTCACAAATCCAAAACATAGCMCCATACGGGCTGCTATGAAGAAAATCAACTCCATCCCAGTCAAAACCAGTACATGAGATTATGTTGTTATAATTCATCATACGACCCAAATCCATTAAGAAGGGGGTTCAGTAGCATCCTTGCTAAATGGAGTATTTACCATAAGCATCAGACACCAGTGACTCCTCTGATCTCCTTGATAAAGATCAGAGTGTTGACTCCTCCATCTGTGCAGATGCTCAGTTTGGGACCAGTTTGCTAACCAAGGGAAGCAGGTTCTCATGATGTTCTCTGTGTGCAGGCCTTTTGAGTGAATTCTTTAAAAAATCTTTTTTGAAAATGTGTTTTAGAAGTTGTTTATATTTGTTGCCACACAGGGCATAGTCACCATTTTCTTTTTCAGCCACTATTTATCTTGGGAATGTGAAGCTGAGAACAATGTGATTTAATTTTGCTGGTTGGAGGTTCAATCATTGAGGAAAATTAGTGCTTATCTAGTTTTAAAACAACTTCAACCAGTGGCAATACATTCATTTTGAGGTGGATCTTATTTTAAATGTTCTTATCTAAAATAATTTTTAAAAGTATTCCAGAAACAAAGCAGGGAAAAAAAGAGAAATTCTATTTTGGGAAGAGTGAGACTTTTAGTAACAGTATTCATATAAAAACTATAATGTAATGAGAGATTGCAGGAGGTGATGAAGGGGAACTTTAGGAGTGGATGAGAAAGGAGACAAACATAACTGCTGTTATGAAAGCTTTGTTAGAGAGAAGGACTTCAGACTTTGTACATATCAGAGATGGAAACAGCACATGGAGTTTTAAATAGGCTGAGACATTGCTGAATGTGTACTCCATCCACTGTAGTACATATATCAAAATGTATATGAGAAGGAAATCAAGTCTTGCTATGGATACTAACACCTGTACATCAGGATGTATGAGTTTGCCATCTATGAACATATAATTCAATGCTAAAAAACCTAGCTGCACCTTATTTGCATGGGCATCTTAAAAGACTACTAGTTTTTCCTACTAAGTTTCATTACAATTGTGGTTATCAAAATAAGTATAAAAATCCATCCACTATGTGGTTTTAAGATTTATTTCTGATATCTTGTGGGGATAGTTKTACACTCTTTGTTGGATTCTTTTTCCCCTCTTTGAAAGGACACGAGAAAGTTAAGGAGTATTTGCAATTTCTTCTCAGGTCTATAGATTGCTTATCCTACCAGGCTACTATCAGTGACAGTCCCATGATTTGGCCTTCAGTGTTGAAATTGTTTTTTCTCTGTTTCTTCCAGACACTGCAAATGTTGTACTAGATCGGTTGTTGACAGTACGGATGGGAGGAAAGTAACCAAGGTCAGTCTGGCAAAAATAGCAGTGATGGTGAGAACGTGAAAGCACCTACTGGGTTTGCCGGCGTGGCTTGCAGAGTTTGAATTGCGAYGGGTCTGGGGATCTGAAAGATCGTTGCTCATCTTGTGTTCTTCACGGCATTTGTGTCTGTTTGGTTTGCTGGTGCAGCATGTTGCCAGCATTGCACCTCTCAAGATTTCAGAGCTTGTTTAGCAGAGGGTTCATACTTCTGCAGCCTGCTTCCGACAGGGTGAAAAGCCAAATTTTTGAAAGCCCGGTGTTGCAATATAAGAATTTCATTGTATTCGATTATTTGGAGAGGGAATGGGGCAAATAGTGAGGGTTTATTTGATTAATTTATTTGTTAATTACTGTTCTTTAATTATTTCAGGTTCCCATGTGCCAAAGTTATTGGGCATGCTACTACACTTCAAAGTAATGGGGTTTTCACTTTAAATAGTGATCTGGAAAATTTTAAAAAATAATAGAAAGGAGAGTACAAAAATGGATAAACGATTCACACACTGTGTTTTTCAGTCTGAGATAAACATCAGATAACAAACTCAGGGCCAAAGGGTATATGTTGGCAATCAATTCTGCTCAGCCAGACATTCATAAATATAATTTATTTAAATTATGTGCTGTTCAATAAACATCTGAATCTTTATTTATACATCTTGATTTGCCAAAATGTTTTGCTAGGAAACTAAGAGGATGAGAAATATGATAAGAACGACTTTCACCATCTGTTAAAGGAGAAAACTTGACATATTTTTAGGAAGAAACATGCCTACTTTCTTCTGAAAAAGTATTGTGAAAGACTGCTTATGGCATGGTTAAGGGGCAAAAGGAACGTAAAACATATTTTAAGCTACTCTATAGGCAAGTAGCTAAAATAGTTGTTTTAATAACGTAACAGGTTTATAGAGAAGTAACAATGAATTTCAGTAATCTTCCACTACCTTTCCTTAGACAAGTGCTACAGTTGGAAGAAAATCTTCCTGGCCTTTCATTTCTTTGCCATAGCAGTTTGTTATCACAAAAGCAGGCTAGTCTGTGCATGAAAGGGATATGTCATTTCAGAACTTTATGGGGAAAAAAAATAATGGAAGTAATTTTGTGTTAAGCAAATTATAAACAAGCAGGAACATGAAATTTTGGCACATGTTAGCAGGTAGAACTCTAAGAAACTTGTCGATTCCTATTCACAGTGGCCCCTGCAGATATTCTTGGCTTTTCTTTGGCTTCAGTTCACTTTACTACTGTGACAGCTAGGAGTTATGTGTTATTTTAACTCTCAAAAGCCATAAAGGGATTAGGCCCACACTGTGCTGAATTCTGCAAGGTTATATAGAAACATGCTTTTCCTCCCTGAAGATCTTACTCTGTTGTCTTTAGGGTCAGAGACAGAAAAGACGAGGAGAAGAGATGCAATATGTACATAGAAATACTAATTTAGCATGCAACTTTAGTTTAGGATTTTATTTGAATTTTATTGGATTATATTTAAACTATTATTATAATTTCATTATTTTGTTCTACAATGGTTTCCTTCCCAAACCCTTCTGGGTACTTCCTCTCCCCTTTTACTTTCCTTTACAAAAACTGAATCCCAACTTTTATTTTCACCCTTCTTTTCTAAGGAAACATGTGATCACATTTTGTTTGTGTGAGAGAGAGGAAGAGAGAGAAAAAAGTTCGTTGTTACAAGTTTTGTGAAAATACGTAGTAGGATGGATAGAGGAGAGTCTGCAGAATCCTTTATTAGATGATCCAGATCGACATTTATACAAAAAGCCACTGGAAGCAGCTCGTCTGTACGTAGAACTGCTTGTGTCTGTTGATATACTTCCACTGTGCTGGCACTTTGTTTCAGCATGTAACATGTATTTGTAGTTTTAATCATCAGTCATACATCTATCTGGAGATGCAGTTACCTACTCTGCACAAAGCACTATGGTATCTACATATGCAACAGCGCAGTTGGGTACTCAGTTTTTTTAAATCGTTCTCTGTGTTCTTTAAAATTCAGAACACCCTGTTTTCCTTAAAAAACACTGTCCTTCAACAAGAAATTAATCATAAACAAAGGATGTAGAATATTATTTGATAAATATTACATGTTGAATATCACCAGGAGCGGTAAAATGGTCACATGCAGTCCAAGTAATTGCAACAGGCATATTGTCAGGACTATTACTGATATTTAATTATGATTGCCTACGGGCATATATTACACCTTCTGTGTCACCTTCGATCGTTCAATTTGTTGTGTCTGCAAACAATGCAAATCCCATTGTCCTGCAGAGATAATCTGAGAAGTACCCTTTTGTGGGCACTTTGGTGAGCTTGGAAGTAATAATAGCTTCTGAGAAGACACATCTATCGCTACTATTTTGTTTGTGTTTGACTATCTGGAATGCAAAAAATATGGAAAGATAACAAGAGATTTTATAGGATAATTATAGATGAGATATATAATGTCTGACTTGGCTTAGCTTGGCTTAGAGGAATTATAATCAATTTTCCAGTGAAGACTGTTGAGTGTTACACTTTTGAGAAGCTTGTATTAATCATAAGCCCTTAGGCACATCCGATACGAAGTTTTGGCATGAAGCACTATGCTTTCAGCTACACCTGTGCAATTCAGCCGAGTCCAGTATGAATTGCTTTTCTCATCTCACTCTCACATAGGTATGTTTACAGAACTGAAAGCACAACTGAAGAGCAATGAAACTGGGTGTTGATGGAAATGGAGCACAAAGACTGGACATCTTCCTTCTTGAGAAAGTACGATGCCTAGACAACCAAACTGAGCAGCACCTTTGGCATGGTCAGCATATGAAATGCTTTCATTTAAAAAAAAATCTGATAATGATCAATTTTTACTTAGACTCTTAGCCATAGGATTAATGAGGTGTGTACAGTTGGTGTTCTGCTGGTAGATTAGATGGCCTCTTCTTTCCAAAGTGACTTGAGATAATGGTGCCTTGAGATTTTATTGGCTAAATTTGGGAATCCTCTGAATGTTAAATCCCTTCAAAGGGTTACAAAAGGGACACCTGAAAACTGGGAAACCCCAGTCAGTGTCCATTTTTAAAAAATTGGGTTCTGAAATAATGAAGAGGTCGCTTGGTTTAAAACCTGCTTTGGTTCCCATTTAAATCAATGATAAATATCTTACTGATTGAAATGGGAACACAAACAGATTCTTGATGTATTTTTCATTTGAGATTTTCAAGCTGTTTTGCTTGTGTAGTGCTCTGAACTATGGTCTATTTGAGTTATGCTCATAGGAGTTAATTTTTCAAATATAGGAAAATATACAATCCAAAGCTTTCTTTCAAGTCTTAGTCTGCATATTCCTGGGGATTTTGATGCTGTCTCTTTTTAGTAAGTTACATTTATAAATTTGTAAGGAACTCAACATTAAAAAAAGTCAGGATCTAGATATATATTTATTTGTTGTCTAATATGAGACACATCTATGTATATCTAGAAAATGGAGATATACCAGATTTGTTATTTATAATTTAAGTCCTATGAAGCAATTTTTCAGAGGAAACCCATTATTTCTTTGAAGAAAGGCTCAGCTGGCATGGCTATGCTATTGGTTATTAGGATTAAGAATAAAATCAAAATAGTGAATCCTCTTATAATAGGGCCAGATCCTCAGAAGGGATAAATCATAACGGCTCAATGTAAGTGAAGTAAGCTCTGACAATTTACATCAGTTTAGGATTTGACCTTCTCCCCAGAAAACTATTTCTCTGAAGATCATACTTCCTATATTTGTCTCATTTTGTGCCTGGCAGAGAATTAATTAACACATAATTACTTTGGTGAACTCAGGATAAAACTTCTCTGTTCAAGAACTCTATTCATTTACTGTTTAACTTGCTTCATGGCTGAGTTAGTTCTGCAGGGTCATGCTGTGCTAATGACCAGAGCACAGGAACATTGTCAAACCAGTGAGGACGAGGTAGGCTTGGAAGTATTCCAGATTCTGTTCAATTAATCACTGAAATGTCAGGATCTTTGGGGACAGAGTTGAAAAGTAAGTTGAAGAGAAAGTACATAAAGAATTAGATTCATATTCCAGACGGAGGGAGTGGGAGGGAGACCTTACTGGATGAGACTCAAAGAAAGATGAATCAAACAAAAATGTGCAGAAATAAAAATAAAAAAAATACATAAAACTTGTTACTGATGATTTTTCAGAGGATTTTGATTATTTCTTCTTTACTGTAATTTAATTTTGTTCTTTTTCTTCTCTAACACTGCCTGATAGTGAAATCTCTACGTCAGTGTGACTTCTTGCGTATGTACAGACCACACATGCATAAAGGCTTGTTAGATCTAGCTCAGATCTCTTTTAAAAAGTTTCCACTTTCTTTTTCACAGTCCAGGTTTTCTGCCACAACACACTGTTATATGTGACCTAAAAAAAATGCTRTGTTTAAGACCCAAAACTTGATAATTCTTGCTAAGGTCAATGAGAATTGCAAATGCTCAATATCTCTCAGAGAGGTCCCAGAGACAGGCATGGTCTCTGGACACATGGTTCCAAATCCCATTAGCACTACTGAGATAATGGCATGTGCACTGGAAGGAAAATAGGCTGCTCAAAGATTAGAGGAGACCATGTTTTTCTCATAAACAGCAGTTCAGTTATTGATTTTTTTTTAAATAGCACTCAGCTGAAAACTTTCAAGAGATGCAGTACCATGCCAGCCTCACACAAGTTAAGGCAAAATCTGGATTTCAGGAAATTGGGCAGAATCTTCCTAATTCTGTCTTAGATTTCCAGCTAATCTTTTTTAGGCTGCTGAGCACTGTTGTATCAGGTGACTTGAACTTGAATTGTAGATACTGAACACATCACAAATGTAATTTTTTCAACAACTCTGGCTGCATTTTTTTCTGGGAAAAAATTGATTTTAGCTTTACCTAATTGAATCAACTCAGATGCAATTAAATTCTATTGAAAGCTAACCTCTATTTTTAGTTTTCACATCAATTAGTAGATCAAGTAAAAACTGTACCTATGAGCTTATTTTGACCTGCAAACTCATGTCAAAGTTGCAAACGGTCTAGACTTCAGTGTTACCTTGCGTTTATTTAACTTGACTTCAGAACTCAGCATGAGAACTCAAGTTTTTTTCTTGTACAGATGAGACACTAGTGCTTCAGTTTCTCAGTCTCTAGAATCTGGTCAGTATTTTGATTTAATTTTGTAAGTGAGAAGTGAAACTAAATTCATTAAGTTTGCATAACTTTCAGAGCATTGGTCAAAAGGTGCCATAGAGAAAATCAATAGAGGTAGGTGTTGTCAATAAACTGAATTTCAGCACTGGATGTCTAATTCTGTAAGGACAATACAATTACCATTGTGCTGTACAAATTGTGAGGACAATTTTGATCATTTTTTAGACAAGGATCATAATATTGCAACAGTTTTAGCTTAATTACAAAGGCAGATGAAGGTTGGTTTTTCTTTTAAAGTAAAGTAAGTTTCCATGAAAAAAAATCAATGTTCCTGGGGTTGAAATATTTCAAGCTTTTTTTTAATCATTCAGTAAAGTCTAAACCCTTTATTCCTATAAATCCACTGTACTGCACAGCTGGACTCTGATATTCTGGTTATTATGGCAGAACATTTCTGTAGGAATTTCTAAATATTTCTCTGTGAACCAGTGAATATGGTTGAAAACCCTGCCAAATTCTATCTAACAATATTCGTAGTATACTCAAGGTCTACTAGTAGATCAAGAGGAGATTGGACTATTTTTTAAACTGTTTATCTGCTTGAACCTCTTTCTCCCCAAAGAATGAGGAAAAGATTCTCCCTTACCCCTTCCCCTCCCACCTACAGGAGACAGAGTTCTCCATTAAGAAACAGAAATCTCTGGTAGATTTTTCACCTACTCTGCAGTCACAAAATTGCTAAAAATCTATATGAACTTCTGCATTCGAGGATATATTTATATGAAAGTCATTAGATCCACTTTTTTTTTTAATTAAAATGGAAAGTCTTGAAGCCTGTTTCAGGATTAAACTTACAGCAGTTCCCCACTTTCATTAAAATGAATTTCAGTAACTGATGCAAAATTCAAGCTGTAGACTACAAGCTATAGTAAGCATTATCCACCTATACTTGCTTCCTTGGCTAGTGTCAAGAGTAAACTGTTTTTACAAAAAAAAAAATTACTGAAAGAAGTGTATTTTATGATTTGTATTCAAACATGCCACAGACATCTCTACAATCCTAGAAAACACTAATAAAACACTAAACCAGCTTTGATGCAGGCTAAACTCATTCTAAAGGGGGACACAATGTTATGTTCATTAAATAACTAGTTCAGGCAGCTCATGTTATGACACATGCAAAAAAGCCACACTTATCTAGAAGTCTAAAAGACTTTTTTTTTCCATGCAGTAAAAACTACGTATTACAGCACAAGGAGGCTGGAGAAAAGTTGTGCAACAGGAGTTAGTCTCTACAGAGCTGCAGTTTAAGAACAGTGCAGTTGCACTGCATTTTTTAAGCTAGTTATCCTTTCCATACAGCAAGGAAAAATGAGTGTTGTGGGTCCATCTCTGGCTTGTTTGGCTTTTGTTTGGCTACTCTACTGAAGCCAGTATCACACCATGCAAACAACTTTCTGTTTCTAAGTTAGCTGAGATGCAGGCAAATGTTATACACTGTGCAGTGACTGTCGTTAGCCTTTGTAGATTACAGAATTAAGCTTTAGGGAAGGCTTTGGGAGGGTTATGGTGCCGTGTATCAGACTTAAACCAATTTAGATAATATAAGCCTTGCAACAAACCTTGAGAAAATAGAATGACGTTACAATAATACAACATCGACTAAAAAGAAGTCTGAGAAGTGTTCTTTAAATTGATACTTATTAATGTGTTGTTACTGCCTTTTTACAGTGGGAATGGCATTAAGCTAACCAAAGATAGGTTTACATTTGAGCAAGTTACTGTAGTCAGTGGAGAAGCAGTTACTTTTGTTAATATGATCTAGGTATAAATTCATCTTGTTCTCCAGGTAGATAGCTAAAGTAGATCAGAAGAACATCATCCCCAAACACCTTTTAACTCCCTATAAAAAGACACTGGAGTGACTTGTTTAGCTGTAAATGTCTACATTGTTGATGTCTGAAGTTAGGTGAGATGAATACATCAAGTCTGAATACAATTTTCTTATTTAGAGGTATTCTCTATTGAAAGTTTAGGACTTTGTATGTGATAATGTATTCCATATTTTGCAGTCGAATGACGTCAAGAGACCAATACATTTTTTAAATGTCCAGAAGAGTGGGAAGGGACAAATCCTAAACTCTGCTATAGCAGATATTAATTTTATGAAAAGTCACACAATTCAGTCACACATCAGGGAAAGGTGGACATTGTCAGTAAAAATATAGATGACTTTACAAGTTATTTATATCAATAAAAAGTGCTGGAAATTTTAAAGCACAGATGCGGGCTTGCTCTTTTCTGTAATTTTCGAACTATATGACAAACCCAAGCACAGAAGAAAACTGCTAAGAAAACACACTTATAATTACTCATGCAAGTAAACATCAGTAATAATGTTTATGCTTACCATGGATATTGAAATTTATATTACCAGAGATATGTAGATGCAGAGATAAGTAGAAGTCTTTTTTGTTTCTTCCTTTAAATTTATATTTTGTGCAGTTTTAGGTCTCAAAATAAAGATGCCCCAAATCATTAAAATACAGAGGAAACTATTTGGAAAATAGAAAGGGAGCAAGATCTCTGGATGAAGTTATCCAGACTGGCCTTCCAAATGGCACCGTGAACAAGTGATAGATGGTCAGCCCTCATCAGTCCAGGCTTTACATCAGCACCTATCACAAGGGTATTCGAGCACCGCAGTTCCCTGCTGCTTCCCTCCCCAATTCCATTTAGCAATCTGCACTCCCTCCACTCGAGTTTGTGGGGCAGGGACAGTACACTTTTGCATCACTGTCTTTCTCACCGCATATCACCTCTAGATCTCTTTGGCAATGGACAAAAAGATGTTCTTCAGAGGAAGCAGCAGCAGCTGTAGAAGACCTACCAGCTGGAGATCTCTAATAACTCAGACAACTCCAGCTGTATTGATTACTGAGGAAAGGATCTCATTTCTTGAGTGTATCAGTTTACCTTTGCAGGTAATTTGGCTGATTCAGAATGCAGGCTATATGACAAAATAGTTTGGAAGTCAGCATCTGCATGAAGCCGTAGCTTTTTGGCTTTAGTAATCTTATAAACTGCTTTTTGTCATTACTGTTCTACTGACTCTAATTTTTTCATCTGAAGTGCCTCAAATCCCAGTGTTGCTGGTGTTTTGATGAAAAATTTGAAACAGGTTACTGGTATTTGAATCCAATTGAGAAGTTGATACAGAGCCTTTCCCATGGCTTAGGTCACAGTAGGAGCGGTAGCCCCAGGTTATAGTCCCTCTTTTGGCTTCCAGCCAATGCCAGTTTATGGTTTTAGTGTTAATTTTCAAAGCAGTCAGTCTAAGACTCATGCTCCTAACTTCATGAAGGAGGAAGTTTTTCTGTTTCAATCTATTAAATCAGCAATGTGCCATCAGAACAACTCAGAGCATGAGACTAGCATCTAAGAGCTGGAAGTAAAGCATTGGCAGCTAGAAAGGTCCAAATAAACTTCCAAGAGATCAGTTGAACGTAGCGGCCTGATCCTTTCTGAGAAATGTTGCACTCTGAAAGATCCTTTTCAGCAAATGAAAGGCATTCGAAGTCTTCAAACTCTGCCAGCTTTCCCCCTCAAAAGACAAAACAAACAAAAAAGTTAAGTGGCTTTTTTAATTGGCATGGCTTTTTAAAAATTGTTCCCAGACTTGACCCTTGTCCAAAATGGGATACAGACACTTGTGAAGACTGTGACTTTGTTATTGCCATTGAATTTGTTTGAAAAAATGTTCAAAATTAGAGATGCACGGATTTTCAAAATTTCAGATGAATAAACTAAAAGTAATGAATGACCTGTAGCTAATTAGCAGACTGAAAGCATGCATTAATTTTCAGTAGTGTGTTATTGGAAATTGCTTACAAGTACTATTTAAAAATAGTTATAATAAATCTATATTTGTTGATTCTGAGTGCACAAATTTACCTTTGCGTGTCACAAGATGGCACTGTAAGAACATACATTGCATTTGCTCACTGAGTGCTTCCATTGCCACAAAATGCTGCCAAACTCACCTACATATCCTTCAGGCCCTGACAAACAGTCTCATTACGATCTACCTGAGGGGGTTACGTAGGCAGTTGAGTGTTGTGGCTGGTCACAGGCTGCTGTCTCTGAGACCTCTCTGCAGACCCCTCTCCTTACATTGGCGTTAGTGCTGGGGCCGGGCAGGTGTGCAGAGCTCTGCTCCATCCTCACAATACACCCTGCATGAGTACAGAGCCTCGCTCATCATCCCATAAGATTGAGGGATACCATAATGAGTGTATGTGGAGCCTATATGAAATTCAGAGTTCACAACTTCATAATAGGGAACCAGCGTGGCACATCATCCCTCATTTCTTGAGCCCAGACCTTTAGGAACCTCTCTGGAGGTAACAGTCTGTTAGCTACAGAGAAGTGTCTTTATACCATGGTAGGTATGGCCATGAATACAGGCTGCCTGAGTATTCTGAGCCTGCTGATGAGTCGTAAAAGAGGCATATGGAGCAGGCAGCAGCAAGTGAAAGTGGTGTGTGAAAGTCCCCCTACGCTAACACAGGGCTTTACCGGTGTGCGTCTGCAGTCTCTGCTGCATAGTGGCTGGTTTGAGAACCTCCTGCTACTTCAGGCGCCCTGTTAGAGACTTTAAAAGTGGTTAAGTGTTATTGCTCATCTACACTGTGGTGTTTCCAGCACCGTATGTTTTCGGGACTGCTCTGACCACTTTGGGCTCTCCTCCCCATCTCCCTACCCCTGAGTGTATGCCTTGGGGGAATTACACCTGCTTCTCCTGTGCCATGACATGAACAGACAGAATCCTAGTGGAGGCAAGAAGTTGTTGAAACACCTGAGAGAGACTACAAGAAGAGGCCTCAACCTGTCACTTGGTGGTTTCGCACTGTTGCTGTGTCTGGAGGTTTCTCATGTGAGTAAGCGAGCGGCAAGCTTTACCTGGCTATGTCCACAGCTTGCCTGGATCCCCCTCTCCTCAGCCCTCCCTCCCTGTTGGACTGCCAGTGCCTTGGTGGCTGCATGTGACCTTTCCTGGGGCTGGGTGGCACAGGTGACAGGAGGATGGGTGCCCACAGAAGTCCATAGCATGATGACAGGGAAGGTGCACAAAGGGGGTTGTGCAGAAAAGCAGGGGCTGTGTAACCACTGCTCCACCAGGATGTCCCATATAAACCCATAAACTGCCATCCTGCCAGCTGTGACTTGTTTCTATGAAAATAGGGGAAAGATTTCTTTCCCCATCCTCTCTGCCACCAGCTTGCAGACAGTGCTGGGCCATTTGTTCTGTGAAGGGAGGATAGTAGGGAAGATCTACACATGCTCCCCTGCTAGATCGAGACATGTCTTTGGTTTGGGAGGCTCACGCAGAGCGGTGTTCACGGCATGCATCTGCCCTGCTTGCAACTGACAGAGGCCGAAGCTGTGGCACAGTCTGCACAGCTGCCGTTAAGCAGCGCATGGGACTCTGGTACGTGAAGAGACTCCTCTCCTTTGCCTGTGTATTGCTGTGGATGGGGGCATGATGAACGGGTCAGGCTGATTCTGGAAACCTCTTCCCACCTCAGGATACCATACCTTTTTTGGGATCATTTGTCTGTCTGTCTCACACTGTCCTTTAAGCACAGCCTGAATACTTACTCTTTTTTCCCTACGAGTCCTCAGCCAAATGTAGGCAGAGCGAGCAATCACCTGAGC
The DNA here is from genome assembly GCA_035582835.1 of Phoebastria nigripes. NCBI lineage: Eukaryota > Metazoa > Chordata > Aves > Procellariiformes > Diomedeidae > Phoebastria > Phoebastria nigripes. Next base: position 3,580,265 of record JAYKAV010001112.1, on the reverse strand, counting down.
TGGGGAATGCTGGGAGGAGGATGGTAGTGATCCATCTGAGCTCTGCTGCCATGTTACTGGGGGGGAATGGTGAAACCCTGAAAGATGGACCCTCCGCTAGATCTTCTGAAAGTTTTGAAGGTCAGGGAGGTTGAAGGCTCCTGAGCCCACTGACCCTGAAATGCCAGCCTTGCCACGACATCTGCTTTGGAGGCCGTGGAGTGGTATGGCACAAGGTACAACCATGTCTCAGGGTACACCATGTTGTGGTTTGGCATCCCTGGCCTTCATAAAGGCCACTTTTTAATCTCTTTAATTTTGGGTGACATTTAAATGGTTTGGTGCCACAGCCACATTCGATAGCAGTAAACTGCTGTGCTATCCTCTGGCAGGTGCCAGGCTCCTGTCCCAGGGCACAGCCTCCTCATTTGGGGATGGAGGAGATTTCCTCACAGGCACTGTGAGGGACCCAGCCTTGGAGGAGGACTCTCTCTGCCCTGGTTTGTAATGATGATAGTGGATTTCTCTGGCTCAAAATGTCCGTAGACCTGCTCTGCAGCTCACTGGAGCAACTGTACATCAGAAACAGTAGGACCTTTGTTGCAATGTCAGAGGCATGTGGTGGCCATGTGCGAACATGCCCTCTCTGGACCACAGAGCAAGCTATTTTGTCACCCATACACAGGTTTCCTCTCAGGGAAGGCTCGATATCCAGATGCCTAAGTGGAGCCTGCCAATAAACGGGGAAATATGCTGTGTAGTGGTGTTGTGAAATGGGCCAGGGCCCAGGGAAAAAAGGGTGGTGAGTCAAACTGGTAGATCCACTGTAACACTGAATGTACTCATGCGAGCAATTTATCTCCTTTGAGACAGCAAGGACATTCTGTTTGTTTGATTTCCCACCCTTCCCTTGACTAATCAAATCATTAATAATCCAGAATTTTATCTTCTACAGATTTATAAAATACTTTCACCATATCTGTTCCACAAGCTAAGTATTTTTTATTTTTTATTTTGTTTTTAAAGCGAGCTTGTGCTTTTGTAGTGGAAAGAATTAACACTGTGCTAGTTGTGCCTTATATGTGCAATGTTTTGTTGCTGGTTCACGTACAGTGGAATAAGGGCCCAGAGATTTCTGCGTGGTTGTGGGCACCCTCTGTTAGCTCTCTATAGTGATCACATGAAATGTTCTGTTCCTTACAAAGGTTTTGTGAATCTATTTCATTTTGTTAAGATTCAGGTAAGAGGATGCTAGAAATGCCTGTAAATGATGGGCTTGAAGTCCACACCTTTTGGTGAGAACTGAATCTGAATCAAAATCTGCATCTTTTTAAGTCCAAGTGTGTATCACAGTTTTAAAAGAGCTCAGCATTTGAATCACTCCTCTCTCTCACTGAGGTTTGAAATTCTAACATGAGCTGTAAACAGCAATGTTTTCATTGTGAGCACTGGAATATCATTTAATTGCATTTAGTTTTTCCTTATCCTGTCAATATTGGCTCTGCTTGTTCTGAATGTTTCCAATGTATCACAGGTCAGTAGTTAATCACAAAAATAAACCAGATCCTTTCTGTTCACCTTTTTTACCTGTGTCTCCCTGTTTTTTGTGGGAAATTGCAATCACTAAGCTAGCTATGCTGATGAGCTGAGTTGAATTTTTCATACAGCTCTTTTCAAATGAAGAATCGTGTAAAAGCAGTAATAGCACTTAAATAACATAACAAATCTTAAGCATAGAAATACCAAGTGAGGCTATCAGCTGGTCAGAGGGAGTCAACATTTCTTTCGTAATTCTCTTTTTTCCTTTGGTTGGAGCTGGGGTAGTAAGCAGAAAGCATTTATAATCTTCTCATAATCTAGAAGCTCTCCAACAGACATAGGAGTGATACCACCAGATTTTCCAAGAAGCTTCATTGTGGCCATTTATCACAGTGAGGTCTTTGAATCAAGTGCAAAAATGTAGAAAACTAAGGTTTTATCAGGTCTCCAAGAAGGATTAAAAGTAACCCAAACAGAAAGAGAAAAAAGCAAAAAAAAAAAAAACCCCAAGCAAAAAACCAAAAGAAAAAACCCCAAACCACTTAATTTTCCTCTCACAGACTAAAACTTTATCTAAATTTGCAGCCAAGGTGAAAATATTTTCCGTGGAGAAAATGGATAAAAAACAGGATGAAAGATATACGCTGAATCTTATTTTCCCTGAAAATGTGCAATGCCATTTCCTGGTAGTGATGTTATGAGGTGTGTAGCTGACATTAACTTAATTTCCACACTCTTTTTGAAAGATGGTATGGTGGAGGGGTTTGTTTCAGGGGAAGTTTGGGAAAGTAACAAAGAGTAATTAGGAATATGAAACAACTACACTATTTCTGAGTGCTCTATTTTTTAGAATTTTTAGACCCCTGGGGCAAAATATCCAACTAACCCCAAACTTTGAGCAAGCATTGCTATGGTACAGGTGAGTTATTTCTTCAGTTTAATGCCTACAGATACCCACATTACATGTAAAGAAATGTTATTGTAACCTTGAAGCCAAATCAACTCTGAGAACACAGCATGCTCTGTATCTAGTGTCAGGCTGCTTGTATGGAGGGAGGACTTGCTGGTTTGTTTCATAAAATAAAACAAAAATATGGTTGACTTTTTAGTCAACGGCTCTTTGCAACATAAATCTTGGCTATGGAGAGCATAGTGAAAGCCCCAGAAGAAGCACGAAGACCATGCTGCCAGTACCCGTTATGTACATTGCCACTGAATTTCATGTACAAATCTGATAAGGCATTTTCATTGTTAACCATCAGGACACAGCCACTGCCTCACTGATGAAGTCTTCACACAGCAAACCGCCACGTTTACTGACTTGTAATTTTTCTAGGACTCAGAGATGCTGAAGAGGTATTGGGTGCACATTTGGGAGAACCAAAGGGTAAGGACAGTCCTCAAGTTTTCACACAGCTCTCAGAACATTGTGTTTTCCTTGCTGGAAACTGTATCTTCCTCTGCTGAAGGAATGCTGTAACTGTGTTTGGGAAAATAGAGTAATACTTAGTGTCACTTAGTTCACAAGAAGTCAAATCTAAGGCTCAAACTTTTTTTTTTTACTTACTACATATTCACCGAACATTCAGAAGTGCAGTGAGTTACAATTTGGTATAGTTTCACTGGTGAAAAGAGAAAGTAGCTTTGCACAAACCAAGTGTTTGCATGTAGATATCTAAATTTTCTGAAGACTGCAGATTTAAGGTGTAGCCACATGAACATGAGCAGAGCCTAGATCAGTGCAAGCTCTAAGCAGTAGCTGGTTAAATACTTTCTCCTTTTACAGCTATCCCCTTCAGTTATTAGGCTTGAAATTCTGGCCTTGCTAAAATCAATGACAAAACTCCCGTTAACATCAGCGGGACCAGAGTGTTATCCAAAGAATCTTTTTCAAATCAGCAAAATCTTTCCAAGTTCAGGAAACTTTTAAAATGTGACCACCTATGTGGCAGATTTTCATAAACTAGAGGAGGATTTATAGCAAGAAAAATGTCTGCAAGATTCATGTAACTGAAATGTGCAGCAGGAGTTCTCAGCATGCAGCAGTGGCATTCATCATAGTCAGACACCCCTTTTGAAATCATATGCTCCCAACATATTAGYGAGAGCTTTAATCTCAAAAGACGTGTCTGACCCACAATTGAATTCATGGGGAGTTGCATTCCTCATGCATGACTATATGAAAACCTCGTAAGCTCTCCGCTGAACTATTAAGGCCTTTGCGATGGTGTGTGAGGGTCCTCCTTACACTGACATTGTGCCAAACCCCAGATTTTGGGCTTTGTACATTCAGAATAGATTCATAAGGGTTTTGGTCCTGTATGTGCAGGCAAGAAGTACCAGATATTTTTAGAGAGGAAAAGTGACAAGAACAGATAATAACTGTTGTAAAGATTTCCACCGATGTTCAACTCATAGGAGAATAAACTTGTAGTTTTGAGAAACAGTCCTTGTTCTATCTTGATGCCTGGCATGACAAAGCCTCTGTGTCCTGTAAAATGTTTTGCTGTCATTTGCTTCTATGTAAACCTGAGATCGCTTGGTAGAGACACTCCACTGTAGGGTCCACCATAGGGATGTATGAATGCTGATGGAATTAGCGGATGTTTGAAAATGTAAAATTTTTAACCTTATTGCAATGGTTATAAATACCATAATATTTCTTTTTTTTTTTTTTTTTTTTTTTTT
>JAYKAV010001112.1:3559350-3576039 GCA_035582835.1 Phoebastria nigripes | reverse complement strand
TATGATTTCCCTTTTTTTTTTTTTTTTTTTTTTTTGGTGTATGTAAAGCCATTCTGGAGAACTGTGAAGTTAATGGCACTTCCATATCAGAGCTATTTTTCTAAATGAATACGAAAAATGTTTAAGAATTCACACAATCCATCTCTAAAAGAGATACTTAGCTAATCTTTCTCATTTAATATGTATACAGAAACCAGATAGGTTTTCACCTATAAACTTCCTTTACATAAAATGAACAACAGCAACTTTGCCAGTAATCCATTTTATAACTATTCTGCTAAAACATCTTAGAAATGTTCTTTTTCTGGAACTTTAATATTCTGGGGGTAATAAGCTTACACCTTAGAAGGAGCTGACAGTTTGTGAACTCAAGTGATGATGACTGCCACATTTTGCAGGAGCCAAAATACTTTTAATAATAATATATCAGGTCAACTCATAAGAAGATTTTGTTTGTGTTTCAAACAGTTGCTGCTTGGGAGATTTATTCCAACTGTTTCGGAAGTCAGAATACAAACAATGTCCTGTGTGACGATGAGCTGATATAGGTTAAAACACAGCTTTGGTAGTATAAGCTCGTTTGCTCATATCTTCAGGTTTTGGTTTTGTTGGGAGAAGTTTGGTTAATTTTTTTTTGTCTTTGGTTTCTTCATGATTCTTTAATTCCTGGCTTGGGCCGATGCAAAAAGCACAATTTTACAGAGTACATAGCAACAGCTATTTTTTAGCATGCCTGCCCTGATTGCCCTCATTATCATGAAATTTCATAAGAAAAAAGTGGTTCTAATAATTCTGGACTTTTCCCATCCATACTGCTTCTTCAGAAGGTAATTGCTGTCTTTTTCAAACTGTCTCCCTGGCAGAATAAGGCATGCTGGAGCAGTGTCTCCTCTCCCGCTTTGCTCCCTGCCGTGCATCATTTACTTCACTAAAAATCTCATCTATGTGCTGTCTCAAAATACCTTGCCTTCTGCTGTCTCTGCAAACTCTTCTATCTGCTTCTTATTGCAGGCTTCTCTGACAACAGCTCTGCTGTATCCTATGTTCCCCTACAATGCTCTTATCAATAGTTGCTTCCATGAAGAATACAACTGGGAAACTTGGGATTTTTTTTTTGTCTGTTTACACTTTTGAAATAAGAAAGACAAAGGGCCCAAAAGCAAACATATGTTATTCGTTACACTTATATGTATAAATGCATCCGCTAGTAATTGAAGAGTGTTTCTCAGTCCATTGCTCACTGCCAGGCAGTTCAGAGAGACTGGAGGAGCTCTGATTTGGACTCTCACACTACTATAGTCTATTAGACTCTAGACAATCTATTACACATTTTTTAGCAATTATTATACCTATACCTATACTTACATATAGTCTGGGAAGACAGAAGCCTTATAAACAAACTGGTGAAAGCAACATACAGAAAATAATAACATATATGTTCCAATCCTGTGTTTATTCCCTCCTGGTTCTCAGTGAGCCCTGTGACTTGTGTTGATGAAGACCGAAAGGGCTGCTCATGTTGCACAAGAAGGAAATAGCTTTCTTCTGGGCTTTCAGCGGGTAAATGCATATGTCTTGAATTATTGTTCTGGAATACATGGGGCATGAAAAAAGAGCCTGGACTTGTCCCAGAGCCTGGAATCTAGTAGGACCTCTTGGGATGAAGAGTCTAAATTTGTAAGCAGAACATTCACTGTTTCCCATCACATCCGCAACCAGAGTTTACAAGCTGAAGAGCACAGTGCTGTATGGCTTCTCCAGGGTGGGAACGGCGAGCCTTAAACACACTGACAGCGAGTGAATCACTCTGTGTACATTTGAAACGCCTGCTCCTCAGCTCAGCCTTACTGTATCTGATAAAAATTTAGTATTTACTCTTCTTTAATGAATCCCTACAAAAAAGTCACTTGAATCCTAAATGTTTATTTTGTCTTGTTAAAAATAAACAAGCTATAAACACACAAATGAAAAGGCTATTTAAATGGGATGTAAGTTAAAAGCCAGGAGTACATCTGCATCACCTGAAAAACAGGAAAATCAAGATCTGGATATAAATATTGTGACTTGGGCTTATCTTTCAGATAAATAGTGCAGTTAGCAGATGTGTTCTTTTTTTTTTATTATTATTAGTGCACATGTATTGCAATTTTAGGGTGCTGAATTATTCAGTTAATACCCAGCTAGCAAACATGAATATGAGAGTCACGCAATAGAGAACCTTAGTTACTTTAAATGTAAAATCCAATAAAAAAATCTAGTAAAGCTATTTTCAGATTCAGAACTGCTGTATTATTATGTCCCTCCAGCAAAGTGTATACAAATCCAGGCACTGGAAATAAACTCAAACAAGCAGTGTCTCAGAGCTACAAATTCTGATGTTTTGACATGTGCGAAGGATGTATATTATACTTCAGCATGCTAATACGTTAACACTGTCTCCATAGGATTGCTGCCAAACTTGTTCTAAGGCAGAATATCATAGAATCATAGAATCATAGAATAGTTTGTGTTGGAAAGGACCTGTAAAGGTCATCTAGTCCAAACCCCTGCTGTGGGCAGGGACATCTTCAACTAGATCAGGTTGCTCAGAGCCCCGTCCAACCTGACCTGGAATGTTTCCAGGCATGGGGCATCTACCACCTCTCTGGGCAACCTGTGCCAGCGTTTCACCACCCCCATTGTAAAAAATTTCTTCCTTATATCAAGTCTAAATCCACCCTCTTTTAGTTTAAAGCCATTCCCCCTTGTCCTATTGCAACAGGCCCTGCTAAAAAGTCTGCCACCCTCTTTCTTATAAGCCCCCTTTAAGTACTGAAAGGCTGCAATGAGGTCTCCCCAGAGCCTTCTCTTCTCCAGGCTGAACAACCCCAACTCTCCCAGCCTTTCTTCATAGGAGAGGTGTTCCATCCCTCCGATCATTTTTGTGGCCCTCCTCTGGACCAAATATCTATAGATAGAAACAGAAATACTATATACAGAGACAAAAACACTGGTATCTAGAGGATGAAACAAAAGACTTTTTTCTTAAAAATGCAAAATCGAAGATTCAATGTCTTTTTAACAGAATCAAAGAGCACATAGGACATAGGAAGATGGAAAGATACTTTGGTGTCCCAGTAAAGAAACCTTATGATTAACCATGGTTGTGTTAGAGCTTGCGAAAGGCAAAGCTGAAGTAATAGACTCCTTTTCAACAACATTTCAAGAGTTTCTGAAAACTGTGACCTGGATAGACAGAGTTTACTCCTTTCATTATAGATAAAAAAAAAAACCAAACAAACCAAAAACAGCTTGAAGACTTATATCCTGACACAAGGACTTGTGTTTTGGCCATCCAGTATTCCTTGTCCATCTTGCTCATCCCATTTGCAGGACCTGCACTTTTGTGGACTCCTGTTTTGCTCTTTCTGATACAGATAGAACCAGAAGAAAAGGTCTAGAGGAATCTTTTCTTGTATTCAAGGGTGGTTACTATATTTAGGGTGGTTTGCCGTGCTGAATTGCTGCATTTAGGTTCTCAGCTGGGTCATATTCATACTAATAAAAGATTTGATGAAATCAACTGAATTATTACTGAGATGGATATTTAGTGTGAATACTGTGATTAATTTTTTGCTACAGTGTACGACAGCATTATTTTCCTTGCTTCTGCATAATTTTTTTTTTGCAACTTCATTGTGGGTGCCTAATAAAAGGTGGACTATATCACAAAGAGCTGAACTGAATGTTTTTTATTTCTGTCTGCAGCTCAAACCCACCAACAACATTTAATACCTTCTCACATGTATGCATTTAATTTGGTCATCTGGCTGAAGACTGCCCATCTAGTGCCTGATATTTCACTCATTTGCAGTATGTATGCAAAAAAACTTTTTTGGTTTTGGCAAGCGTGGCAATACTTAGTTCACCTCTGTGTGTCTAAGTCATATTCTCCTCCTGCCCAAATACATAGGCAATTTTGAAAAGGAAATTGTGAAGCTTTGTAAAGTTTTAATCCTGTCATTAAACCACACTTCAGGGTCCTTGGTCCCTGCCAGTGTGGTATAAAAGAATGCAATGTCCCCAGCATTGTTAATTCCTTGCAGCTCCTCAGCTGCCTTTCAGGAATGCAGCCTGTATTTTCTAAGCCTATCATCTAACGTGTCATCTTTTTTGACAGTTACAGTTACTACAATATCTATCCTTAAGTATAAATGAATTAATTACTTCCAGGAACCCAAAAGAAGTATTTTTCATTTTAATGAATTTCAAAATGTCTGGGAAGATAAAATTCCATTAAAAGCGTGAGTCTTTAAAGATGAACCAGGGCACATAGTCTTTCTAGGGCATGCTGTACTCCCATGGTTTATGATAACACTGTGTTGAAGTTAAGTCTCTGGGCCAAACCCTTGCCTCTGTGCTGAAGTTTGGAAATATTAGTCTGACAGAGAAGCCCCTGGAAAGGGGACTTTGAATAACTAGGTATGCAATGGTGTTAGTGATAACTGCTGTAGGAATCCTAATCATGGCTCAAGCACCGCATAAAACCAAAGCAAAAATGCAGTCATTGCCTTACAGCACTGAAAATGCAAAATATTAGACAACAGGCAAAAGGCTGATTCAGAGCTAAATACTAAATGGAATTACCCTAAGGAAAAGGTAACTGTCTTGTACTGTGAGGTTCATGTACAGGGACGTTGCTAGTCTGAAATACTTTACAACCACCCATTCCTAACAGAGAAAGAAGCAACAAGGTGTAAGCTTTCAGTGTCTCTTCTTTTTGACTATAAATGGTGGTTGTCACTCTTTTGGTAAAATGTCTGCTCAGCTAGGGATAATTACTTGTGATAACTTCAGCCTTTTTCTATCTTTTCCTGGGAAAAGTGGCCAGCTGAGGTGATGCTGGGATGCTAATTCAAGTACTCATTTGAAGTTTAAGCACACCTTGAAATAAAATGAGCTGACAAACACCACCATGGTTAGAAAAATCACTGGTATTTAGTTCTTGGCTATCTGGGGAAGTACAGCTCCATATCCTTTCCTGCTGGCATATGTTAACTTGTCTTTTCATTTTAAACTGTTTTCATTAGATGAAATAGAGTGTGTCAGGCCTTAAAGCTTCTAGATAATAGGACATGGCAGTTTGTCATTTAGGACAGAAATAACTACTGCTTCTCCATCAGAGTTCATTACTGTCAGCTAGAGTAGATCCCAGCTTTGGTTACCATGTACATGTCTGACGACATGCTATGTCCTCTTTGTATTTGTGAAGGGTTGTATGTATGTTATAAATACACTTAAGATAAGCACTGCATGCCCAGTCCCTTTAGGGTTACTGCTCAGGGTGAAAAGACATGAAAACTCTGACATGAAGTTTATGTCTGAGGGCTGAAACATTCATAGCTGCCAGTTTAAACTCAGACTAAATCCTTTTTTAATCTGTATAGTTAGTGAGATGACTAAAGTCATTGCTTTTCCAGGTATTTAATAAATTAAAGAAGAGTTAGGACAGGAACCTGTAGATGACCTTGGTCTGTTTTCAAATATGCTTCTGAATTTCACTGGATTTCAAGATACCTGGTGATTTCAGATAAGGGAGATGACCTCAGCTGATCTAAGCCAATATTTTTCCAAATGTTTGCTTTTAAATATACCATCAGTGGAACTGAAAATACCTAATCAACAACTGGAACTGCAGAAGGTAAGCGTTAATTTATTTTTACCAACCAGATTAATGAACACAATGTACAAGTCTAATGTGCTTTGACATCCAGGCCCAGAACAGCAGCCCACAAATATGTCAACATTACATTATAAGGAACAAAACAGACTTGTTGAGATCTGATGAGAAATTTTCTCATTAGTGTATTTTATTGAAAGATAACTACTAACAGCCTTGTGCTCTGCATGAGCTGTCAGAAGTTCCCATAGCTCTGGGAACTTGAGAAATAATAATAATAATAATAATAATAATAATAATAATAATAATAATAATAATAATGTAACATTAGGAATTTTCACTTATTTATTCAGTCCTGGAATGAGGAGATCAGCAGAGCAGCCTCCCTGCAATCTGTTGACATCATGGAAAACTAAACTTGAGTAAGAAAAATGAAGAGGGTATCGAGCCTAGTAAGCAAAGGAGGATAATGAAATTCAGGAGCCAGCCAAACACAACATTAAGCCCTACAGACAAGGACAAATCAGTTAAGGTGGGAACAAAAGAGGCTGCCCATAGTAGTTCTTGTCTGAAATCCACATAAGGCTCTAGTAATCTACGTTTCAGAGATCCTCAAATGTCCTGGGTGCTCGCATTTTGGACTGCAGAGTCAGGCTTTTCAGTAATTGCAGAAATTGTCCTCTGGGGAAATAGGTGCCTCGCTCACAGCTAAAACCCTGCTGTGATTCTGGTTGGGAGGTGCCTACATTTTTCCATCAATGACCAGGTCTCCAAGTCTTACTCATAGCATTATAACACACAGCAGGGTGCCTGAATCCAGTGCAACACATGAAAGCTGCTGCTGATTTCTCTCCACAAGAGGTGAGAGAAGACACCTCTGCCTGCCTTTTCATAATGACCTTGTGGGTTTGCAGTGCCATAGACCAACCAAGCAAGCTGAAATGCCAGCCTTTCTCCGTGCGTTTGGGATTGCAGGAGCCTACCCAAATCACCAGGTGTCGTAGTTTAACCCCAGCCGGCAACTAAGCCCTGCACAGCTACTCCCTCACTCCCCCTGGGTGGGATGGGGGAGAGAATTGGAAGGGTARAAGTGAGAAAACTCGTGGGTCAAGATAAAGACAGTTTAATAGGTAAAGCAAAAGCTGTGCACACAAGCAAAGCAAAACACGGAATTCATCACTACTTCCCATCGGCAGGCAGGTGTTCAGCCATCTCCAGGAAAGCAGGACTCCATCACAGGTAACGGTTACTTGGGAAGACAAACACCATCACTCCAAACATCCCCCCTTCCTTCTTCTTCCCCCAGCTTTATATGCTGAGCATGATGCCATATGGTATGGGATATCCCTTTGGTCAGCTGGGGTCAGCTGTCCCAGCCGTGTCCCCTCCCAACTTCTTGTGCACCCCCAGCCTCCTCGCTGGTGGGGTGGGGTGAGAAGCAGAAAAGGCCTTGACTCTGTGTAAGCACTGCTCAGCAATAATGAAAACATCTCTCTGTTATCAACGTTGTTTTCAGCACAAATCCAAAACATAGCCCCATACTAGCTACTGTGAAGAAAATTAACTCTACCTCAGGCAAAACCAACACACCAGGTTATGGAAGAGGCTTCACAGGACAACTTTCCCCTTGAAATTGAACCACGGTGTAACCTCAAACACAAGAAATGTGCAGTAAAAGGAGAAAAATGAATGAACTGACTCTAGCCTCATTTGAGGGAATGTTTGGCCTTACGGTCCTTCTTGCAATAGTTATTTTTGTGTTTCTTAGTCACCATATTTTTTTATACAATGCTGATTGCATGTAAAATGCATGAGCTAAGATGCTGGCAGGGAGTAGGTCCCAAATGTTCTCTCTCTGGCAAGGCTGCTTCTGGCTTCCTATGGAGCTTTAGCGTCTGCTGAGATTACACATGGATTAATTAACCCTTACTGATATTTCTTGGTTTGCCTCTCCCCAAACCAAGATGAAAGGAAGTCACGACCGTGCTTAGAAAACATATGGTAGACTGAGTGTTATTTATTGATAAAACAGGCAAAGCATTTTTTGCTAAGCAAACCTTGGCAGCGGTTACCATCCCTCTTAAGCATTCCACCTATTTGGCAGAACAAGATGATGAACAGATGTAAAATCTACCAGTTTGGTGAAAGCTCTAAAAAAACCAGCCCCTACTTTTAATCCAAACCGTTTCATATACGTATTTGTATATATTGCACAGTACACATGGAATAGTTTTGCTTTTGGTTTCCATTTGCATTTTGCTGTATTTCTAACATCATTTAGGTCTTGATGAGTTTAAAAAGCTTTTAGGGCTTTGATAATATCTTTTCAAAATGATGTGCTCTAATAAAAGTCTTCCTGAAACTTCCTGATCACCCAAATTAAGGTATTACAGGACATGATCATGTTCTAACCAGCCATTCTTGCTTTGTCCAAAGCAATTCCTGGTTCTGTTACACCTATCTAGACATTCCAGAGGCTAAATTACTTCCTAGCTACACTTCCCCAGTTAACACAATCTTTACACACTTTATACTGTTTTCCTTCTGGTTTCTTTCAAGCATTTCCTATTTCTAGCTCTAAGCAGTTTTTCTGGAACACCTTTTAGAGAGGCCTAATTCTTTTCAGTTGCTGAACATTGGCCTTTGGAAGGGCTTGACTCTTCGCATTGACTGTACAGAGCAGCCTTTGGCTCTCTTAAATTATCCTCTGACTCCAGACACCGAATTTTTAGGCACTGCAGTGCCCAAATTGGAAGTGCATAAGCTTCCAAGAGTCTTCTTGTCCTTAATAGCTATAAGACGGTGATCATTTACCTGTGTAATTTTAAGGGCTGTTAAAATGCTAACATGGTTATAAAGTTAATGTTAACGTGTTAATGTTTACAAAGTGCTTGCAGATATGTAATAATAGATACAGAGGGCTCTGCTATATACTGTGAGAAATTTGCAGCAAATTATTTAGCATTAAAATATGCATTGGTTATATTCAACGATCCAGGTCGTAGAAAGCAGTCTCTGTAATGGAGAGAGCTATTAATTCTAATTGTGTTTACCACCCTGAATGAAAGTTGCACAATTTTTACTATTTACTTCGGAGACTCAACAAAGGAGGAAAAATCTGAAGATGGAGTGTTTGCTACTAGAGTGAAACACTCTGACAAGACATTTGCTTTTAGAAGCTAAGTTAGTGTACTTTTTCATGGTTTATACTTGGCTGAAGCAAGTACGCAGAAGCCATTTAGTCCTGAGTAATGCACATATATCTCTGTGATTCTGGTGTCATTTTTTTGCTTTGTAACTATACAAAAGTTTTAGTTATGTGGGAAGCTATGAGAAAAAACAGCTGTCTGGCACACATGATGGCTTATCTTAAAGTGGGTGAATCAAAGTAAAACATGCAGTGTTTGACATACAGATGTATTAAGCCTGCTGTTATCCAGAGGTCAAAAAGATATTTATAGATTAACTGGTGTTAAAGAAAATATTAACTATTTACAAACTTAGGATACACTTAGGGGAAAAAGAACACACTTCTGTAGCTTATTTCTAAGGCATTATTTTATCCTTTGTTTAATGAAAAGACATAAGTTTACTTTCCCTCTTTTGTTAGACAGAATAGAAAGTCAAAATATGCACTTACCCAGAACACTAGTGTTTATATGAGTGTGAAATCCCCACACACTGACTCTTCAAATGCAGTATTTAAAAGCTACCATATACTACATTAACACTCCTTCAGCATTATCCAAAAGATATATCAGTTTTATTTCCTGATAATTATGGGGAAAACTATAGCAACTTGAATGCCATTGTACAGGAATTCTTGAGAGATGATGACTTTTAAATAATTTGATAATAAATAGAATTTTATTATCCTTTTTAGGCCTTTACTAGAGGAGTAAGAACTCGCAGAACATGTTTGAGTCAGGAGCTAGATGGATAATTCCTTGTTTAACTAGTTGTAAAGTCAAAAGATCCTCTATTTGAAGTAGCTGTATTGTATACATCTTACATTTGATATATTTTGTCAGTAGCATAATCAGAGGGAGATAGGATTAAATAAGGTAAACTGAAAGGAGCATATTTTAGAGCATATTCATATAACAGCCCCTTAGTCTCTGGTGGCCTGTGAAAAAGGAGCAGCTCTGGAGTCGCGRATGGTCCCTGAGAACAAGCAGAAACTGGCCTGGAGGGGTTCAGCTCCTGGGCTTCCTTAGAATAAACACCCAGAATATCACAATCATCCCAAACAGTTGTATTCCAATAAAACACCTCTGCAGGAAAGTGACTGGGGATTTTATTTTATTTTATTTTATGGACGTGCATTGAACTTTTATATAGTAAAAGAGCTGAAGGTATGGAGAAGTGTTATGGATTTCATGCATCTTGCCAGACTGTTTTGCAGTGAAAAGGCAGCTACACCAGTTTGCTCAAGGTACCCGGGAGGCACAGGGGCATCCTCTTCTAACAGCGGCTGTATTTCTGCACTTCAGCAGTACCCGCATGATGGCAGAAGAGGACAGTTGCAGACACAACCTGACAGCCTGGCTCAAAAAAACCAGCAAGTTAACTTTTGATATTTTTGTAAAGTGCTTTCTATGTTTATCTATTAAAATATATAAACATCTGGAAGTATTTAAATATACATATATAGCATAAATACATATGTACATAGTGCATATATATAGTATGCATTTATAAATACATATTTCTGATAAGTATGAGGAAAACAAATGTGGTTTTAGTTTTGGATTGGCCTTACAGTTCCTAGGAATCAGAGAATAGCTGAGATATAAAAATAATTGACTCAAATCCCCCTCTCACTTTCATTACAGAAGTTGGTGGTAGTTTGTTTTATCTTTACTGTTACACAAGTAAAACACTATGATTAAGTGAGACCAGGATCAGACTCTGAAAGCGAGAAAAACATATAATTTTAAGGACTTCCATGGTCAATGAAACTCCAGTTTTACTAACTTTGAGCATGCTGCACTCAGTAACTGGAAGAAGCAACAAGTTACAATCACATCAAGCAAGAGAAAAAAGTGAACTTTGTTGTTACCAATCTACATAGTTATACTGAATACATTGCACATACCAATGTTTAAAATCTCCCAGCCTCACTAATTCAAAGTGATCTCAGACATGCAATGTATTTTTATAGGCAGCCTTGTAAAAATAATTTTTCTTGGTTGTATGTCTGGAAAGTGTCGACTACATTGCAGGCACTACATCAGCTAATAGTAATTACTGGGGGGGGGGGAGAAAAAGAATTGGGAGCAAAATTAGCAAATGAATTATATGTGGAAAGTTAACAGGAACTGTGAATTGAGCAAAAGGCTGAGAACCACTTCCCCAGTAATCCTACTCCCAGCTCTACCATCTGACTCATTGTACAACCCCAAATAAATCTAACCCTTCTGTTTCTCGTTGTTATGAGGATTAATTAGTGAGTGGTTGCACAACACTTGGGAAAAAACCAAACTAAAACAAAACAGAAAATGCTGAGCATTGTTATGATGAGTTTGAAGCTCCTTGCTTTGACATGGATGCACAAGTAGATGGCCTTTTAATTGCAAACTACATATAAGTGATATTTTCACAGTGGTTGATTTCTGATTGCAATAGTATATGTAAACTAAGGAAGAAAAAATGTAATTAATTTTTTAAATTAAATTGTAATTAAAAATATGATGCACAGGTTGCGACAGTCATCTTCTATTGCTTTGTGGAGCATGCTACTATTTCAGAGTGTGTTACTGCAAGGCAGCTACAACAGAAAGGGCAAGAACTCATTCATGTATTTTAGATACTACGGTAAATACACTTCAGGGTAAGTAATAGTGGTTGGATCACCACAAATGCTTAATTATGCAAAAGAAGGAGGAAGAATATGGTGTGAACATCAGCAGCCTGATAGTAAGTTGTGTTTTCTGCAGTGCTTTTTGAAAGAAAGACTAGCATCATATGGCTGGGCCCACCCTTTGGGATGTGGTAATGTGTCTGAGCCTCCAGCCTGGGGGACAYATGGAGACGCAGGGTTGTGTCCCAGCCCCATGCCTCTCCTTGTCCCCTGGTTTCCATGGACAGAAAACCAGGACTCATGGCTGGCTCCAGTAATATCCAGACCAGGGAACTGGGATTGCAGGGGGGAGCCCTCAAACATCCCTGCCTTGAACCTTGATGTAGCCTGCAGTATTCAAAGCAATCCACCAAACAGTTTGCTTTTACCTTTTTTTCTAAGTTCCACTGTTCATAAGAAGCATAGACAAAACATTGCTTGAGCCAGTTTTGCCAGAGACTAGCAGCCTTATGCAAGAGATGCATTTCTTTCTCTCCCTCTTACTTTCTGCACCAAGGGCTTTCACATGCTCATACCCTCATCTGTTGCTTTCTTATATATTTGTCAGAGTTAAAAAGCAAATTTACATGCTTTTGTACTGGGAACTCATGTGTTACAACGTAATATGGGGATTTCTTTCTGACTCCCTGACCCAATATAGAGATTGAGGAAGTCGAGGACGCTGCCGGAGCACTGAGCCCATCCTTCTTGCAGCATCCAGACTGTGGCTAAAGGTGAGCAGCCCTTGCATCATCCTGGATGCAACTTGTGTACCAAAGTGTGGCTGTTTAG
Source organism: Phoebastria nigripes (assembly GCA_035582835.1). Lineage (NCBI taxonomy): Eukaryota > Metazoa > Chordata > Aves > Procellariiformes > Diomedeidae > Phoebastria > Phoebastria nigripes. The sequence goes on along the minus strand of JAYKAV010001112.1, from coordinate 3,563,746 downwards.
AAGCAGAGGAAAGAGAAGCATGTGAATAAGGGGAAAAGGAGAGAAAAAGAGGATTAGGTGTAGCATATGTTGTCATGAAAGTTAGAAACTAAGAAATAAATCTTATCCCAAAAAGAAAATGAGATGAGTACATCCAGTAGTATGCAACATCAGGACTTGTTCTGAAAGATCCATGTGTTGTGTCAAATAGGAACTAATGACAAAGATTATCTAGAAAGGACTTTTTTTTTTCCTTAATGTCTCCAAGCTACTCTATATCAGACCCCCTCCTGCCATGATGACTCTGCTACATTATGATGGGACTCCTGAAGTCATTATGTGTAACCCCATGCTGCCACTCCTTCTCCTGCCCTCCTGAGAAATTCTAGGGTGAGATTAATGAGCAAAACCTCATGCAAATGGCCCCACCAAAACCTGCACAACTGTTCTTGTGAATAAGTGATCACCTTTGTTAGAAGCTTACTGTCTGGTCTCTACCTATTCTATATCATGGGATAGCATTGCTGGTGCTGTGGCTTTGATTTCCATTGTAGTCTTTAAGGAAGACTACTGAATTGGAAGAAAAACCATGATTTCCAGAAATGCCTGAGATCAATTACCATGCATTCTCTGTCTAAATTAATCTCTCACAAACTCACTGGAGCTCCTAACTACAATACTGGTATAAATACTGTTTCTTCATTCTAAAAAATCCATAATAAATACTAATTTTCCAACTTTAATTTGCCACTGGAGAATGAAGTGATTACTTACACTCTGGCTTCATTAAAGCTTAATTTTGTGGTTCCAGCTGCCTGTACACCACCRTCTCATCCGTGGCTAAGTAGAATTTGTCTCGGTGGAATCAGGAACAAGATTCATTTTGTAATCTGGTTGTTTAACACTAGCTGGAAAGGAGTATCCAACTGGATTTTTCCTCTTAAAGAATCTGATTCCCAGGATAAATCTAATCACCTGAGGGGTGAAAAACCACATCTTTCAGTTGCATGGTATCTGTTCTTTGAAATAGCAGCTACCTGTGGCACCACTGGCAAACTCGACACAGCTGCTCCTTTCAGCAGATTTTTTTTTTTGGAAGTCAGTCAGCAGGATTGAATTGCTTTAATTTTATGCAGCAAGAGATGTTCTGAGACAAACTCCAGCATTACCTGAGCATTTCATGATCCGTGTGATGAAAATGTTGGTGTTTGTAATGTAAGAGCTCTTACTAAAACGGAGTTGTAACGTATAGTCTTAACAAGTTTACGAAACAACACAGAACAAGGGAAAGCTGGATGCTGGCAGGCTACTTTAATTCACAGAGCAACCTAAATGATTCTGTGRTTCTATGATTCTAAGAAGCTTTAATCAATTGCCAAGGTAGCTAGAAATCTTTAAGTTGTGAGATGACTGAGCAGACGAAAGAATATGTTTTGGGTTCTAAGTCTGATTTTACTTCTACACTAGGATACATATGACAAGACCGGGTAGGGAAGATTTGTCTCTAAAATTAATTAATTAATTAATTAGTCAATCCCTGAAAGGAAATATGCTGTGAATTGCTTGGTTCTTTGCTGCTTTGTTTAAGAAATAGCCATACTTCTTCTGATGCTCATCAGTACAACAGTATTCTTAATTAAAAGTGACATTCTGAATTCATTGGCGGGTCATATGAATATATTGTGCACRTTGATGAAAATTATGGGAAAAAAAATCAGGATAGAAGTGGTTTTCTAAAATTTGATGGCAGCAATCACATTTAACCTGGACAGACGTTTCTTTGCTGCTAACATGGGACATGGTAGTTGCTTTCTTTCTGATGGCACAAGATTAAAGAAATCATTCACTATCGCTGACCAAAATATTAAGTTTGACAGATTCTGTAAAGATCAGAACTTCTGTAAAGTCAGAACTTCTCAGTAACTGGGGAAGATATTCTAGGGCACAAACCAGTAAGTAAAAGAAAGATAAAAGAGACAAAAAGTGGTAAACACAAAGTTAAAAGCAGGCTCAGTCCTGACATCTAGAAGACTGTTTGTCTCTATGGATGGTCTAACTGCAATTATGCCTGAGCACAATTTATCTGCCCGTTAGAAGCAGGCATTGTTTTTGCCAACTTTAATATCTAAATAGATATTCAGATTAAGTTGTATTTTCTATCTTTCCAAGGAATTATTTAACATATTTAGCTGTTTCTCAATGTTTCTATGCATTTATTTTCTTCTATTAGTAAAATGATACAGTCTCTACATTTAATTTGATTTTATAGCCCTTCTAACTTTCAGCTAATGCTACTATTTTATTTTTTTTAATAAACCCAAATTTGGCTTAGAGGAACGTATTTTTTGTTCAAAACTGATAAGTTTTATATAAATGTTCTGTGAAACTTAGTTTCCATCTACAAAGATCTTGAAGAACAACTCACAGTCATACTCTTGCTGCTGGAGTCCAGCAATGATGGGAAAGCCAAATGTTCAGAGTATTGGTTTTGATACGTACTTCTGGATATGTGCTCAACTCAGGAGACTGAAGTGTTTCCCCAGGTGTCTGGCCTTCTTCAGCGGGGCTGGACCTTTGAAAGCATCCAACAGCGTGCATTATCATACCACTTTGCATCTTTGAAACATAATAAAATTCAGCTTTCCATGTAATCAGCCTGGTAATCCAAAGGGGGAAATAAGAACTTAAGACCCAGACAACAGCTGATTCTTGAAGCCGATTCTTCTTCTCCCTTTCCCACCCCTGCAAAGGCAGAGGGGAGACTCCCAGAGGGGTCATCGCCCTCCTGGAGAGCAGATCGGGAGGCTTTTCAGAGAGGTGTGCCTGCTAGCGAGTGTGTTTTACACCCAAAAAAATGCCTGTGCTGGTGCATAAATCTGGGTCATGGGCCTTTACTGTTTTTTTTCACGGATTGTGGGCCAAATGTTACTCTCGGTTGCAATTAAGAATTAAGTAACCTGGCTCGTGAGGCCAGTGGAGCTGCTCCCAATTCGCAGTTCATAAGGGAGACCAGACGTTGGGCCTCTAACTTTTAAAAGATTTAGCTTTTATTATTTGAAAAGTGCTCAGCACAGACTGATACTGGTAAAACAGTATTTTTTGTAAAAGTGTCATGAGAAGAATGACTGGCTGAAATGAAGATGTTCACTGCTAGGCTGTAAATTTCAGGAATTTTTTAGTGTTACTTTGTGTTACCTTTTGCCTGAATAAGCAGTTGTGCATGATGGATTTTGCTAGAATCAGGGAGGATATTCTGAAAGGCAAAAATTATTTACATTTCACAGCCGACTGACTAATGGTCTGTCTCTCTATGCTGAATTCGGCAGTGCGAGTTCCGTCTCTGGTGCTTCTCATCTAGCTGGGAATCAAAACAACAAAGTGACTTTCCAGCCCAAGTGATTCAGGCAGGGAGCTCTTTGCAGGGCTCTCTCTGGGAAATCCATGCCACCTCAGCAGGCCTGTTTGGCAGAAGTGAAGTCAGTGCCATGCTCTACTCTTTCTGCTGTTCCAGCATGCCGTGAAAGGGAGGTCTCAGGAATGTCACTTTTGAAGACAACATGGATGCAATCTTCTTAAAAAAGAAAGTGAGGTGATATTTTTAGTGCCATTTTTAAGATATAGTACGCCAGTATTTTCATATAAAGTTTCCAGTTAAGCTGGAAACATCAAAATCCAGGTCAGTGAAGTTACATAAATCCGAGTGTCTGGCACTGCTCGTTCCCAAGAAGATAATTGTTGATAACACTGCTAAACTGTTGCCAGTAGTTTCTTGGTGAAGTAGGCATCCTGGCCTGGAATATTCTAGTTATTCTACTGCTATAAATGTTGGATGCCTGAAGTTACTTTCTTATGCCTCTGCAGGGAACTAATTTAGAGGAGTCTACTGAGTAGAACATTATACCTTTACAAGATGAGTTTAATCAACATAGAGAGGTTAAAAAAAAGGGGGCGGGCTTCTTTTGATCATTCCATATGAAGTTTGTTGACATTTCAAATTGAAAATTAATCCTCTAAAAGCAACCACTGTGAATCCCCCTAAAAACACAGTGTGACTTCTCACTTTTACCACCTCAGGAATACACTAACATGTACTTGACACCATTACTCACAGAGCAGAATAAAAGCTGGCTGCCCTGGAACAGTATTGATATAGTAAGGGAGAACTACTTTTCTATAGCCAACAAAAGCTACTTAATTGTATTATCTATTTTTAAATACATGAGTGTGTCCTGGTTTCAGCTGGGATAGAGTTAATTTTTTTTTTCCCTAGTAGTTGGTATAGTGCTGTGTTTTGGATTTAGTGTGAGAATAATGTTGATAACACACTGATGTTTTTAGTTGTTGCTAAGTAGTCTGCTAGTCAAGGACTTTTCAGCTTCCCATGCTCTGCCAGGTGCACAAGAAGCTGGGAGGGAGC
>JAYKAV010001112.1:3495002-3559200 GCA_035582835.1 Phoebastria nigripes | reverse complement strand
GATGGCTGAACACCTGCCTGCCGATGGGAAGTAGTGAATGAATTCCTTATTTTGCTTTGCTTGCGTGCACGGCTTTTGCTTTCCCTATTAAACTGTCTTTATCTCAACCCATGAGTTTTGTCACTTTCACCCTTCCGATTCTCTCCCCCATCCCACCRTGGGGGGAGTGAGCGAGCGGCTGTGTGGTGCTTAGTTGCTGGCTGGGGTTAAACCACGACAGAGTGTATCTACCTAAGAAAGAAAATGCACTGACATTCCTCCCATATATCAATTACTGTATACTATGAATTGTCTTTATTCATAGCAACCTGAGATCACTTTGTTTGCATATGATTTAAATGAAAAGAAACGCCTAAATGTAGCCCTTGTAGTCCAGACTGACACTTTCTGTGTGGTATCATTTTGAGATCCAGATTTATGTGATGTATGATTACAGCCAGAAAATAGACAGCAATTTTTCAAAGGCAGTCAGTAATGTGAGATTTTTCAGGGCCTGAGCAATCTCATGTTGCTTTAATGGGACCTGCTTTTTCAGGGCTTGTGTTTGGTTGTCTTCAGTGATGCAAAGGTGCCCAGCTCCTCACTTCCGAAATTCTGAGCACTCCTTGACATTTGTCAGACTGCTTAGCTGATGGAAGAACTTGGACCTTGTTTTCAAACCTTAAGTTGCCTTGAAGATGAAACTTGAGCTCCTAAGCCGCACAGTGATTTTGAAAATTTTCAACCCCTGCTCTTCTGTGAGGAGGTGGACCGATGGAGGCATGTCACTGTGGATCGAAATGTATCTCCCTACAGAGGAAGACGTGTGTCCGAGCCTCACTTGGACTGAACTAGCTTGTGCTGAAGGCTGCTTCCCAAATGACCGCTGTAAATTGCTCTTAGCTATTGGGGCCAGAGAGGTCCTCCGTATGGCATTTGCTAGTTGCATCATTTCCTTGTGCTCYGCTGGCTGTTGGGATGATGCAGCACCGCAGCGCTTAGGTGATGCTCTGACCTTTTAATGACACTCTGCACTGTACATGGTGTTGTCTTCATCCTTCTCATTTGTTTCAGCCTGTCAAACCCCCACAGGAGGAAGCTGGAAGAAACAAAGCTTTTGAGACTTGGGTCTAATGCACTTGGTTTCTCCTTTTGAAAAGTAAATATTTGTGTAATAATCTACAGAACCCCTAAAGCAGCTGTGAAATGATCTAGCCATAAGATCTCGTGAACAGATCCAGGATGTAGGAAAACAGCCAGCAAGATCTTGTCTACTCTACTTTGAGAATACTACAGCTGGAATTATAGATAAAATATCTGTCTGAGAGGATATCGCCAAGTCTGAAATGTAGCTGTAGAGTATATAGCTGTACCTGTTGTGCTGGTGGTAAGAAAAGGCTTTCCAAGGGACACAGTGACCAGAGGGGTGCTGGGGAGCTGTCACTCTCCCTCCCGTGAACGGCTTATTCCTGACGCCAGCATTGTGCTCCTTTGTTTGCCCAAATTCAGCTCTCCGTAGTTTGCGGAATCTGGCCTTTTCTCAGCCTCGACCCTGCCCTTGGATGGCTCCCACTGGTTTCTGACCTCCAGCTACCTTTTCTATGCTATATATAGCACACCAGCTGGGGAACATTAATGTACATAKCTGTTGTATTTATATTTTGAAGAGTGACTTTGGTTTTTATTTACATTCACGTTAGTTCAATAAGTCGTCTGGCATCATTTGGACTTTTCTAGTCAGGCTCCTTTTGCACTGCATTTATCATATTGCCTACTCCAGCTTTGTTTTCCTTTTTCTTTCCCCTGCCATCACTGATTCACTCTGTCCTCCAGCTTTCCATTCAGCTGTCTCCTTTGTTTGGAAAAATGTAACCCAGGGTATATTCTTTCTTTCTTAAAAGAGTCATTTGTTACTAGGAAATAAGCATACAGATCAGTTGGAAAGTAGACCCCAAGTCTCAGTATGCTCATCTGACTTCTTTTGACCTCCTGTGCACAGGATGTCTTTCTTGTAGATGCTGTGTGGTATCTTGTTTCAACACCTCGAAGATTGTGCACTTTGCTCAGCCCCAATTCATTTCCAACCAAGCTGTTCTGCTTTGTTTCATGCGTCTGCATCTCTTGCGCTGTCAGCTGCCCTTTCAGATATAGCCTTTCAGTTATATCAGATTTTATCTTTTGACTATTCCAACTTCTCAGACATAAGCTCCTGTAATCTGGGACCAGACTGTGAATACTGTATCTGTATAGATGGGGAAATACTCAAAGGAGTAGATGATCTGAAAAGGGAGCGAAGGACTTACTTAGGCTGTAGCTCAATTATTAACTTTTACTTTTATTTCTGCTTAGCAATAAAAGAGGAAGAATAATACTGTACATGCATATAGTCTTAATAACTGTGTGTCATTATTACCTCAAGTGTTATTGTGCCATTATAAAAGAGTATATGCTTCCACTGTGACATGAGGCAGTATAATAGACTCCATATTCAGTTCTTATTTTATAGAGCCTGTGAATAGTACGTAACGCATCTCTTCACAGATAGATGCATTCTGCGAACATTTAAGTGTTTGACTAGTGCATTCACTTGTACCATGCACAGCCTGTTTGTACAGAAATAAAACTCAGTGATGCATTTGCCTGTATTTAGAAAGTCACAAGAGAATATTTAACCACTGTGACTGGCCTTACTTCTACAGCTGAAACTCCTTGATATTTAAAGAAAATGTTTTTCTTCATTCAGTTTACAACTAATTTAAGAAACTCTCAGTTGTGGTTCTTGTACTGACCCAAAGAATCTGCTACCAACAACTGCAGCCACTGAAATGAAGGTTACTTACAGGGTGCCTGCTCTGATCTCCTCTGGGGACTTCCAAATGCCCTAAAAATCTAAACCCCAAGATTTGTCATTTCAGATGCTCATAAATGATACTGATGATCATTAATGATTCCTTTACTGTCCATTTGGAGGTTTTAAGCATTTTTGTCTACTATTCAGTGGAAATGTTTGAGTAATGAAGAAATTAGAATGGTGAATACCTGAAGCTCTGTGCTTTTTGCACAACGTCACAGACTCCTGTGTCATGTATTTCTGCAGAAATTAAATATTGCACCGTGAGGGTAATCCACATATGCCTCACAGATATGGCAGCACTGGATATAAATAACACTGTACGTATACAACCAGGGTATCTGACTAAGCCAAATCTGGCTCAGTCAATTGGAATGTTAAGGCTAAATTTTTGGCAACTTGCTGATTGGACATAATGCCAAATCTATTGCTTCAGGCTAAAAAAAGCATAAACAATACAAAACCCGCTATGAATATCAAAGGATTGGATTTTCTTTAGATGTGTTATAGTACAATGCTTGTGGCTTTCTTCTTTCCGCAATTTCAAAATAACATGTTAAAATTCTGCTTTGCCTATTTAATCTACTAATCTTCAAAATGTTAAAAACACACTAATATCTAGGCTATAGACAGAAAGCACTATAGGGTATGTCTACACCAGAAGTAGGGCAGATACTGGGAGCAGATACATACAACATTTGGTGTTAATGTCAATAGCATACACACTTCAGTGGGTTTTACTTTGGGTTAGCTGTAGGCGGGCCCCCTGGACTGAACTGCCCCTTGCGTTTGAAGCCCGTGAGGAATGTGCTTGGAGTTACCTTCTGGTTTCATGCAAAGAAAACTCTTTATGCTCTCCGAGACCTCCCCATGAAGTGAATCAAATAATGGGAAATGGGAACAAAGCACCCTCCTGATCTGGACTAAAACACTAATGTAGACATGATCTTAAATTAAGTGACAGAAATTCACTGGACCTTCTTGTAAAATAAATCATCATAGACTATTCTTGATGCAGTTTGGCCTATTTTCTCTCAAAACACAGTATCTTGTTATTTAGTAGCTTGACCAGAAACTCTTACCTTTGTGAATTTAAATTACTGTTTTGTAGAAGATGTAAAATTTGCATGTTTTGTTCTATCCCATCCCTCAGACTAAGTTTTAAATATTTACTTTCCTCATGCAAGAGGAATGCTTTCTGAAGGGTTTCTCTTCAGCTATGAAAAATATTAATGAGTCTTCTTCAAAGTTTGTGGAATCCATATAGTCTTGTCAGCAGTAATCCCTGGGCCATCAGTCTTCCAAACCCAGGAAAATACACGCTTGCACACTTACTGTATCTGTATTAGTACGTTATTAGGCCTTGGCTGCAGGCGGCACATACTGGCCTGTAGTGGTCCATACTGCTAACTGGTACCAGTCCCTGGTCTTTCCTGTCCCCTGAACCGTGCCTACATCTTGTCTAGGAGAGCCAAAAACCATGTTAAAAATTTAATGGCTACTTCCTAGCTTTGTTAGCTGTGTCTCTACTAGTAAACTAAACAGGCCCAGGGGATAGGACCCCAGGACTACAACTGTCCCAAAGGTTAAACTGTAAAGATTAGCCTGGCATGACTGCACCTTGCTCTCAGTTGTTTCTTGCCATGAGATGCTGAGACTTCATGCAGGATGTGGTACAGACCAGGGCATCTTGCTGCTAGGGGGGTTGAATGCAGCTGCCCACTCTGGTGGGTGGCAGGGGACCACTGTACAGGTCCCACACAGCCTCACAGCCAACAGTGGTCTGTGTCATTTACCACTGTAGATGTACTCATTAGTTTACTAATATTGACACAACCTCAGTGACCTGTCCTGTTTAATGCTTACTGGAAGACTGCTATGGGATAGCAAGGCACTCATGCAAAAGGAAATTCCTCAAAATGAGAAAACATCCTGCTTACCAGCCAGGCCAGAAGAACATCCTAAAGTGTGTTACATCCATATTTGCTCTTCTGGCTCATCTGTCTTCCTTTAACCACCTGTTCCCCACCCCAGCACTCCACTCTTCACTTCAGATTTCAACACACCACAAGATTGTTTTTCCATCATTGCAACCACTATTTTGAGGTATATTGACCTCAGCACAAAGATGGGTGTGAGCTGGCATGAGCAGAGGAGCACATAGCCAGGCCACGGGAGGAGTGTGAATACAGAGGGAGCTCCTTCAACTGGCAGGGCTACTACAACATGCCGCATGTGTGGTGGTGCATTTCTCCCCTTCCCCTAGGCCTCTCTACGATCAGAAACTCCTGTTAGGCCTTAGCCATTGTGTAACGAGTTGGGCAGTTAAGCGTCCCTTGACTGTACCAGGCACTCTTGCATGGCTGAGGTAGGGAACGCCTCTGATCATACCAGGAACACTGGCTACCTGATCAAAGTGGGGAATGAAAGCAGGAGACAGTTCGTCATTCCTGACAGCCCTGAAACATTCCCCACCTGGATCGCAGATCRAGTGGAACGAAACGCCTGGATCCACAAAATGATACCATTGTATCCGCAAAACAATACCATAATCAATATCTCTGACCACTTCGGATAGTAGCCAGGATGGAAAGTTACTGATGACTAAAGCCAATCATCTTGCAAACCTATAAACAGCGGTCCCCAGGCGAGACCCTTTGAGCTCTCCTGGACTGCAGTGGGCTGCGCCCAGAGTCTCCCTCTGAGTGGGACGCCACTCAGAGTCCGCAAACCATAGAGTTTGTGAAATTTGGAGGACCGTCGGGACCTGGGCTGAAACACTCTTTGGTTGAGATACTACTTGAGGCTCAACTCTTTGCCCGTTGAGAAATGCCAAGACATTGAGTGTGAGTATTTCACAACACTCGAGGGGAATTTTTAACAGGTACCTTTATTCAGCTTAAGGCCTTTATAACTCAGCTTATACAGATCTAACTAGCTTTGGGATCCCATGTGTGAATTGATTTAGACTTTATGTGTGATGTSTGCATGTGTTTATATATAKAGAGAGATAGATTTAAACAATAAGTAATAAGCATAATCTGTAATCTAGTCACTTTAATATTGTAGTAATTTTGATTATTTTATAATCTATCTCCATGATTTAATGCTGCTAAAACTTATAAATTACTCCAAACTGTGATTAAGCTTTAAATTGCTGCTAAACATTCATAATCCCTTAGGCATAGACCGTTGACCAAGTCTGAGACTAGGGGTAGATTCAGCCACACTTAGACTGAAATTTCCCAGATTTGCTGGGAAAAATAAGTATCATTCCAGACTCTGTTTGATATACTATTTATCTCTTCAGAAATCTGAATTTGATGAAGTCTCAAGTTCCATCATCCTTAAAGTGTGTTGCTCAATTCCCCAGAGCTGACAGAAAATGGACAGAACATGAGGCATGTTGAAAAGCTAGCAGAGCATGTGTACTTCTCGAAGAGTACATAAAGTGCCCAATACTCACTGCTTCAGAGGGAGAAAACTGTCCTCCTTTTTAATCATGTCACATTCCTGACTTCTTGGAAGTTTCTTGGAAAGCAAGTGGGCAACATTTCCAGTTCTGTTTGTTCATAAAAGCGATCATTATGCAACATTCTGGCAATAGCGTTTATAACCCATTTCTTTAATATTTTTTTCTCCATGCTGTTTTCTATATTATCCTTTCTTTGGTTGTTTTACTTTTTCCTCATGCTTCAAAAGGAGGACATATGGTTCTTAGTTTTCTTTTGAGTATATTTATTTAGGTTCTCCTTATGGGAAGTGTGGCTGTTATTCCAATTTGTTTTTCTGAAAAGCTAAAGTAGTGTTTCTGTATGTCTTCACTGCTATGCATTAAAATAATTGTTTGCATTAAAATAATTTTCTGCTATTTTATGCCTTGATTTGTGTTTCAGATCTAACACTAGAGCCTACTTTTATCTCATTATAAGATTTCTGCACCTTCAGTCAAACCCAATTCTAATGACTAAAATACAGTTTTAAATCTAAACTTTAGTTAAAATTTAACTGAGATTGTTTAGGTGTAGTTTTTTTCTCTTCATTTTCTCCTTTCATTTAGTTCAGCACATGCTCCACAACTGCCTTGTGGCATCTGTTATTCCTGTCTTCTGCTGTATCTGAACTGAGGTGACAGCTCATCCCAAATGGTACAGTTTTATTTTACAAGGGAACATGTTATAGAGTGAACCAAATTTTTATTTTCTTTCCACCTCTGCTTGAAGCTTAAATTTGATTCATGGAGGTCTATAGCCAACTCCCAGGGCTATCAGTGTGAGGTGTAGCTACCCTACAGGATTACTTTAGCATTTTAATTCCTCACCTGTGGCAAAAGAAATGTGTTTATGTAAAGCTGCAATATTTTCTCTGATTGGTTCGTTGTGTTTTCCCCCCATCAGGTCCAAGTGGTTGATCATTTTGGCTGAGACACTGGTGCTTCAACTCTGGGTTTGGGACTGATTCACTGAATCAAATGTTCTTGACAAACTCTTTGGGGGAAGTGTCAGGCCAATTTACACTCAATTGCTACAGACAGTAGAAAACATCTGCTTCCCATCCTCTTCCTTTTATTCACTGTTACAGACAATTTTGGCTAAAGTGGAAGAAATTGTAGGATGCCCATTAACATGCGTTACTTTATTTAGCATCTGCATTTTACTCCTCTTTCATTTGTTTCTAAACTAATCTTCATCTGCTGAGCCAAGAACAAATGACAAAAAGTACAAAATCTGGCAAGGCAGCAAAGATTGGCAAGTGACTGCAGGGGACAAGAGAAGGAATTTGTTTCACTAAGATTTTCAGCTCATCACTGACATCAGACAAAGCCTCCAAGACTTTCAGTGCACCACTTAGAAGAAAAATATTTTGAAACTATCTTAAAAATAAAAACTATTTTAATTTTCTATTGTATCTAAACCAATGACAGTCAGTGTTCAATTCAGTTGCCCACATATAAGTGTGTAGTGACATCTGAGACACCTGATGACCATGGGCCCCCTTGGTTCCAGAAGGGCATGTGTGTCCTCGCTGGTCATCCTAGCCCTGTGCAGATGCCTTGGGTGTCCTGGAGCATCTCAAATCCCATGACAAAATGACAACTGGGCAGGTGAATTGAGTGTTGAGATTCACTATCAGTATCTGGGGACAGAGCCAATGTTAGCGTGCCTGAACACCTGATGAGAACACAGTACAAACGTAATGTTCAGGCACAGATCTTATATATAATTTTTAATTTACATAAAAGTTTTAATTTTTAATATGAGGTTTAGGTGTAGTCTTGTGGCGACTTCGCTTGTTGGACTTTGAGATGTCACCTGGATTTCCTGGATTCCCCCTTGCCCTGTCTTCCCCCTGCTTCCAGCCAGGAGCTGCCAACTGCCCTGGGGTTGTTCAGATGTGGAGGTGTCTGATGGGTGGGGGAGGGAACAGGGGATGCCGCTTCATCCATGCCTAAATGGTGTTTGTGAAATCCGAATTACCCCAGCAAAGGCAAATGCACAACCCTGTGCCGCCCTCTCGGCTGGCTCTCGGGGTTAAGAGGATCCCATCATGTGCACTGTATGATGTATGTAGCTACAGATTTCAGCTATGTCCTGGATTTAGACTAGGAAAAAAGTAATCAGGCATAGGGTTGGGTATTTTTTTCTGGCATTAGAAGATTTAGTGCAACACTGTGCTGCTCAGGAGCACTTTGGCCCAGAGATTGTCAAAGCCACCCATTGCATTCAACCAAAAGCGTCCTAAAGGCTATAAAGCCTGACTGTGTCAACATCCTCCTCTGCGTAAAGCAGCACGGTCCCTCCTACAGGACTTCCTCTGGGACTGTGGTCACCAGCACCTCCCCAGTGGACGTGGTGGTTTTTTTGGAGAAGATCATCCCGCTGTCCCCCTCTTCCTCACCACTTAAGAATTAACTGTGCTAACAGGGACATTAGGAAATGTGTCCTAGGAAAAACTGTAAGACTGATACTTTTACTTGCAATACGAAGTGAAAAGATGAGAAAATTGTGCCTTTTCTCTCTGCCACAAGCATCCAAGGTTTAAGCATCATCTATTCTGTGTTCCTATGTCCTGCACAGCTAAAAGAAGATTTTCAAAGAAGGTACAAAACTCTCATTATGAACCAAATCCTTCTCCTCGTTCTGACTGATGAAAAGGTAAGTTTGCTCATTCTTCCACAATCACATTATATAAGGAGAAGCAAAAAAAGGTGAATTACTCGATGCCTACACCTGGAAAGAAATCTCTTGTGGCTGCCAAAATCCTGCTCTTGACTCTATATTTTACACTGAATTCGATCCTTTTTCAAAGCACATGTCAATACTGGCCTATAACATTTGAAATTGTTAGCATTCTTTCTAAAAAGGTCTAGGTCTATGAATGATTTCTTATAATAACAACCAGAAATAGCTACATTTCCTCTGAAGTTAACACAGAGTCCCCCAAACTGCAGAGTGAATCTCCCCCACCAAAATATTTGACTAACAAATGCCCACATTTTCAGCTGGAGTCCAATGTCTACATTTGTTAGACTGACTATTTTCTAGACCACACATTTTTATTATTGATCAAAACTTAGAATCCAGGTTTATTTTAGTCTTTCACATAAATAGGCTAAAAGCTCTAGATCATTAGTTCTTTCTGCTTTTATTTACTGGAAAATATTTCATACCACTTTTAGAGATTAAGATTTGGTAACACTTTATTTTAGCTGTCTTATTATTTTAATTTATGTGGTCTCAGGAATAACAAAGATCATAACAAATTCCTTTGGTATTAAAGAGGGTGGTATGTGCACACTGATGGAAAGGCAGCTACAGACATTTCTATTACTTTCATTTTGAATCTTTTACACTGATTTTGAAGGCTCAGATAAGGAAGGAAGCAATTTTTTTAAATAAGAATTTTTTAAAAAAGCTGAAATGGGAGGAAGTTTGAGGTCTAAGGGTAAATAAAATATTGGGAGGATGCTGATTCTCAAGCTATCTTGAGAAGTACAGGTCATGCATAAGTATCAAATGACTTGTCGTTTTCTTTAATCTCCATGGTCTTCATGTAGGCTGGCAATGAGTCTGTGTCTGAGTCTGTATAGTAAGTCTACACCAGCAGAAAGATTGAACTCAGCATAGTCTGATGTTTAGAAGAGTTGCAGACTGATTTTTCAAAGGACGCTGGAAGAATGAGGTACTCAGTTTTCCATGAATTTCAGTGATATCTCTCATGAGCCAAGTATCTCTGCCCTGAACGGGTCTTCAGGAGGTTTACAAAGCCTCCTGTTTTGCTGAGTACGTACCCTATCAGCAGTAAGAGTTCAACAAGCAGGAGGAAAGAAAGAAAGAAAGGAAAATGTTCTTGTCTAAATGAGAAAGATAAGGAGAGAAGGTCTACCCTGAGGTTAAATACTAGAGGAGTTCTGAATCTCTGGCCTAAAAGGAGAGGTAAAAAAAGAAAGAAAAACTGGCTAAAAATATCACAGGAATCCTTGTCTAAGCAACCTATTACATAACCATAAATCCTGGCAATGAATAGCAAGTGAGCACAATGTACTGCTAAAGCACTGGAATCAGCCTAAGTGTAAAGAGTAACCTACTTCCATTTATGTCCGGGTGTAATATTGTCATCCTTGATACCAGAAACTGAGATTAAAGAGATTTATACTGCATTTACCTGGACTTACATGAGTGAATGGCAATTCACAGGAACTGAGGGAATTTCTCCAGAAATCATTCCTTACTTTAATAGTGGATCACTGTAATTTAAGACTAGCTCTATCCTTGGTATATTTTTCAAAATGTGATGATCCAGGGATTGATATAAAATCTTTTCTAGGACTGTGAATGTTGGGGATGGTGAGTTATTGCTGGAGGGCAATGAGAGTCACCTGGGATGTACTTGCATGATGTGAGATTCTCTGGAGACACAAGCTGGTTTCTTCCAGATTGATCTTGAGTGCAAGTTCTCAATCTGGAAGTAATCATGGGTTTTTTCCCTGTCCCTTCCATGAGGTGTAGACTGTCCACAGGATCATTTAAGCAGATCTGACCTGGTTGGTTCTTTGCCACTGTGGGCATTTGGGTGTCATCTGTTATCTCTGTGCCATGCCCTTTATCGAAAGTTAATTTCAGTCCTCAGTAGGTCAAGTCTTTAGAGAAAGGCGCTATACAAGGTCAGACTAACTGATGTCATAGTTTCTTCTAGTGTGAAACTGCATTAAATTTTATGAGATTTTAAAGGTTAAACTGAAGGATAAGCAGCACAGTTAGCACTCTTCAGAGTCCTCCCTGAGACTTCATTTGGTCTATGCAAAAGGACAGATAATGTTCAAACATAACTCAGTATCATGTAACACAGGGAATTCACTATAGATTAAAACTTAATCTTTTTAATAGAAACTTTTCCTCTTAGCCACATGTTAGTCATCTCTAGTCCAAGGTGGTCGGAACGGGCAGGGAGAAGCAACACTGCTCATGCATATGAACAGCAAAACCACAGCAACAAAAAATGGGTGCTCCTGATCCATGTTTAGGCAGCTAAATAAGCAGCTTCACTCGGARCTGTGCTTCACACTTGAAGATGTGCCCAGTAGTGTAGGACCCACAACAGATGCTGATTATTATTGGCATTTGCTTTTAGCCAAACACAAACCGCCCAGCTGACAGCTGCACTGGCAATTTGCTGTTAGCCTCAGAGAGGTCATGGAGCTGTATAAAATGTAGTAACCACCCCTTGTCTTGATCTGGCACGCAGCCAAGGGAAGTTATAGAGTCCAATATGCAATCGTCACAGAGAGAACAGTAGGGTCACAGAATCAAAATGGATGATAAAGGCTCAGGCGGATAGTCTGGTTAGGTCACATTTTTGTATTAGAGAAGCTGATGACCGCAGGAGGACTAATTATGGGACTCCTGGTCACAGCATCCTGTAACAAAACTACAATTTCTCTTGGGAAAAAGAATCAAAAATCCAATGAAATATTCAGTGCTGCAACTCCTAAATGTTAGCTGTCTGGCACCAAGAATTCATGATGCTTTGATGGACAGCTAAATCGCTATGCCCTAAGTAAGTATTAAGTGGGGCAAAGAAAGGGATTTAGAGCAACCATAAGCTAAATCAGCTGGTAGAAAATGCTAAACTCAGAGCTGCACATGAAATTGTTTCTCCCTCACACACAGGTTCCCAATTCAAGACTTTTCTCAGTTGCCTCTGAGTACTTTTATACTGCACAGTGCATGTCTGCCTTCTGCTCACTGAAGTTTGGGCTTACCATACCCTGGGTCCTGTATCAGTTCTGCAAGGCAATTTTTTTTTCTTCTGAGTAATGGGCCCGTAATGACTCAGACTCCAATAAATGCTATATGCAAACATCCTCATCAGGAGAACTGGGGTCCAGAGTGCACTACAAGGAGACACATTTTCAGACCAATATGCAAATTCTTTGCTTGGGACTGATACACCTCAATGTGTTTTATATAGACAGACATACACCTTTTCTGTAAATGCAGTTATCTAGACAGAGATAAAGTGCTTTTCCTTTTTATTTCAAAGGTGATCTGAGTTTTGATCGTTTATTAATAGGTGGCATATAACACCAAACCAGTGCCAGGCTACCTTGTTTTGCTCTCGCGGCCTAGAAAGATTCAAAAGTTAGCTCCATTAATAACACTACCATATTATATAATTTGATCATTTCCCTTTTTTAGGAAATAAGTTTATGGGTTCAGCTTGGTGAGACTCATGATGCTGTTGTCAGTCATTTATGTAACTACCTAGAAAATAATCGTATCATGCATCCAAATGGAGTGGCTACTTGGCAAAAGCAGCAACATCTGCTAATGGAGTAAGTAACTAGTTTGAAAGAGTAGCAGCAATGCACTAGAAATTCAGGAATTCTGGATTGTTTCGGAAAGGGCAATGAGAGGTAAATAGTTCTGGTTGAAAATCGTGAAATGTGAGTAATAAATAGTGAAAGCTGGTAGAAACATAGCATGGGCAGGAACTATAGACCTCCTGAGTTTTCTCAACCTTAGAAGTTGCTATTAGGAAAACTGCAGAGGTGAGGCTTGTGAAGGTTTCATACCTGCTCTATGACATAGATGTAGCAAGTAAGTTGTATTTTTATTAATTAAAAAAAAAAAACACAACAGCTAAGTTATCCCTTTGGCTATCAAGTACTGGATTATTGCAGTGATGGATGAAAGAAAAACAAGAAAATGTCTGCAGTCAATGGAATAGGACAAACCCACAGGTTTAAAATCAACATGTGGATAGAGGTTTCTTGACATTTCTACTACCTTATCTCTATCCTGGACAATATATCTACAGATATGTCGGGAGTACTAGTTTCTGGTGTTTATATTAGCATGGAAGTACATTTTATTCCAATTGCGTGTTCCAAGACACGGTATTACAGTGGTACATATTAATCTGATGTTTAGAGACTGAATTTTCTTCATCCTGCCTAGAGCATTTTCATATTGAGACTCAGAAGCATGATAATAATTAAAAAAACACAACTCTGAGGTCAAAATAGACATAACCAAAAAAAAGGAACAGTGAACAGCCTTAGGGACAGATGCCTCTGGATGCTTAACAGAGTAACCCCAGTTAATAGTTTGTGTTATGATTTGTGAAGTGCTTCAGGATCCTTCAGAACTTGAATAATGGCAGTTTGCCATTAAACAGAGTTATGACAAAGCTAACAAGGCAAAGCCTAAAATGTTATAAAATGGATAGCTTAGTTTCTTTGGCTAGAAGGGGCTTAAATAATAGAGGCAGAGGGCATGTATTTCAGAGGAGGGGGATTTATCGGCTTTCTTCTGCACCTGAGTTGAAGATCTGACGATTTCAGACATTCAGAGTATTGGCAGACTCATAGTAAGCCAGCATTTTGTTGCTCTGCATGACCTGAATAATACTGGACATTGCTCTTGCATGCCTGACTCTACTTCCATGCACAAACACTTAGGTGTCCAAAAGGTTTTGCCCTAATATGACACTTGTCCAGCAGAAACTGTAATGCCTGTGGTCCTCAGTGAGAACATACCACTAGAACTTTAATAAACTAACTAAACCAGAACAGCATTATTGAAGAAACTCAATCTTTTGGCTGGTTCTTGCCAGTCATGTTGACAAAGGAAAAAGGCAGGAGAAACTTGCCTTTGAGAGAGAAAGAAAACAGCGACTGTTGGATTTGTTTACACATGTTGTTAGCAGAAACTTTTAGCAGTATAAAGCACTTCTCAGGAAAAAAAAATGTTTTCCCAATGATTAATATTTTTATATAGGAAATCCCTTCAACTCCATAAAATAACACTTAATGAATTAAAATAAATACATTCAAGTACCATAATTTGTTCTTGTCCAATGTACATCTTTGTTTTGTGATGAGAAAATGGTCCAATTCTCCCTGAGAGTTGCAAGTGTGGTCATTTTATACAGCTGACAGCATTTATTATACAATATGATGAATTATTGCGCTACTACATGACTGTGATGAATTTCTCCAGCACTGAAGCTTGTTCAGGGGTGGTGATCATCAGAAGCTTTATTATGTGGGACTGACTGTTRCCAGTTTTTTCTTTTGCTCTCCCTCCTTTGCCACCTCTCCCTACCCCATCCTTTTCTGCTCGACTTGTGCCCTCAAAGGCTGTTCRTCCCACTAATGCCGTTCATCCCACTACTCAAAGCCATCTCATTGCCCCTCTTCACATTGCTTCTGCTCCCCAGATCTCTCACCAGTGCTGAAGCCGTGGGTCCCAGCAGGGCTGGTGCTCCTAAGCTATCGAGTCCTCAGCGGGTTTTTAGCTTGCAATCCCCATCCCACCCCCTGGCTTCTCATGGTCAGGAGTCATTGTGCACCTCACTACTGTGCATATCAATGTCAATGTCAGAGGTCCCCGTGACTATGAGGGAGAAACGTCAAAAATAGTGAAATATTGATATCTTGGTGCAAACTGACCTAGGAGAAAAGCATCCACAGGCAGACAGATGAATGTATGAAAAATAATCTGGGTACAAATACTGAAGAAATAAGGTTAAAAAAGAAAGAGGAAAAAGAAAGAAAGAAAGCATGAGTAAGAAAAATAAATAGGCTTGGAGTCACTGAAGGCTGATCTTGCCAGCATAAAACTACAGTTATTCTATTTCCTCATTTTGCAGCAAAACGCATCTCTCTGCTGCCACTACCTTCATCTACTGATAGATCCATCTACAAGCTTGAGTAACTAATTTTCTCCCACACTGAGTTTTCTGGTGGACATAAATGAAATGTATGAATTCTCTAAATTGCCAACGGAGAGAGGAAGATGCCTCTAAGGCCTCCAGAAGGAGACCCCATGTGCCTAACTTGCAGATGTGCATATTGTCTATGGAGGGCAGCATGAAGAGAGCCCTGCCCAGGCAGTGCAGCCTGCCTTGAAAAATCAGTGCTCCATCCACTCCAGGTACCATTAGCCTGAGTCTCCTCCAGGCCCCACCCGACACACTGTTCTCCTGGGACAGAGTTGGTTTTTTGTGATTTTTCAGTTCAGACTACTAAAAATAGTGAGAGTGCCATCTAAATAGGAGTCTCACCCACTTTTGCCCTCAAATCATCATGTTACACTGAACATTTTATACTGATTTATACTGATTTATAATCTAAATAATATACCAAACATATCGCCACATGCTTATGAGAAGAAACTAATTTCTCACTGACTGAAAGGCTTTTTTATACTTTTATATGTAAGTGTAAGTACATATATACGTATTTCTGTATATGCAATTAGGCCTAAATACAAATATTTGAATTAGGCAAGTAGGATGTTCCTCTAGAGGCTTCAAAGGTGCCTGCCTTGCTCCCTGTATGGAAGACAATGTGGGACACAGTGTGTCTGATGTACAGATCCAAATGACTATATTGAGAATCACAAGCTACATATTACACATTATTTACCATGGAATCCTTGTAAGCCTAAAAAAAAAGCCTGGAGAGAGAAAGATCCTTTGATTCTTAAATACCAGCTGCAATAACCATGCAGAAACCTTCACCTTTTCCCCTTCTTAAGCTCACACCTGCAAAACTCAACTGATGTACAGATGTGAAGCAAACACCTTTGAGTTCTCAAAAATACCTTAGCGAGGAGGCTGAAATCCTGGTGTAGCCAGCTCTGTGTGAAGAGTCTAGCTCTGCTAATGCAGGAAGGTGTAAAGCTAAAGAAGGCTGCAGAGACAAGGGGCAGTGATATATATGATTTAAAAATTACATGGCTATTATTTCAGTGGGGACACAGCAGCACTAGTACCAGCTTGATCCAGCAAATAATTGCTAGTAAACACTATTTGTAGAGTGGAAGTGTTGACAGCCTTTGACTTCATTTTGCATAGTGCTTGTAGTTCGCCTTTTAAAACAAAAAAAAGACATAAGTTTTGTATGAAAGACAGACAATCTGTCTTATGTTATTAGTAAGTTCCTGCAAACCCATGAGCTCAATTCTTGTTCAGCTTTCAAACAGATGTTATCGTATTTAAAAATGATCACATCCCAAAGGCAGTAATTTTAAGTGCACATTCACTGTGTAGTCCAACACTTCTTGGGTTTAAAAACACATTTTATTACAAGCCAGAACATCAGTATCTTGAAACAGAATGCGTACTAATCCTTTGGAGCAGAGACTGAATGCCAGATACCCTTTGTCCCTGATGAACCATGAGGATGAAAGGTCATTTTCCTCTTCTCTCCTTCCCCTTTTCTTTATCATATGCATGAAGCATATTTAATTTTCCCGTGCAACAGAGCACTTCCTTCCACAGGGCAGGTCACAAACCCGGTCTATCTTCCAACCTGGTGAATTAGGACTATCAATTAGCAGAGGTGGGTTGAGGTGTTCTGGCAGAGAAGTGCTCCTTTGCCTCCCATCCCGCAGCGTGGCCATCCCTTCCCTACAGCTGAGCGCTGCACGAGTCCAGGTCAGGGTTTTCAGAGCAGGACTTCCAAATCAGACCTCAGAAGGGTTTCTGGATATTTTCAAAACTTTGGGATCAGCTAAATGCCTAATTGCTCAGCACTATTGAGACATACTGTTCTGGGCATGGCCAAAGCACACGTGGACTTTGAGGCTATGGAGCTTTTGGAAACTAGGAAATCTAGTTCCAAAAGTTTCCTCATTTGGAACTAGGAAACTTAAGGAACATGTTGCCTCTTTGGGGATGAGACATCTGAACAGATATATAAATGCTTTCCATTTTAGCAAGTGGACTGATCCTTTTTATAGATCTGCCCGAGAGACTTACATATGACATTGGAATTTAATGGTGCATCGGGCTTGAAAGTAACAGTAGCTCCTTCCTTGAAGTGCCCTGTGCCAAGGTAGTGGCTGCACTGCCAGGAACAAGTCCCTCTTGTACAGGTGGAGTGAGCCTGGCCGTGAGATAATTTGGCCAAGCTACAAACAAGGAGAGAAGTGGGTTCTCTTTCTATTTCTCTCTCTGGTTTGTTTTTTTTTTTTTTTCCCTTTCACTTTGTCATTCATGACTGATAAATCTGGCAGACAGGGAAGAAACTGAATTTTGTTATTATCAGCCTGAAAGAATATAAACTTTCGCAATTCACTTGTGTTAATGCTGCGCAGCTGTTTGATGATCTGACTGTAAAGGACCAAGAGGATATTTTAAAGCTTGGACTTTTTCAAACAATGTACTTCTGATTGCTTTTCAGTCAGCTCAGAAGTAGTCCGCTTGCAGAGATAGGCTGACTCTGCCATTCAGACTGTTTTAAGCTGAGAAACAATCATCAATGCAAAATGGAAGTCAGTGTTTGATGAAGAACCCAAGTGTAGGGAGAAGAACCCAAATGTAAGGAGAGGACTCAGAAGCACCAGGAGGTTTACCTTCATGCTCTGGGTTGCTAGAAAAGGGGTAGGATTATGGGGTAACTTCTCTCAAAGTCCATAGCAGTGAGGCAAATAAAACAAAAACCACAAACAAGATCAACTTTAGAAATATTGCAAGGAACGAGACACTGCTTGCCAAGTATTAAGCCACCTGAATGAGTTTAAACTCCTTGTATAGTGTTGGAAACTTTTAAATTCATAATTACAGCATAAAAATTTGGTGAAGAATTCTTTTCCATATCAAAGATGGAGAGGCTGTGAAAAGAGTTGAATGGAGAAAGAGTCAGTACTCCAGTCCAGACTAGCAAGTCATAGAAAGGTCACACCTCACTGGGATAAGAAATGCATTTTAAATAGGGTTATCAGGCTTTAATATAGAGTTAGATGAGATTTAGAAAATGATCCTGGGTGAAATTACCTAGACCCTTTTTCATCCTTCATGAATATACTGGTAGGTTTTGATACCCTCACATTTCTTAGATGGTATTCATGGGTTTTCCCTGTCCTAAGACTGGGGCCAGGTAGACAGCCCTCACCTGTTTCCCACCCAAATAATCCAAAGAGCCCAACTGTATTTCTCACCTGTGAGAAACCTTCCTTTCAGAGCATACAGCTATCTCCTACATCCCCAGCAACGAGTCGTATTATAGATACAGTCAGAGTTACCTTAAGAGCTTTTTGGATTGTTAGAGGAAATGCTGATAAGCGAAAGGAGGATGTTGCTGTGAGTAGGGAGAATGACATTTATTTAAAAAGAATATGATTTGTTTAAGTGGATTTAGCTCTTGAGGTCATCTATCAGATTTTAAAAATACCATTTGCAAATTCTTCAAATGATACTTTTAAAGCATAAATACTGTTGTGCTGAGTTTATTACCACTGTGTAGGGAATTAAACAAGCCTTTTGATTTTCATTAGTTTGCCTGGCCTGATCTTTCTCTAAACCTTTTCCCTGACACAATGCTGCAAAGGAAAATGCAGAAGTTCTGACATTAAAAATTAAACAAAAATCCTGTTATATTTTATTTATTTTGAACTGGAGGTAAGAGGATGGGGACTGCTGCACATTGTGCCCCATGCTAGCAGTGTCAGAAGAATTATGTCACTTTTCAGCAAAGCAGAATTATTTGGTTTCAAAGTGCCAGTTGTAATTAGACCTTTCCTTTTAAAAGAAATTCCCAGTGTGTGTAGGCAAGATCAGCTGCTTGCTTTGTGTGAATTCTCAGATTGCAGAGCTACTTTCCCTCGGTCTGATTTCCTTTGAAAAGGCCTATTTCCTTAGACTGAATTAATCCATTTCCATTGTAAATGTAGTACAAAACATAATTACTTTATAAGAGCTGGAAACTCAGAATGGCCTAATTTAGAAGGCAGAAGCCTTGGGATTGTTGTCAATCTGTAAAAAGTTATGACTATGTTGCTGTGATCTGTCAGACTAGCAAATAGGAATATTGTTACACATGCTTTAAAAAATAACTCTGAGAATGTAAGCCTGGATTACTGTAGTGCTCAAGGGTCCCAAATTAAATCAGTAAAAGTGGCTTAATCTTTCCTCTTCATTTTCAGAAGTGACAAATATATTTAAAAGGTTTCTATCTATTAGTTTTCAGTGGTGGAGGATAATGCGATGCAGATGAGGTGAAAGGGGTTTTTTGTTTGTTGTTCTGAATCAGCAAGAATGGCATGTACAGGATAGATTTTAAAGATGATAGAAATAGCTGTGGGGGTTCTTGGAAGAGGAAACAGAAGAGAAGAAGTCAGAGGGTGGTCTGAAGGACTAGAGACAGAGGGGAAAACATAGACACAGCAGTGAGAAGAAATTGAGGAAGCAGCCAGAGAGGTGGAATATAATTAGAGGGAAAGAATGAGAGCCTTTGCGTGAGTTTTCTCAACAGATAGAAAAACGTTAAAATATTTGGAAAAAAGGGGGCGAAAAAGAAATGCAAATCAAAGTGTGAATATGGCAAATCAAGGGAATGATAGCTGCATCCCACAGACAGCAAAAAATTTTGTCAGTCGAAGGGACCTCAGCGTGCTGGCAGAAAAGCTGCAGAGGTGAGAGCAACTGCATAGGAGCCAGAGCAAAAGGAAGAATGATGGGAGCTGAAGATAGAGCTGAGCGACAGCCAGCGCGGTCTTGGCAGAAGAAATAATGTCAGACCTTTCAAATTTCCTTCTGCAGCTCTGTGAATAAGAGAGGAGTGGAAGATACCCTGTGTGGTGTCTGTAATAAGGCTTTTMACATTGCTTTATAGAGCATTCTCACAAGCAGGCTTTGAAAATACATTTCTAAATGGAACTACAACAAGCTGAGGTGTAAAACAGGCTGGAAATACGTACTCTGTAGTGATAATCAAGGGGGATGCTTCAGAGACTGTTTTCATCAACTATGGAAGGATAGAAAAGGAGAATGCTCATTAAACATGAAGAGGACATGCAACTGTGAAGAGCTACCAGGAGATTGTACAACATGATCAGAATCATGGAAGAAAAAAGGAGAGAAAAAGACATCATAGGAGAAAAAGCCTAAAAATTAGGGCACGTTTCAATGAGAATAAATCCTGGTGCACACTTTTTAGGTAGGTATAATGAGCTACTATGTAGGAAAGATCTGATGTTCAGAGAGAATCTCAATCTTCTGAATGGTTCTTGCTAGCAAAAATCTTAAATAAGTGTCTACAAGGAGAAAATCTAGAGATCAAACCAGTTTTTTTCTCTCTTTTCGCGAAAAGACTCCCTTGTACTTTTACTCCTTGATTTTCACCAGCATTTTTTAAATACAATGGGTTTATCATCCATTGATGAGACCTGATATCATCTTGTCTTTCCCTTACCATACTAGAGCTAGAAGGTCTGAAAGCAARTTTCAACTATTTGCTCTTGCAAAATTCATTTCCTCTGGAAAACAAGAAAATGAATCATTAGCAATCCAAGAAGCAGCAAGGTCAAACTGTATCCTTAAGAATATGCATTTTATAGTTTAAGGATTTTTGTAAATCAGACTGACAGTTGGACTCCCCAGTGTATTTTTTCTTAAAAGTCCAGTCACTTTTTACATGTTAATTTCTATGAAAAAGATTAATAACTGTAACAACCAGAATGGACCTGGCTGTCTTTTTCCTAGCAGAGATTCGTAATGCCTTTCTAACACCTCTTTAAGTCCTGCTGATCTGTGCTGGAAAAATAAGTTTAACTGGTGCCAGTTTAACTATTATTCATATATAATGGTGGGCTTTACTCTCCAAGGACAAGATTTTTCGCTGGGTGATATCTTTCCACAGAAAATCTCTGTGCCCAGAAACCCTGGGAAGCATTGCAGACTCCTCCCAAGCCAGCTCATTCCCCAGGATCTCACATCTCCCTGCTGAGCTTATCTGGGTTTGACTGGGATTAAAAATGCAGCCACTTCCCTCTTGCGGTCTTGGCAAGGTTTTAGATGCCAATCTGAATGGGGATCCAGGTGCCATAGCGCTAGATGCCAATCCGAATGGGGATCCAGGTGCCACAGCCAGAGCACATCCTGGATGCTTGAGAGTCAGCAGAGGCTGATAATCACATTTAGTTTGGGTGTTAGTTGCTGATAGGTATTTGCATTAAAGAACAACAAACCCAAATAATTTTAAACTACCAAAAATCATCAGGTTCTGCACATACCAAGCCCACCTAAAGCATGCATCCTTAGTACTATTGCCATAGTGTGGAAATCATTGTTTCTAAATGTAACATCCCATCTTTTAAACATGGACCTAAATTAGTTAGTGTAATGTATGTCCAGAGGGCAATTGATCTGAGGGTCTCCAAGGCCCATCCATTTCCTGCAGCTTGTCTTTAACTTCTGCAGACTCTCTACAGCTTCCATTTTGCCTTGGGCTCCTGGGAAGTCTCTGAACATTTTCGTAGATGCCATTGAAGTATGAAAGTAAGTTGGAATTCCCTGGCAGTTGGTTATTAAAAAAAAAAAAAAAAAAAAAAAAAAAAAAATTCCATAATTATCTCTCACGCGGTTTCATGCCAACATTTGGCATTTACTGCTGGAAGAGAGGGGAAAGTATGTTTAATGAACCACTAGTCTTACTCGATAGACCAGCTCTTATGTATCCATATTTTCTGCATGAATGGAACCAGGGAACAAAGATTTTAGAAGAAAGAAACAGGAAACAAGACACTGAGTTATTTCCTTCCTACTGATAATTCTGTAAATCCACTGATTTAAATGATGTTCTTGGAGCTATAGGTTGAGGTTTTTTTCCTTGCATGTTGGTAGGTAATTCTATTCAAGCTTTTAAATGAAACTTAAAAATAGATGCATAAAGATTAATGTATGCACTCAGAAACATGAAGTTCATTAGGAAAAGTGCAAGTAAGAATAATTCAAATAATCTCCTTGCTTGTTTTTAGAAACCTTTTTACATTGTGTTCCCCTAATGACTGCTGAAGAGAAGTTGCTTTAGAAGCAGGAGCAGTAGGGGAAGGCGGATGAGCTCCCACATGTAGATTGCACATTCCTCGTATGGGGGATTCACAGTTTACAAAGAACAGTGCAAAAAGCACCACTGGGTACAGATGCGTGTGTATTAAATCCAAGTTCTATGTTAACAAAATGACTATTTAAAACCCTTTCTTTCCACTGGGCTTTTACCGAGCAAAAACCAGTTGACAACTGTGGACAACAAGCCCTGAGCGCTTTATGTTTGTCAAATTGCCTCTTTAGTGGCTGCATTAGGAAATCAGAAGCACAAGAAAAATTCAAATTGCTTCAGGCTTTTGTGTTGAAACTTCTTTAACCAGAGGCCTTATTTGACCTTCACAAGACATATATCTTTCATTAACCTGATGATCCGAAGACATACTATCAGGTTTGTTTTAGGACAAAGAAAGAATAAGAGGAAGGAATTAAGGCCACATAACCCATTAAGACTCATCTCTTATTAGACCCCGTATCTCTCTAGGTAACATTTAACTGTTTCTGCAGTGACTCATTCCAATAATTTCACAACTGTGCAAACTGATAATCTCTAAGCAACTTTATTTTAGTATCTGTATAGATGGCTTTCTTCTTCTGGTTGTTCTTTATTTTCTCATAATCCATTATCTTTATTAGTTAAAATAATTGCTTTATTGATATAATATGAAGGGGTAAGTTAATAGAAACATTGGTCAAATTCCAGGTTACAATTTAAATCTGTAAGTGAAATGGATGTGATTGAAAAATCTGTAGTGAATAAGCCTTTTTCTATTTATTCTTTGGGAATTCACTTGTCATTCATGAGAGTCGCAGATGGCTCCTGGACTAGAGGCACTGGTCTAAATAAAATGTGTTGGAAAGAAATTAATGGGTAAAAGAAAAGCACTTCACTAAATCATTTAATCATGCAGCGGGGATGAAACCCAGGGTTTTCAGCTCCTGCGGAAAAAATTGTAAGTCTCTTAATTTGGGCACTGATCTCCAGGTTATGGTAGGCCAAGAATCCAGAAACGTTAGTTCATTTTTCCCTTGTATGAATGAAAGCTGGAGCAGTGAACAGAAGTTGACCCCTATTCCTCCCTTCATCATCAGGAGTCTTTTTGAACCAAGTTTCTTTAATGTTACAGGCAATCGTCAGCCCTGAGAAAGACAAATGTATAATACTATACAGAGTATTGCTATATTATAATATTGTCTAGCACATATAATATGCATGGTATGCATACACAAATGCTAATATATATGGTGTAATATAACATATAAAAGGAAAGGTTCTCTTCTTTGATCTTACATTGGTTTTCATCCAACAAATGAATGAATGTGTGGAAAACAAGAGGTGGGTGTGAGCAAAGGGACAGTGAACACATGTCTGGCCATAAAAATTATGACTAGAAATGTTCACAAGCATTTGAGGACAGAAGAAGTAAGGCTAATCTTACCAAATTTAGAATAAAGATCTGAGTTACTCATTTAGATTCGCTAGATAGTCAGTGGAGAGAAGGTGGCATATTTTAAATTGTCCCAGTGAAGGAATCTTACTTAGGTTGGATGAAATGCTTCCCAATAGTGCCTGTTTCTTTCCRTTGCCTATACAGAATTATCGGGTGACCAAATCAGAAACAGACATGTAGAAGCAGGTGTCCACAGCTGGTGAGACAAATCCCACCAGAGGAGGGATCATAGCTTCTCTAGGGTTATGGTTACACTGCTATCGGTAGGTGAGGTTGGGAAGCAATGCTGACAGCTTATCTAATGATGTGTGTCTTTGAGTGCCTTTAAAAATGTTAGCCTTATAGTGAGTGGGTTTTAAAGGCTCACCTGACAGCTTTCAGAAAAATTACAATCAAGAAAGAGATGTTACCACAGCTTTTCTCTTATTCAGTGTCATTCCTGAGAATTACAGCGGTTGAGGTGTTCTTATCATTTGAGTTGTTGCCTCAGGCACACGGACAGTCCCAGACTGAAAAGGATATAGAAATGTGATGGGTGTTCAGAGGTGTGGAATGGCCTCAGTACAAGGAGTAAGTAAATAAACTGGGGCTCGTCAGTCTGAAAAAGCATTTATAAAAAAAGTCTATGAAATCAGAAAGATCGTGTAGATAAATAGGATTTTTTTCCTCACCATTCTTCTTAGTTTCATTAATGCCACCTAATTCTTGTACTATGAGGTGACAGAATCAAAATGTACAATGTAGATGTTGGGGTTTTTTAATACATAATATGACTGTCACAAGACTATGGATGCCTAAAAAGCAAAAATCAGTGAGACCAATACCTGGAAGGCATATCTGGTAATGCCTGTTGATCACATGGAAAACATCTCTGGGTCAGTACGTTCCAAAACTGCAGAGTGCTGGAAGGCAGAAGAGCGCATCACAGGAGCAGGCACTTTATGCCTGCCCCATTCCTATAATCTTTCCTCGGCATCTGCTATCAACAGCTACCAGCATCGGGGTAGCTAAACAGGTCAATGGAGGCATACTTAAGAAATAAAGTATTTTCTGAGCCGTTACTGGAACTTTGCAGTAAATCAGATTCTCCAAGATAAAACTTTTAATGTCAGGATTTATTTACTTGGAGTTCCCTGTACTTAAAGCACGAATCATCCAGGGACAGGAGCTCTTGAAGCAGGTGTACTGTGGGCAATTGGAAATAATAAGCTATTTTATTGGGATTGCCACAGAAGCATCTCAGTTCAAGTATGTCTAAAGTTAATTAAAGTTTAAAATTTAAGATAGAATAAAGTATCCAACTCCTTGTGCAGGCCATGTGGGAATCACAATAAAGCCAGCTTGCTCAGCTCTGGACTAGGGTAAGAGAACATGAACACCAGCAGCATCGCTCTATAAGACTCCTATGGCAATTTCAAAACCAGCATTGATTGAAGCTGAGAAGAAAGGCATCCAGTAGTCCTCTCTATCAGTGTGACTGTCTTGCACACTGCCTTAAAATGGATGGGAGAGACTGTGTTCAAAACCAGAGCCATTCCTCTGAGGCAAAGGGCTGGAGGTTTCAAAAGAGGGTAGGCTTTTTGTCAGTGCTTGCAGCATCGTGTTTTCAGAAGTTACCACTGTCAGCTGGAGGTGACCGCCCTGCAGCCCAGGCATGAAGACTGGCTGTGTAGGAACTAATCCTGTTGCAGCGGGAAGTAAAACAATTTTACTGACTATCTTCACTGATGCCTTGTAACCGTCTGCAACGGTTTAAGCAAGGGCATTTTAGTTCACATTATGAAAAAACAAGGAGCATGTGCAATTATCCCAGCTGAGCTGAGAGGCTGACATCACCAAATGTGCCACTTGGTTTCTTGCAGTTGTATCATCCTTAGAGGTTGGTCTCAGTTTTCCTTAGTTCTGGGTCAATAGCAAGCTTTTCACTCCTTGGAAAAGAGAAGAGGAGAAAAATTACTGGGAAGAAAATTATCTGGTGGTTACCTGTACTAGGGTTTCTCTGAGCCTTCTGGCAGGTACCAGCTACTGGGCACGTAATGCTATATCCTAGGGTACAGTGCTGGAGTTTATAGRCCTGTATTCTTCTTGAAAATCATTATTTATAGTAATTTAAAATTCAATTGAAAGTCCAATGAAAACATTTTTGTAGAAAGCAGATAACTAAGCAATCTTCTTTCTCAAGGTTGCATCTTAAAGCTTTTGTCCATCTATTTTCTCTTTAAACAGCTGCGTGCAGACTGAAGGAAACCCTGTTAGTTCAGGCTAGCTGTTCGAGCCATGGTGAGTGCAAGGCGTCTCAGGGGAAGGAAGATCAGGTCGGGGTCTGCAGTGCGGAAACCAAGAGATTGCCTGTCTGCTTTGTGAGACAAAGGGAGAGAGCAGATAGAGGTTTCTTGTCTGTRAGCAGAGAAACAGCAGAAATAGACAGGTCTTCATGGCTGACTCAGTATTTTTGATTTCTGCAATACCTTGAGCATCATTTCCTGCTGTGTTAATTGTGAAAGTGCCTAAGCTGGCTCAGGGTTGGGGTTGCAACAGACATAGCAGTGTAGCAGCCACATTGCAGTGAATTTTCTGATGGTGACCCACAGCCAGACCCCGCTCTGGCTGGGCAGGCTCAGAGAGGGCTACGCTTGCATTGCTTTAACTCCCAGAAATATCCACTGTCTGAGTCCTTCCCCATACCTGGCCTGGGAGGGCTATGGACACAGCAGGGCACAAGCCAGGAGGTGGTGCCGCAACCAGGTCTGTACTCTTCTGCCTCTTCTTTATGGCCTTATCTATTTGCAGTGTGTTGGATTCATGGTAGGGACTGAATTGCCAACACTAAAACGTGGCAGAAGGTAGGCTTGCTTCAGGGCCAGCTACAGAAAGTACCTCAATTCAAGATAGCAGCAAAACCACGTCACTGAGCAGGGAAGAAAGCCGTGACTGGCACCTGGTGTCCTGGGCTTGCCTGCAGCTAGGAGAACTGCAGTCCCCATAGTCCTCAGCCTGTCCCAGCCCCAGGCAGCGGTGTGATAAACCTCTCCTGGTGGGTCACATTTGGTTCAACATCTACTGTTGTGGGCAGAGACTCTAAGTGGGATATACCCACTTAAGAGAACAGAGCAATTATCTGTTGGCTAATGCACACAACAAAAGGCCAGGACTTATAACCTACTCGGCTATGCACTAATACATCTCACCATCTTTAGCGAGAAACCCTGCAAGCCTTTACTGGCAGCACAGATGCCAGCCCTGGGGGAAGGGTTGGCCTCTGCTGATCTTTGCACTGCTGAGCTGCCATCTTCCTATACCCTGCTTTTCCCCCTGAGGTTTTATACCTTGTCATATCAGTATTTCTTCTCCTGGCTCACTGAGCTGCTACTGGTGTCTCGGCAATGACACCTCTCTGTTCTTGCTTTTCTTACCTTGCATGGATTCAGCTCACAGCCCTTCTCACACCTCGAATAACCATTTTCTTGGTTAAATTGAGATGAGGTCTCACGGTTGTGTTGCACCAAGCAAGGCTGTGAGTCCCAGGCAGCTCATGCCGGTGCTGAGGGTTGTGGGGGTTTAACTCGCAGGAGGAGAGGGTGGTGACAAATGGAGAGGAGCATGCCAGGTCCCACCCATGTGGTCGAGGTAGGCTCCATCACCACCGGACAGTCCGTAGTGACAGCTCTGAGTGAGATGATTTGGTGAGAAGCACCCCAGTGCCGGTGTGATGGTGTGAATGAAAGACGACGTGTACTGCCTTAGCTAGTTCTTAAGAGCTGCATCGTGCACCAGGATGTGCTCCTGCAAGGGCTCAGCAGTGTAAAATGTGGTACCCAAATATGGGTCATCCTGAGTGCGTGCACGGGTGCCCTGCCCTGCGCCTCGGGGCTGTCTTCAGTTACCTCCACTCCTCTCAGTGCAGCAGCCCTGATCCACTCTTCTTCTCCCAGAGGGCCGTCCAGCATCCACGGTGCAGGGACCAGGGATCAGGGCTCATGACTGCTCTTGGGAGAGGAAGGGGGAGCTAATACGGCTTTGTATATGCCTCTCTGCTTTTTAGAATTACAGAGTCAAAAAACAGGATAACATAGATCATGAAAACCATTACAATAATATTAATCCTTGTCCTCTCCATCAGGATTGTAAGCATGTAAAATGCCATCCATCTAGATTAAAATCAGAAACTCTGTGCTTTTAAAATGTTGTCATATGGCCAGCTGTTATACCCTGAAACCAGTTTATTCATTGAGGGAGAGTACAGTCCTGTGTGCTCGGTGACGCTGCTGAGAGCTGTGTTACTTCACAGCGAATGCCTCTGAATTCTGCTTTCTTCTAGGAGGGCTTCCCAGCACGACAGCTGACTTCTTCGTTTGTTTCACACAGGTTTGAATCCTGGTAAATACTGCAAAATAGTCAAATTCCACTTATCAGTTGTTTTATAATGTATGTCTCTTGCTAGTCTGTGGGATTGCTTTTTGCTTTTTTGTGCACATAAGGAAAACAGTGGAAAATAAAAAAAAAAAAGGAAGTTGTGGGGTTTTGGRGCCTCTTGTCAAAGTATTTTTATTCAAAAAACAAAAGTTAAAATTGTTATCATTAGGTGGCATTTAGCAGGTGCACTGTACAAACCTAGTTTCACAAAGTTAAATGATTGAGCAATTTATAGCTTCCTTACCGTGGATCTGAGAAGCTGAATTCCTCATGCAAGGTGCTGCATGCACAGCCTGTGAATGCAGAGATTTGGCAGCATCTCTCAGAAACAGCCCCTCTCATTCTTCCGCTCCCTCATCTCCTGTTAAGTAAATGCTCTCTAATGGTAGCTCCTGCATCTTGCTATGGTTGTGGTTCAGCAGTATGTATAGGTCTCTGGCCAAATATGAATCGAAAGGTACATAGGTACTACTAGCAGTGAATTTAAATGTTTTTCCAATGATTAGTTGGTAAGTAACATAAAATCCTTTGCATTTATGTAAGGCATACATACATACACCGATAAATATTCAGCTAAATACTCAGAGAATCCTGGTTACAAGAAGATAGGTAAAAATCTAACCCTGTTTGGAAATAATTTACCAAAAGGGTGCAGTGCCCCTAAGGAAAGAGCAAGAGTGCAGTTAATCATCAGTATCGGTGCTGTCTGCCACACCTTTCATAGCTAACACAGGTTTTAAAAGTCTGAAATAGAGATGCTTAGTAGTGTTTCAAGATCAGGGTAACACTAAAGGTTTTTTTTCAATGTCTTCTTTCTTCTAATATTAGGTAATCTTCAGTGCAACCCAGAGCAGGTGCCAGAGGACAAGGTCACTTCCCACTGCGCGTGCCGGCAGGTGGCACGGCGTGGCGGGACAGTGACACTCACAAATCTGAAGCGGTGGCCAGCAGTGAGGGCATTATAACAGGGAAAGAGAGAAAATCATGGGTTTGCTAATGGATGTGGCTGTGGCTGTGTTTTGACAGTATAAAAGATCTCATTTAGCAGAAACCAGACATACCAGTATCAGTCCCCAGATGTAACAAAAATATGTTTATCTGAGGATTCCCACAGCACTGAGAAGTAATCACTTCCCGTGCTACACCAGAAAAGACTTTCTCACTTTCCAGGGCAACAAAATCCTGAAGCCCCAAGCCTGCTCTGCTGAGATGAACAATTAAATGAAATTACTCTGATAATTAATTTCATACAGCAACTGCTAAGCATGATCCTGTGCCCAGCGAAGAATTTGTGGTTTAGTTACACTTATTATAAGTTCAAATATCGCATCTAGACTATAAGCTAATTTGTACTGCTATCTATTAGATGCACGTTCATCCTTTTAGACAACGCATGTTTAAGAGCAGCTGTTTGATTTAGTCTTGGAGAAAGGTTTTCATGGATCAGAGAGTAATATGCAGCCCCTCTGTAAAGGGCTTTCCAGGCCTATGTATTTAGGTCATTTTACTTAAAAAGTATATATTTTTCAAGCCTCTCTAAACAAGAGGCCAGCCTGTGAAAACTGAGGAAGCATTTCTGACTTCAGTGGTGTTACGACCATTTACCAGGTCCTTGGTCTCCAGACTGGAGTTACAACCCCTGCAAATGCTACATCAGAGAGAGTTTTGTGGTGGGGTTTTTAGACTAATGCTAGACATAGCTCCCATGGTCATGACCTTTTTCCTGATCTTCTAAGAGGCATCCAGTTTGCTCTTTTTCAGGATGAATCTCTTTATTCTGTTATCAGAATAGCAGATGAAACCCACCTCTTTTATCCTGTTGAAAACAACCCACAAGAAATAGGCATCACCTCTGTACAGACTCGCCTTTTTTTTTTTTTTTTTTTAATTTAAATTCCTAAAGGAAGATATATCCTTATTTCCAGAGTTATTTCTGCATAGACAACAAACAAAAGTAATATGCAAGAAAACCACAATCCATATCATATCTGCTTTTTATCATCCTCTCTCCCCTTTAGCTCCTTTTCTGAATGGGAACCAGCAGAACAGAAATCAAATGTTAAAGAATACATATAAATGCAGCATGGGAAAAAAAAATCTTTCACAAATATTTAGAATCATGTTTATTTTATGGCTTTAATACTTGGTAAAAATAGCCCCCAAAACTGAGTGCATGTGGAAAAAATGCAAACTGTGCTCTGCGTCTTCAAAATGCAATTGTGTTAATGCCACATACAAAGCCAGAGCAGCACACTGCAAAAACTGATTTCTGTGTGTAATCAGACCAGGTATCATGAGCCTATACCTTGAACCTTTACCATAGCGTAAATGTTGTCATATTAGGTCCTACTTTCACATTCTTTTGACACCACAACGTGTTCGACAGTTGTCTGTTGTGTTTGCCCACTGATATGTTCTCAATTACAGACTGTTTATTACTTCTGGAATTACCGGGGTAATATATTTAGTGAAAAGCTGCCTTAGATCCTGTTTGTCAAGGCTTCCATATAAACACAAGCATCCACTTAGCTTTTTTCACTCAGCCATATCTCTAAAAATAATGGCAAGCTAAACATCTCC
Organism: Phoebastria nigripes; assembly: GCA_035582835.1. NCBI lineage: Eukaryota > Metazoa > Chordata > Aves > Procellariiformes > Diomedeidae > Phoebastria > Phoebastria nigripes. Next base: position 3,528,591 of record JAYKAV010001112.1, on the reverse strand, counting down.
TTGGAAGAGCTCTCAGATTTGAGAAGCTTCGGAGTTGTGATGGGGGGATATGCTGCAAACGCAGGCTCTGGGTGTAATTACAGTAGTAATGGTCTGTCACTCATGTAAGTAAGCAACAATCATCTTTTTCTCTTTGGTTAACGTAATTCTGAACAAATGGAGGAAATGAAAAAAAGCGATCTTCAAAATAACTTGCAAAATAAATACACGGGTGTGTAACGAGGAGGGCGGGGATGCCCTTAGCAGAGTGAGCTCTCCCCAGCTTGCCCATCATAAGACCTGTAACTATTGACACATGAGAAATATTTTCAAAGGGAAGAGAAACGTACCATCGTTTACTGAAATATTGGGTATGTTCTGTTTAATCCTTTCATCATTCTTTTTTTGGCCTTTCTTTTTTCCTTTGCTGCCTTTCCATGGAAACATAACACAGCTTATTGTTTTGTTTAATTTTTGTCATTTGCTTTTCTTCTATTGACCTCCTCTAATATGTGTCTGATACTATTTTTTTTCAGACAAGTTAATGATTCAGGAAGAGGAAAGACATTTTCAGGGCAGCTCAAATATAAATGATAAACTGTAAGTCACATTTGTTTGCACAAGGATAGTATTTGTGGTTTCACACTGTTCCAAAGCAGGGGCTCTGCTTCCAAGAACTGGCTGGGTAGTTTGCCTGTTATTTATCACACTGTCCCAAGCAGATGATTTCTAGATGATTAACAGAGCTGTCATTGCACTCTTACATGCAGGCCAAACTGATCTTGCTGCTTTTGAAATACTTAGTAGTTGTTAGAAAGAAAAAAAAAAGCCTAGAAATACTCATCTACTAACCTTGTTGTTAAATGCCTTCTAAATGCTAGCAGTATTTTATCTGTAATTAAAGACTAGATGAACTTTCCCAGCCTTCCCATTCTCCATGGCTTGCAAGCAGTTGCAACCCCAACCTTTCTTTAAATCACAGTGAGGAGATTACACTAATGATTATTGACTTCTCAAAGTGGGAAGGGATCTACAGAGACAATACTGTCTTCCAAAGTGCATGGGGCAGTTTACCATGAGCATCCCAATGGGACTAATTCAAACAGTTGCCTAAACTCCAAAATATTCCAGGTGGTTTTTCCTGCTTCAGTTTAAAAACTAGATCAGCAGAGCCCCAAGGTAAGGACAACACTACCAAAGAAGTACTTTCTATGTGCCTGGACAGCATCTGCCAGTCCTTCTCTTTGGTTTATGGAAGTGAAAGGCATAATCTGAGGCTGTCCTTGGAAATGCAAATTCATCCTAAAAACCACTGAGTTGTGTGCCTTCTTACTGCATGGGTTTAACAAATCCAAATTGCAGCCATCGGTCTGTGTATGTTAAGGGAGTTATCTGTGGTCTATTTAGGAAATGATTATTTTTACTTCAATCGGTTGAACTGCTCACATTGCACTGTGGTAGCAAAGTCTGTGACCTGAGAAAGTTTGCCAAGTTCCATGACACATCTCTCAGTAGAAGCAAATCATATATAAACCCATCTTCGGTTACTTTATTTTCCTTTTCTGGGCTGTGGGAAGCTAAAAGAGAATCCGTGAGTGTTATTATTATCATTACATTCACTTGTTTCATATCACTGAGCCTGAGTATCAGCCCTGTGGAAATAGAAGAGAGTCAAAAATATTCTTTAAATCTCTTGCCATGGATTCTAAGCGGCATTTACCTCTGTATTTCCTGTTTATTTATGTGATTAATCTATATAGAGATTTTAGAGAGGACTCAATCCCAGCGTATGCAGAGAAGTATGTTCAAATATAGTTAAGTTCCTAAAGATGAACTGGAAACACAGTGGATTATTCAAAAGCAACTAAGCTGCTTTTCTATCAATTTCTTCCTGGCTTTTTATTGTCTGTAAGCAATATGGGTGCTAGCCCAAGGGAGGATGGTATAGAAAAAAGGCTTAATTTTACTAGACGTGAACTGACCAAGGTCAGCCCTCTGCCCCTGCACTAACAGGCTTTTGCCAAGATGAAAGTGCTATATTTTAACTGTGTTTTTTATCCTTGAGTATCTCATATGCACCATCAACCCGAAACAGAGGAAAAAAGAGGCTTGTTTTGCTCAGTGAAGACAATCCTTTTGACTCTTGATTAAATTTGAAATCTAGTTCTTTTAGTAAAGTGTTTAATCTAGTTTCTGCTACACAGAAAAATAAACGCAGTGATTTCCTCCTTCTTTATCTAGATATAGCAGTAGCTTTAAAAATGTAGGGAATGATACTTCATTGTACTTCTTCTGTGATGGAGGGCTGTTTTCATTCCATTTTCATAAGAACAAGACTCCTAACCCGATCTGCAGCATTTTTTCCCTTTTTTGCTCTGTTTTCCAGATGCTGTCTTCTACCCTGGCAGAATGGCCATTTCCTGTCATAGAAGCACAGAAAAGGAGGAAAACAAATGCAAAATTTCCTATTGAATGATTCAATTCACCTGGAATAACATTTGAAATAACGAGAACAGTCTTCCATTAGCAAAGTCCTGCGCACACTATTTAAACTAAAATGTGTGCTGTGGAATTGCCGTCCTGTCTGCTTGGAAAGGTAAATGAAAACTTTACAGAAAAATTTGGTTTCCTGCCTAGAGGGCACTGAATACAAAAAACCCCACTCAGAATACCACAGGGATTTATAACACTCATGTTCAGTACAAGAAAGGACAAATTTACAGGTTATTCATCAGAAAATTTTGCAACTGTTTCGGTGCCCACTGTCACTGCATTGTGCGGTGTCCTGTTTCCCAGGATCCTGTCACCCATCTCTAGATGGTGATAATTTTGAATTATTTTTGAAACTTATATTGAATCCTGCTATTTCCATTTGATTTCCAAAAGCAGTTAAGTTGCCATATTAAGCTTGTAAAGATCAATGTCCTGAATCAGGTCTTACTGAATACTCAGTTTCCTCCTGAATCACTGATTCATGTTCCAAAATTTAAGCGGTCGTAAGCACATTATTTGGTGAAATGTTATAAAGTCAGTTACATATGCTATGACTGCCGGCCTGAAAGGTAGCAAAGACGGTGAATGTGCCTTCATTCCCATTCGTTTTTAATATAAATGGTCTCAAATAGTCATTCTCATAGGTTTAGTTCAGCCAATAGTCCCATTGCAACCAGTGGATTAACTGGTTTAAAATGGGTATGTCCATGGCAAGAATCTGATCACCCAAAGATATTGAATGTTACTTCATGGATTCACAATGTTTTCCACTTTACTCTGTTAATGTAAAGTGGTGCAAACGTCCTTCATGAGTGAGGCCTCAAGAGAGGACTCAAGACAGCAAGAGGGAAGCCAAGCAACGATGTGTCTGTTTAAAAGTGTTCTGATGAAAACTAAGTGATGCCTTTCTGACTCTGAAGGCTYATTGCAATAGAGGCCCTGTGTTCTGGAGTCCTATGGATTTTAAAACTATTCTGGAGTAAGCCTGATCCTCTCGATTATCACATATGGGACCAGCTCTCCAGTGTTGGAGCCAGAAAGTGTGAAAAAGAGCTTTGCAAATTGATGAGGGAGAGCACCAGGATGTTCAGCGCCGAGCCAGCATTTCTGCAGGGTTGCTGTAGCCCCTGCTCTGAGCTGAGGAAAGGATGGGCTTGTGGTGGAGGGCTCCAGCCCACCCCAGCTGTGCTTTCTGCGCTGATGGGCCCAAGATATATCTTCATTATTCTGATCCTGTGCTTCTTTTAGGACAGAAAAGGTATTGCTATTATTGCTCACTAGTTTTGTCCTGTTTATGACATTGAGAATTAGAGTATGCCTGACTTTCTAGAGCCTTTTTTTTTTGTATCAGTGATAACTGATAAACTGCTGGATTCTTCTGGAGAAAAATTAGTGGTATAGAGACACCGCTAGTTCTCTTTCTAGTATTTAATTTAATGTGCTATATTTCAACATTGCTACACTCAAAAATATTTCATATGTATAATGAAAGAACCTTTTGTGTCTGTGACATGTATGTCAATGCAGAAATAGTTGGCATGTGCCAGGCTCATTTTACAGTAGACAGTGGGAAGCAGGGTCAGATCTGTATAATTAGGATGAACCTTGAGAAAACTCTACCATATATGAAAAGTAAGCTCAGTCCTTAGCTAGCCCCACAATCCCAACTGAGACCTTGGGGAATATGAAGTTTACCTAATACTTCTTTCCCTCAGAATGCTGTAGAGCTCTGTCTAGCAGCCCATCTACAGTTTTTACTTAGCCTGGCAGCACCTAGAGTGTTTGAAGATCAGCTCAGAAAGGGTCATGCAAGTGTAACTTGTTAATCTTTAAAAGTTGAAAGGGATGTGTCTCCATGACAGTGCGGGAGAGTTGTACTGGGTAATAAACCAGGATATCAGTTGGGTTTATGTAGAGCACAGTAAATCCTGGCTGCTGTGTAACAGCATAGGAGACCATAGCTGAGAAAAGCCTGTAAGCTAGTGCTCCAGGAACTGCCTTGGAAAGGATTTTGTTACGCTCCAACTTTTCGCTGTTCGGAACAGATTGAATTGAAATGAAATTCAGGATGGGACTCAACCATAATGAAAGAGAATTTTTGTTGTCTGGTGACTGTTCAGCTTGCAGTTAGCTGTAATTAGCTCTATTGTTCCCCGATTAGCGATTGCTGGCCTTCTGCCACTTTGCTTCATAATGATAATATTAAAGAACTGAATTCACATGTAGCCTGCTACAATCTCAGAGATGCCAGTGTGGGCTCTGCTCAGAAGCTGCTTATCTATGTTTTTGTAAAAAAGAAACATCTACATTAAGTAAGAACAGTTGAAAGAATGGGGCACAACAAACTGAGACTTCCCGCCTGCTACATCTTACTGTTATATTTTGGTATACTTCTATAGTTTCAGGCTCTGCTTTTGCATGCTGGGAAGGTTTCCACTGCTTAGATCTGTGGCTGGGGACTTGACAGTTGGCATTTCACCTAGGCATCATTTCATCTTTTGGTTCCTTGCTTCAGTGATGGTGTATCTCCAAAAGGAGCTTAGGTGCAATTCATGCGTCTATGCATTACTGGGTGGTCCACCAAGAAACCATCTAACTCCTCAGTCCGTTTGATTCCTGAAGGCATCCTTAATTTTTGCCCTCACACGTAAAAGTGTCTTTGCCACAGGAGAGACAAATGGGTGTGTAGGTCTTTCCCTGCTGGGTGCCTATCTAATCCTTAGGCACCTGGCACACAACATCTAGGCACCAGGGGGCTTTTGTAGATAGCCCCCTCCCTCAAATTAACGTGAACTTGATCCTGACCTGCAGGAACAATATCTTACTCATTCAAAACAGAGTTAGGGCTCAAGCTCACAGTTCGAATCCTGGCAATCTCCTCAACTCTAATTTTTCCAAAGGGCTGCAGTGCCGATACACAAGATAAGAAACAGCAATAGCCAAGCGTCATTTGTGCAGAAGGCCAGAAGAGTGTAAGTTACGTTTTCTCGTAATGATTGAGATGTCCTCAAGTTAGTGCTGCACTGTGTGGTTCTCACCAGTACCTCTGCGTAGTCACTACTTAACATCTCCCCAGCTGCTTTTGCAGCTCAGCTCAGACCTAGGCTGATGTCTCCAGATTCAAACTGGAGAATTTAATCCAGAGAATTTAATTAGATTTCAGTACTTGTACATGAACAACAAGAACAACAAAAAGGATAGTAAGAAAAGTGTGAGATAGTAATTACACTACTTTACAAAAATTCTTTCTTTCTGAGCAACTAGATTCAGAAGGTGGCCTTCCATTTCAAATAGTTGTAACTGACTTCCCTCTTTGAAAATTATTGTCCTTCTATTCATATCAGAACCAAATTCACCTTCCCAATCAGTTCTCTTTGAACTTGCACATTATGCACTTCTTTACATCTCTTGTAGGACTCTTAAAGCACTGATGCTCACATTATTACTCGTGTCCAAACTACACTTTAGGTGATGCTAAATTTGAAAACATGGACCTTGTACATGTGACAAAAACATTTATCACTATTTAACTASGCTTTAAAAGCTCAGAAAGGTAAGAATTACTGTGATGAAAAATCCAAACAAGTTAAATCTGAAAACAGCACCTAGTGTACTAGGGCAACTGTAAACCTATGCCACTGTGACAACATGCAATGACCCTATTCTCATGACTAAAACATTTTATTATTCTTACTTCTAAATTTAACTAATTCTAATGTTTAGAAAAGAGTAGATATTACCTCTTCATGATTTCCCTCCCAGGTACACATATGGTGTGCTGGTTTGGCCTGGGATAGAGTTAATTTTCTTCATAGTAGCTAGTATGGGGCTATGTTTTGGATTTGAAAACTGTTGATAACACAGGGATGTTTTCGTTACTGCTGAGCAGTGCTTACACGGGGTCAAGGCCTTTTCTGCTTCTCACCCCACCCCACCAGCGAGGAGGCTGGGGGTGCACAAGAGGTTGGGAGGGGACACGGCTGGGACAGCTGACCCCAGCTGACCAAAGGGATATCCCATACCATATGGCATCATGCTCAGCATATAAAGCTGGGGGAAGGAGAAAAAAAGGGGGGGACATTCGGAGTGATGGCGTTTGTCTTCTCAAGTCACCGTTACCTGTGATGGAGCCCTGCTTTCCTGGAGATGGCTGAACACCTGCCTGCCGATGGGAAGTAGTGAATGAATTCCTTGTTTTGCTTTGCTTGTGTGCGCGGCTTTTGCTTTACTTATTAAATTGTCTTTATCTCAACCCACAAGTTTTCTCACTTTTACTCTTCAGATTCTCTCCCCCATCCCATCCGGGGGGACTGAGAGCAGCTGTGTGGGCTCATTTGCCGGCTGGGGTTAAACCACGACATATGGTTATTTTAGTTCTACGTTTTGCTGCCTTAATATGTTTTGATTTCTTTTAAGAGGGACTTTATTTAATTTCTTCTATATAGCAACCTTCATCTTGTAATCACTTCAGTTTATCATCTGTGTTTTATTTGTGGAGGAGAATACGATGCCTTTTTCTTTTGAATTCATCTTGTTTTGAATAAGTCTTGTGATAAAGTGGAAGTAACGAGGTTGAAAGCATCATTGTACCTGTACAGACATGTTGCAGAACCAAAGGAAAGAGAAATCATTAACAAATGCAGTCTACTCGGTCATCAGGTCTTTCCAAGTAGCACAGGAGGAGAAATATGCCAGAGTTAACAAGGCATAATGCTTTTAAAGTAGACAGAGGAGGGAATGAAGCACAGTGCCTCCCTTGTGCCAATATGACAGATACTTCCTTTTAGTCTCCTAATAATTTTTTTTGATTGTTTGAACCAGTGCTTTGAATAGTTGGAGCTAGCTAAGCAATGGATAGTTGAATTTTTTACATCGTTCGGTTCACCTTTAAGTAGYACATTCTTCTAGCCTTTTCAGCAATTATTGTTAACCACTTATGTAGCACCTTAATGATCTTGTGTGAGGACTTTACATTTTTCAGAACTAATTGCTGCCTTACAACAGAAGAGGAAAGTGCGACTCCAGCTCCCCAAGGTAAGGTTGAATGACAGCTTTTGCACAGCTTCTGATAAATAACACTGAGTCTCTATCGTGTTACAAAGGCCATTTGTCCACTTAAGAAACACTTTAAGAGCATCTGTCACTGTCTTTGTTTTGCTTCAGTGCACTATGCACTAAAAACATTATTTCCCCAAGGGAAATTAGAAAATCCACCTGCAAAATTATTCCTATACCTCCAAGCTAGCTGGAGAATATTCACAGCGGCTTCTTGTTGTTATTGGATTTGGTTAATCAAGAATGTAAAATAAATCCAAGTAAAAATAATTAAATAAACTTGTGGGGTTTCCTTTCCTTCCTCTGTGCCTGACAGTTGCATTAACACTTAAACCTCCTCTCCCTTAATGCCTATTGCCTTAGGACAAATCATTTATACTTTTGTAAATGTGCTCTAAATTGACAGTCTCTTATGCTCTGTAAGTGCAAGTTATTTTCTGCTGGGAAAAGAAATAAATATAAATAAATCAATTCTGGCATAGTATAGATACTTCATGAACATGTTGGTCAAAATCCTCACATCTGTTGAATCTTTCCAGTATGAAAATGTTCTGAAATCTGGCACATTTGCTGAGCTAGAGGAGATAATGTGGTCTACTTGAACACATATGCTGGGACCTTGGTGTTTTAGGAGCTGTACAGAAAACAGATCAAAAACATGGTCAAAGCCCTGAGAATTTGGAGTCTAATGTGCAAGAAGAGGCAGCAGATCAATAAGATCATAAGTGCTTGTCAACAGGAGAGAGGACAGTTATCCCAGGAAATTACCAAGCTAGCCAAGGGGCTGTTGAAGCATTATGGAAAAGGAAAGTTTAGGAAAGAGTTTAAAGACAGACTGGGAAGTTTTGGACATATTTGTAAGAGGTTGCTCTCAAACATTAGCAGTGGCTGGAAAGAAAGGATAAAGCTGCTTTTTGAAAATCTAGCCAGGTACAAGCTGGCTACAGCMACATGCTCTGAACAAAGCCTGAAGCTGGGTTCAGAGCCAAATCAGAAGAAAAAAAGCTGTTATTGGCTGGGAAGGTCCTCCAAACCCTTTCTTTGATATGAAAGAGAGGAGGAACCTGAGAGAGAGAGAGAAGGAGACTAATGGCATGGATAAAGTAACAGACTTGGAAAACTGTCATTGCAAAGRTCTTCTGGGTATATAGGGGAGACATGAGATTTACTCAGGCCCAAGAAAGCATGCCACATGCATGAGATGAGAGCCTGGATAACAGTTTGAGCTGAGTGAATGAATCAGAAACGGTGTATTTTAGAGATGTCAGGTAGAAAGATGCTGTGAGACTGAGTGTGAGGACTTCAAGAACATGAASGTCATGTTATGGTCCTGTGTGATCAGATGCTTGATAGTTCTGTCCACAAGAAATGAGCAGAAAAATACTATGGAGAATATTAGTTTTATATTAGCTATGTTGAGCCTAAATGTCTACAAAGAAGTGTTAGAGAGAGACTAGGATTTTAGTTTGGACAAAAGAGTAGGATTTATCCCACCTAATTTTATACAGCTACAATGTAGATATTACCCTTTATAGTGAAAGGAAAGAAGCACAGTTAGATCATCATTCAGCTGCCTTATTTTAGAGATGTTCTTTAGCAGTTGGATTAATTGCACCCTACAGTTCTTTAAATACTATTGGCTTGACTTTCAGACTACAGAGAGAGCCTACAATGGATGGTTCAGAAATAAATATCTACATTCAGACATATGAATCCCACCCACAGGGACAGAATACAGGGGCAGAAGTGAGGCATAGAAGCGGAGGGAGAATTTATGTTTGTAGATGACATTTACTTAGAAAAGATGTATACAGAAAAGCCAGAGCTGTAGGAGATCCCCAAAGAGGGATGGAAAAAGACAAGGACACACTGAAGAACATACAGAAGGAACTGTTAGAGAGGTAGGAGGGTTTATTTACTGAGGTCAGTAACTAGAGACTGGGGAGAAACACAAGAAAAAGAGCTAAAGATGGTGAGTTGAGCATACATAGAAAAACATACCAGAATTTGTCAGTTTTCTCTTGGAATAAATAAATGAGTTTTTTCTKGAAGTGAGAAGCAGAGGCAGGCATAAGGAAGATTTTGAGGAATGGGTCAAGTTTGTGAGCAAATTCTTCATTTTTTTCCAGAACTCAGTCTCCATACCTGTAAAATGGGACCATAGCAAATACTGCATCCTGAATCATCGTGCAGAGCATGGAGATACTCTTCCTGGAGGCGAACGACAGCAGGAGCCAGAGCCACTCTGGGTTCTTAGCAGAACTTTCTAATTCTTTTTGCTTCTCACTGCACTGCCCCAGCTGCTCTGTTACGATGAATCAATGTACTCTGTTTCCTCCAAGGCCACACTTCGTAGAGTGTGATGTTTCTTGATGAAGTATAATATGGCAAGACAAAATTTGATTCTTTCACTTTATGCCATAGTTCACATACGGTGCACATGAGCAATCGTGTTTCTGTGAAGGCTCTCCTCACTTTGTTTCTTTTCCATCCTCCATGTCTCTCCTATCTTCCATCTCTGTCTTTAGGGCAACAGCCTAGAAAGGAAAAATTGCAAAATATGCTATTGCTTAACTATTCATTTGATGCAGTTAAAAAATCCTGTGAAGGGTGAGCTGGATGGTATCACAGATACATCAGGAATAAAACTGGTTAGGGCAAATTGTTGCCCATATATTACTGTTCTGGAACGTAGACATCACAAGCAATGAGGAAAGATTTTCCAGTAGGAAAAAGTAAGCTATTCAGCTTGAAACAAGCAGCACAGATTAGGAATCRGGATTCTCTATTTTCAGCATAATAATTAATAAATTGAAATTATTCTACAGCAGTGACAGCTGCTGATTCAAAGGAATATCCCACCACTAATGTCCGAGTTCCCTGGGGTGGGAGGAGTTGATTGTTTTGTTTGCTTTTTAACACACAGCGCTAGTATTTCATAACACWCTCATCTTCACCACTGCAAGATGATTAAACCTTTTTGTTTCAGCTTGATCCAGGCACTCAAGCAAACCATTCTTTTTGTATTATAAGAGGAATGAAAAATCCAGAGCAAAACTACAGGTACACTTCAGCTTTGGGAAAACTCAGACTTATGTTGGTTCTTATCTGCTAAAATTAATGTGTAGTTGGCTGTAAGCCTACTTGGCAGGGGAATTGTGAGGGCTTTCAGGTCTGAAACTCTGCTTCAGGTGTTGATTGTTACCTGCTACACTTTTGGCAAAAAATATACATGGAACTTGGATTTTAAGCTAAAAGGGCTTGACAGAATTGCAATAACAGTAAATTTACTGGTACGTGCAACTCCATTGAAACTTCAGGAAACCATTTGAAAGACTCCTGCCACTGCAGGGGTTACATTTCCAGCGTCTTTTAATTCCAACGAGGTTCATGCGTCTCCTAAAATAGAAATACGTGTTTTTCTTCTTTAGTTCAACACTGAACTCCCTAGCTGGATTACTGCTAGTAACATGGACACTGATAAGAGAGTTTTCAGGAAATGTTAAGGCCCAGAGTTTCAGATTTTCTCCTAAAATGGACTAATCGGGATACAAAAACTTTCAAGGTTTTTGAAAATGTCAATGAAAACAATAATATTTTTTGAAATTAAACCTGTTTCTGCCATGCTGGATACACATACCTCAGACTATCACACAAGTGCATGAGAACTACGGACTGACTTACATCACTTTGTGTTCTAAGATGAGGGCATAATCTGCTTAGAAAGCCAAATGCATTTATTTTTAGACTCATGACTGCTCATGACATCAAGGAAGGTAATTTCAGAATGTTTTCCTAATTATAAAGGAACGGATTATTTTGCTGCATTAAATAGCCCCTTCCTCCAAAATTTTCATGCACTCTAATATGTAACACTGAATTACTTGTATTTCTAAGAAAAATGTTTGAACACCTTTGAATCCAGGTCTGTGGACTTGGAATGCTAATATTTAGCACAGTAATTTTTTTTTTTTTATATCTTGCAGTTTATTTACATTGATATGCTTTTGTGGGATTATAGATACATTATGTTATTACATGTACAGTAATATGTGGTATATGAGGATAAAACACCATAATAAATTGCACATTGTGACTTTTGCTATAAATAACATTCCTTGTTTTACTTTCTTGTGCACAGTCTTCACCTTTAGTCTGCTTTGGAGTTCTGTGTTGGTTGGCTGCAGTCATCACTGTGGTCCTCAGGTTTTCGCTGGGTTTTTTTTCAGTGCTGAAGTAGCAAATTTGGGAACAGAGCTGATGCAACGGGAATGTGCACTGTACATAGATAATACAGATAATACAAACTAGTTCACTGGCCATTGCTGCTTATTTCCTCTGCACTGAAATAAAAAGAAATCTGGCTAAATTAGTTGATCACAGAATGACCTTAATCTGTTGTTATGGTGCACCCATCAGAAATGAAAGGCAGTAGCAGGACTGCTGTAGGCTGGGTACTTTAGAGAAAGAGCAGTTTTAATGACATTATGCAAGGCATGGCTGGGACCCTGCTGGAATATTGCATGCAGATTTAATCACCCATGTTCTGGTCTCCATGAAAAAAATACAGGCAACTAACAGGGGAAAAAAAGAGTCTAAAAGATTCATCTTCTTTAACTAAGAGAAGCAAAGGCTGAGAGTGAGTATCATGGTTTTGGAAATGTAACAGAGCTGAGAAAAAGAAAATTGCTATAAGTACTACTTAATCTAGTTGACAAGGCAGATAATGGATCCAGACTGCCTAGGAATACAGGTAGGCTGGAAGTCAGCATGAGTTTTATCCATCAAAGCAGTGTGGTCTGGAACAACTTTCCAGTATAATAAATATAGCAAAAACCATGTATAGTTTAAATCTTGATCACTTTAAAAAAAATCATTGTATATTCTGAGGTCCCCAAGTGATGTTTTATACAAAGATATGAATCTTGAAAATGTGAGTTGAGGCTGCTACACAAGTGTCATTGCAGACAATGTTTAATAAAAGTTTTTGAGTTGGAAGAAGCACCACTGTTTTATCTCAGGCTCAGAAAACCTGTTCTGTCCAATGATTAGGAGAAAATGAAATCTTACCACAAGCTAAATTACTTAAGAACAGTAAATGTGTATCAGAATGGAGAAGGTTTGGTACAATCCTATGGCTACACGTTTATAGTATCACAGGATTCATAAACATTTTGTGTTAAGTTGTTCAGCAGTTACTCCATTTATAACATTTATAACTTCATTTATAATTTGAAAACCTTTGCCAAACAAATGCTTCTGAAACGATCTGTGTTACTATAAGTCTCTAAGATTTCTTTCTTTTCGTGGAATACTAGCTTCTAAGAACAATCCATAAATCCTTTTTTCTAACACTTCTTTTTACTCTCAGTATCCACATGTGTATCACTGTTGATATCTTTTTAAAATTTTATTTTTATGCCAAGATATATCTGACATGAAGATGTACGGAATGTACAAAACGAGTTAAAATCAGGGTCTCTGAATAAACAGTATGCTTGATGCCATGGTCCACTGAAACCCCATGGAGACATCAGCAATCCAACATTGATGGCACAAGAGGGATTTTTTGGTGGGTTGAAGGGGCCTCTGATTAGTGTCCCATCAATGATGTCAAGTGAAAGGATGAAGACTCTTTATTAGTGAACACATCTATTCTGTGAAAACAGTATTGCAAATACTGTACAAAAAATCCTTATTGTTTGAATGATATTATCCTGAGCAATAAGCACGCAGGTATTCTTGTCTCAGGTTCCAAAATATTCATGCACACATATTGGGATGGTCTGAAACAACAAACAGCATTTGAATCACACAAGTAATTTTAAAGGAGTAATGGAGAATAGTGCAGTCAAAACTGCAGTTATCAATAGAGCTGTAAAAGCAGRAAGTTCTGCCACAAAAGAAGTGATTGAAAACTGCTGTGGTGAAAAGGAGAAATTAGTTTGTAACTTTATGCTCACTGCAGTGGACTCAGCCTCTCTTCTACTCCTCCTTTTCCTGAGAATCAAAGATGCTGGCCCAGCCCAGTCAGCAAAGATACCAGCCAAAGCACTTCACTATTTACTGGAAATATATTAGAAAACAGGTTTCTAGATCTTTCTCTGTTTTCTGGCTGGTGCGGAGCTGGGTAGCTGAGAAAGTAACTCAGAGACCCGTGAGAAGCAGCCGAGCCCAGCCAGCAAAACGGCTGCAACTCGCAGAGCCGCAGCAGGGAAACGCACTGCCCGCCCGAGGGGACTGCTTGGTTTGCGATTGCCCCTGTGCTCTCTTAGGCCAATACCAGGTCTGCTGTTCATTGACTACCAGAGTAGGTATACGGTATGAAACCAGGAGGAGGCAAGCTGAAAGCAACATTTTTTTCTTGGTTTATACCCTGCTGAGATGATTGTGATAATTTTTAGCATAAATTACTTTGCACTTTCCTCTTAACCCTTAACAGAGATTTAAAGCCTGTAGAAGCGTGCATCACTGTACAGCTTTCTCATGGTTCAGGCGCTCCACAATTTGGGTGGTTTAGGACATATAATTTCTTTCTTTTGATTCTTCTCAATATGCTGCCAACTTTTCCAAGCAGATTAGAGTTCTGGTAGGGAAAGTCCTAGGATAAAATTCAGGACTTCTCATTCAACTTAAAACCACAAATTTACATAATTCTGCTTTGTGTGTATTTTCTGTTCATGATTGTGTAAGTATAGATTTTGTTAGAGGAAGACTCCCTGAAGAAAGCAAACAACTAGTGAGTATTTCTTTGAGTGAGTTAATGTGCAGTTTTTCCTTAAGTACTTAATTTTCTTTAAATAGTGTAAAATTTTGTCATCTTAGTAAAGAGGAGAAACTACAGCATGTGTCTCAAGTGATCAGTTTTCAGATAGCTAGAATTAGTTACTGTAGAGTCTAACCTATTTGTGCGCAGTGTTGGGTAGCCTGATTTACAAATTACCTTATTAAGAATTTGCCACCTAACTGTATGAGATTGATTCAGCACAATGGCATTTAAAGCTTCAGAGCTCACTAGGAGAACTAAGTCCTGTCAGATGCAGACAGTTTGCGCAAGGTGGGTTTGGAGGAGGGAGGGCTGAGCGGGATGCTCCTTGTCTGCTTGCCCACAGGACACACGGGGCGTATGGATGGGCTTGTGCCACCCAGGAGCCAGGGGCTTAATGCAGGGGCTGTGCATCGGGTAGCTGTGTGCCCCAGTGTCCAACTCCTCTCCTGGTGGCAAAGGCAGACATGGAGGCTCTCCAGTCTTTTAAAGACATTGACAGTGGCCGAAACCTGCCTTTTGGAGTGTGAACCCCCTGCTTCTGGGGGTTTTGTAGTTTCTGCAATGGGCATTCTGCATTATAATTTTGAATATAACCACCTCGACTCTGCTCAGGTGCCTCTCTCTCTCTCAGGGTAGAGACTTTGCCACAATACTCTATGCAGCTGAAGTCCCAAACCACCCTCATATATTTTGCAGTTAGGATGCTATCTCTTCAACATAGCAAAACTGAGTTTCTCAAGTATGCTTTGCAGCCGATTAAGCCTTTGACATAGTGCTGTCAATACTTTCTGGTCCGACTGCTTTAAAACAGGTTACTTTAACTTCTTGATGAGTTTTCCTAAGCTAATTTTCCCTGCATTAAAAATTGCATAATAGTCTCAGATCGAACTCTCTTTAAACCTGCTGCTGCTGCTGCTTTAATTTGAAATAAATAGATTTTATTTACATCTTTCAGTTCCTTAATTTATTTCATCTCAGGGGAATCAGTTATTCTTGGGCACTGATTCATATTTAAATTATCTACAAGAAATGCATTATTTGAGTATTAGGATAATAACACAATAATACTTTGATTAAGGTGGTAGTTTAAATATAGAATATATATTTATATATAGAATATAAATTTTGTCTTCAGCCTGAGGTTCCATCGGTTAATTTTTGGGAGAATATGTACTTAGCACAGCCAGATTGGCTCCTTAGCAAAAATGTTATTAGCATATAAAATGTAATGTGAAAGCTCTAAGTATTTTATAAATAGTATTGATGGGGTTTTGCATCCAAGAAAGATCATAATGTTTAGTGTGATTAGACACAAATATCTGCTTATAACAGAATCTTACTGGAGAGCTGGGAAAGTGTGTTTGTCTGGATGCACAACAGTTTTTAAATAATTCAAGGACAGAGGAAAATGTAGTTACTTGAATAATAGATAAATCAGCAGACTGTGAGGAAGACATCTAAAATAAAACTAGTTATCTGAAAAACCCTCTTCAGTGACAGGGGAGATGATAGTTTTGATGACTCAGAGGTTGTCTGTCTTCAGAAATTAAGTGAAATAGCTGTCTCAGAAGATAGTGGCCATTTGAGGATTTACAAAGAAACAGTTATTCTGGCTATTTGACCACCTTTTCAAATGTAAACAAGTCTTGCCTGCTGACGTATATATGAGTTTAGCTGCTGGTGTTTATTTTAAGTTGATGTTTGCAAAAGTTGGATGACTTAAATGATTAATAGTAGAGTCAGAGATTGGGTAACTACAGCCATCCCAAATGTTTCTATGTAGTCCATTTACCCTATTAGCACTGTGCTTTCCGCAGTTGAGGTGTCAGCATGGGAGACTAGATAGTAAAAATATTCTTGTTAAAAGAAGGTAAAAGAGAATAATTACCTTTTTCTACCATAGACGTTACTAACAGGAGTCTAATTTAATCATGCACGTTAACACAGCTGAATAAAGTTGCCACTATATATTGAGCTACCTGATAATGGAGAAGGATTTTCTGTATTCTTCAATGCGTGGCTGTGTACCAGCCCAGGGACCTACGGCAATGGGCTATCTGTTATGCTGCTACTTGGTGTGGTTGATATTAAAGGAAATACTGGGAAACGAAGGTCTGAATGTCAGAAAATTGGGAGTGAAGGATTTTTGGATTCTCCATCCAATAAAACTAAGGCCCAGTTCTTAGAGCTATTATCCTAATTCTGCTGGAAGGAGACATGTAAAATCAGGCTTATCTGCAAAAAGCTTCCACTGAAAGGTAAAAGCCCAAAGTGTTTGGGTTGCGAAGGCTGGAAAATTTGGTCATGCATTTTCATAAGCACCCACCCACACCTCACAGCAATTAGTGCAGGGATACATATTAGTTATTTTCTACTTTAGTGAAGCAGTCTAAATTGTTCTCTCTTCTACGTGTATCTTGAATAACTCATTATTCTTGATAGAATTTTGTAGATATATTTATCCAAACTTTGAACAGGTAGCCCTGATTCTTGTGGGACATCACCAGCCAATTTCTCTCTCCTTAGTGAATTATTTATAATTTTCCGTCGTCAGTAGCTCACAAGCCAGCTTTTGATTGGACTAATTGTATTGTTGTCTAAGCCAAACTGATTTAATTTGTTCCCTAGACTATCATATGCCTTCTAATCAAACGCCTGTCTAAAATCCAAGTATATCCATGGCACTCCCTCACTTTGGTTTTCTGCCTAAAAACTACCAAGCTTGTCTGGCCAGCTTTATTTTTAGTATTTCCATGTAGTTTTGTTTCCATGACAACAGTCCCATCTATGGACTAGATAGTGACAGCCCATCAGCTGTCACACAGGGACTACGAAGGCTCTGGGACACCTCATGACATTTCTGAGCCTCACCTAGATGTTCACCCAGGCCATGAGAGTGGGCTCAAGGACTGCTCTCCCTGAAGTCCTCTAAAAGAGAAGGGCCAAGAGTAAACAAAGAGCAGCATTGGCTATGGCCCACGCTCCAGCTATCAAGCCTAAACGGACAGTAAATGGTTCCACTGAAACAGGCACAAAAAGATATTCTCACCAAACATGGGGAAAGCAGTGAGAGAATTAGGATCGGAAATATCAGAGGCACAATGTACCCACCTGGCACGTACCACCCAGCATGTTGCTGCCATCAGGAGCTAAGGGATCCCCTGGGGATAGGACACAACCCATAGCAAGGCAGGCTGTGTTAGTTTTGCTGCAGTCCAAGGTGATCTCACCATGTGGTGTTTGCTTCAAGGTGATCTGAAACTTTACCTGAAACCCGGGGTGCATGATGAGGCTGGATGATTTTAACTTGGTCTTTCAAGGAATGCAGGTTTGGCTTGAGGTAAAGCAAAGGTTCCTTCATGAGATGTTGTGCATTTGGGAAAAATAATGAATACGTTTGTGGTACATTTGCTATCATGACTGCTAAAATACAATAAGTTGTCACTCTATAGTAAGGGTGGATTTGTTTATCAGATTAGTACAAAGTAATTTAAAATTGTATTCTAGTATATTTTCTGAGTTTCAAATCTGACTCAGTCTTTCTGACAAAGTCTTTTAAAAAGGAACCAAGCATTGCATGAATGACATTCAAAGAGTGTTATGTGTATTGAAGCATGTTAAAACTTCTGTGTTAACTGATTAGATATAATGAACTATCTGTCCTGTAACAATTGCTTGTTTTCTTCATTGAAACAACTTCAAATTTTCCCTTTACCTGCCCCATCAACATCATTCTAAAAGTGTCAAACACACATACTGAAATGAAATTTAAAATAAGGATAACAACAATAAATAAATAAAATAGAAGGTGTTTTTAAAACAGCTTGAAGATCTCCTGCTATATCACCCAAGGAAGAATGAAGGGAGATTTCTTACCACGGATTAGAGAAATATGTTTTTCTCTTGAGCACAGACCCTTAATGCCCAACTCTAGCCATATGAGCACAGGCCATTACATTTTAGTGGTTTTTTTTTCAAGTTGTTGAGGCCTTGAAGGAATTTTAAATGCAATGTTGACTTAATTTGAGTATTTCATAGTCATATGCCACCTGGTATGTAATAAGGCCAACTCTACCAGTGTAGTAGACAAGGTAGTTTACCTGTTCAGTGAAAGGACAAATTATAAGAGGAAAAAAACTTTTGGGCCCAGTACAGTCTCTTAAACACTTAGTAGCAACAGCATTGTAAAGTGGAGGAGGAAAAAGTCCCAGGAGGGCAAAAGTAGTGAGATCACTGTTTTTTAACCCAAAGTGAAGCAGAAACTAAGTCCTGTGTCTTCTGGCCCACACATGTGTCTTCACCCTCCATGGTTTTCAAGTGCTCTCTGACCAGCACATTCTCAAGTCCTCTCTGACCAGCAGTCATTTACCTGTTTCGCTTAAGAACAGTTTCAGTGGGACAGAACCAAATATATCAGTGTTTATGGTACACACCTGCAAGGTGGGACATGTTGGTTCAAGTTTCTATTCCAGCCAAGAGAATGGAGACAGCTAACTCAGGTCTCCAGTTTCTAGAGAGAGTATCCATCCCACTGTGCCAGCCTCATCATCAGGTGAGTGTCTTCTGTCTTGTGAGAAAGAAAGGACTGAACAGATACAGATGGCTAACTGCAGGAGACAGGTGCTGGCTGTGAACCCCAAAGTAGCTGTGATGCTTCACACTGTTGGGGAACAGCATAGGCCAGCTGCTCCACAGGGGAGCTTTGTCTGTGCATTGTATAGGGGATCCTGAATTTTGAATTCCCCTGTAATCAGGGTCCTCACAAGATTAATTCTCTGTCCTTTGTCATAGCTGAATAATGGATAAACAAGTAAAATCAGTTTTGTTACCACCATGTAGTATCTCATCATACACTTTCATACTGCTGTTTATACAGCTCTGCCTTATCATCTTTATGTTTTAAAAGAAGGCAATGTTTGTACTAGAAGAGATATTCTCTTGGATACGTCCAAGGAGTAACGCTGAGCATTCTTACATGACTACCAGTAGGTTTCTTTGGCTGGACTACTGGTTTCTGCTGGCCCCCAGTCAATGGGAGGGTCTGCTCTCTCGACATTTCATCTATCTCATTACTTTGTTCCAAAGCTGTAATACTTGAATAGTAGAGGCAAAGGTGAATCACATTAAATTTCTTGTCTTCCACAGAGACACCTGACATACATCAGACTTTTATGCAAATGAAATATTTGATGTGCAGAATAATCTAGCAAGAGTTAACTTATATGTTTACAAGAATTATTTCCAGTGAAGAGTAATCAGGTATGCTCTCATAATCCTCCTCTAATTCAGCTTCTGTTTAACAAATTTGTTGTGTCCAAGTTGTGTCTTTTTATCTGTACTTGGTGCTATTAGCTCTGCTATGACTTCTACCTTTTCATTATGTTTGAAAGCTACTTTTTTTCAGACTACTAGTTAGAAGCCATGGGTCAGACACATTTATATACAAAACCACCACGTGTGGGATGGATAATGGCAATGAAATTACCATGAAAATCATTTAGTCTGAAAGAGTGAAATTACATCTATTGTGCTCCCAAGGAGACAATACATGAAGTGCTAAGGGAAGGGTTATAATCAGATACTTTGATTAAGCTTATCAAAAGAAACACGAAAAGCTGCTTTTATGAGTACCCATTCCCACAGTCATTGGCAATTTTCATATCTAAGTTTTCAAACAAACAAAACAAAATAGCAACCCCCCCCAGTTCCTCCCCTACATTATGAGAACAAGCAGTACCAGTTTAGGTCAAAGATAATGTTTGTTTCCAATACTTGTAGTGAGTTAGGTATCAAAATTTTGGCTGTTAATTTTGGCTTAGATTAAGCATCCAAAATCTCAGTGGCTTTACTGAACTTCTTCAATCTTTAAAGCAGATCTGGAAAGAATGAAAGAAAAAGAAGGTATTCATGTTTTTCTTCTTTTCAGACCTGCAATTCTGTCTCTCTCTAGTCAAATTGAGAATGTAGCTATGTCAAATAGATTTATCTAACTCTTTGGCTATCCATACCTTTTTCTTTTTTGTTTTGATGTGAAAGACCTTCTTATTCCCAACCTCCCCCAAAGCGCCACTGGGTTATTTCGAAAACAAAATCTCTTCTTCCTGAAAATTATTTTCCCCCCAAAAGTATGAAGCTATGTTGTCTTTTGGGTCCATTAAATCTCTTTCTGGATGAAAGCTCAGGAACTAAGTCAAGACAGACTTTCACGTCCTCCACATTTTTTCAACAAGTCCAGAGAACGAGTACAGTTTGATGGTCCAAGTGAAAGTGGCAGCAGTCATTCCTGGAGCACAGCAGGCTCTCTTCTGAACATTGTGGAACATGGGAAACCTCTGCTTTGCACAGAAGAATCAAATTTAACTTGAAATTGAAAAGTTGGAGCTGAGCAGTCAGGACCAAAGGGGGAGTTGCATGCTGAATTCTATAGTTTTATGACTTATTGGAGTGATATGGATTGTTTTTCCCTTCTAAATTCTACCCCCAGATAAGCTGTCTTGAAGATAAAATGAGAAAGTACAAACTTTCTAATATCTTCCAATATTGTATTTTTTATGCTATTTTTGTATAACTCAGAAAAAGTGAAGTTTTCTGCTTTTGTGCTGTATAGAATAAAACCACTTGCCAGTTTACTGCAGGTCTGACTCCAACCTATTCTGTAATTAGAATTTTTTTGTATTATTTTATTTTATTTCTTCCACGTACAATACCCAGCTGATCTCAGTAAAGCTGTTTTCCAGGTAATTCAAATAAAATGCAGTTCTCCCTTGTTCTGCCATTTAGAAGAACAAACCTATCTGAGCAACAGTAAGGTATAATTACATTGAATAGGTTGATTGCAAAGAGACTGTCAGTCCACTGCTGTCTGTTTTGTGAGGCCTCTTACTGCTGGGAGCCTACAACCAAATTTACATATTTAAAATGTTGGGTAAGTAACAGATGAAATTTCAGCAACTGTGGGCCGTTTCTTCCTTTGCAGGTCTTCCACTCTACAAATGGAAAAGTTACATTAGCAATATATAGATAACATCCTTACATACATTATGCTAAAACTAAGGCCTGCTTGGCTCAAATGTTTGATGCAATAAAGTAATTTGGCTTAATATAGAACTAATCAAGGCTCCGTCTTGATGTGACCCAAGAAAATAACTATCTTCTAACAATCAGCTCCACTAGCAGTAGACGATTATGCTTTCTTTTTTGCAAAAATGCGTATTTATAGTGTAGCAAATAACTGTGACTGGATATATTCTTGGAAGCCAAGATAAAGCCCTTACTTTTCTGCACAAACAATCTAGTTTTGAAAAGCAGTCCAATGTAAAAATGATGTTAATAAGTATGCTGCAGTAAACTCCAGTGGCAATACCATTGAAATTTATCAGGTAGGAGTTTAAAATGCCTACATCTTCATTTCTGTGATTTTCAAAAGGTTCATTTTGACCTCAAAGTGTTACTGTTGACTAGGATAGCAACCTATCCTTGAGTTTTGCTGAGTCTTCAGAAACTGATGAAAATTTTCATCTGAACTGAGACAGCCTTCTCAAGTCATGCATCTGGTTTGTCTGTCCATTCCCTATAAACAGGTAATCTCCCACAAATGCAGTTCATCATATAGACTGGAAACCAAAGTGTCCGTAGGCTCTGAAGTTGTTGATTTCAGCCGCCAGGATTGAAAGAACTGAGAAGTTTGCTGCTTTAAGAGTTTTATTCCTTTTGAGGCTTCTTTAAAGAATAAACTGTTACAAAATCTTCTTGCTGGCAGAAAAAATATTTAACCCATGATTTTTTTTTTTTCATACTGTATTATAGTGTTGTGACATTCAGGAGCTAGCTATGGTTATATATGCTACTAAGCCCACATTCATATGAACAATATAGTATTCAAAATTACAAAATGTTTGAAAATAACATGGTTATGGCAATGGTTTTGTTTTTCTTTCTGACAGTGGAACTATTCTTTGCTTAAAAGCTTTAATTTCTTATGCAGGAGGGAATTTCTCCAGGGAAAATCACACACATTAGTTAGAGGGAAGGAAAAATTTGTACTCATAAATTTTAATGTGTAATTTATTTGCTTGTTTCTGTGGATTAGTCTGAAGAAAAATGTGAAGGGCAAAAACCAGCATGGCTTGATTAACGGTCCAAAAGGCCTTTCAGGGATTAGCAATCTGGATGAATGGTTTAAAAGCATCTAGAGTTTTAAGAAGGCCCTTCTAAATGTTTTAACTTAAAACAATACCTTTGTAAATTGCATAATAATAATTCTTACCATATGGTGAACATAACTGTATTCAGAAGACCTCATTCCAGTTTCACTTGCTCTGGTTTAACTCTCTATTCAATACATGGCAGTATATTCTTGTCATGTACATGTAGATGAAATACAAATTGGTCACTAGAGACAAGAGAAACAAAAACATGTGCTACTAACCCCTAGTTCATATCAACAATACAGTACTAAAAAAAAAGTTATAAAATATTTGAAATTAACATGGTTATGGTAATGGCACCTCTGCTGTCTACCTCTGTTTACATAACAACTAGCTAGGTCCCTAAAAGGTCACTAGCTAGAAGGAAGGTAAGATCTACCTCTAAACTCAAATCAAAGATTACACTTTAGTTAAAGAATTGGCAGCATTGGTTACTCCTACCAAGTAGAGATTAAAGTTTATTTTGCAGGCTTAAGCACATCTCGATAGAGTGAGAATATGCAGTGAGGCTCTATTGGAAAGAAACCCCAGATAGCTGGTACACCTAACCAGGCATGCCACCTCTTACTAGCACATAGTATTGTGATATGAGGACCTCCTGATTCCAAAAATTATATTTTTTCCAGTTATATTTTAAAAAATGCTATAGATAAATAAACATGTACTGTCAAAGACATTGTGAGAGAATAATTAATTTAAAGAAATATTTACTGAGTGACTGTGTCTCATTCCATTCCTGTAATAGCACCTAAATCTAACTGTGGGGAGCTTTTTTCAGGTTAGAAAGAAAAAATTAATAAACAAATAAAAAGAAAGAAAAAACAAATCTGAACTAAACAAAAAATCTAGGCAAGAACTTTTCCTGTTTTCACATAAACTTCAACCCCACCTTATTTAGATAAGCCTACAGCAAATAGATTAATGAGGAACTTCAGACCCAGTGGCTGGGAAAACAACTCAGAATAAATGTACAAATATAGCATGAGTTTCCAAACTAGAATGATGCATAGATGTCTGAATTGTTTCTGGCACAGGAGCTCATGAATTATATTTCCTCATGAAGAAATCCATGAAGTAATTTGGAATTCTCCCAACAGAGCTATCAGGTACCATATATGTATTGGAAAAAAACTTACATGAATATCTGGATATGCCACAGTCCTAATCCTCAGAACCAAAGATAACAAACTATATGTGATAAGAAAGCAGATGAAACATAAGGAAACAAACCTCTGAAAAATAAAAGAGAAAGTTGACCACAATGGACAAAGAGTAGTGCCATTTACTGCAGCATTTTTAAACTCAAGTAAAGATTTCACATGCGGCAAGGCTTGACTCATCACAGGACATCAGCACTGACATCGTGAAGCCCTTTCTGTATGACAGTATCATAAATTCTGGAAAAAATAGAGAAGCAATCCTTCAGCATGGGTAAATGAGAAAATACAGAGCTCTATCAACAAAAGGAAATCAGCCAAAATAAAGTTTCACTTCTCAAAAACATTTTCAAAAACTCCAACATGTCCATGTGAAGCAAAATCAATAAAAATCACATCAGTAAAAGCAGTACTGAAAAATCCAAGAGGATTTACATGAATAATAAGGAAATTGATGCAACTGTTGAAAGAGGTGATAGTAAATCACAAGGCCTACTACACTCATCTATAATATTCTTAAATTATAAGGGCTAAATAAATTATGAAGCTTAACCTGAGAATAGTTCAGCAACAGAATTAATAAGCCAAGTATGCTACAAAAGCATCTTAAAGAGAATAAAGACAAAGCTTAGAAAGAGCAGGGTAGATTTTAACCAGTCTTCAACCACATTTTCAGCCATAGAAGACTAATCAAAGAGGCATCAAACAACAAYAAATACTTAAAATATGCACTAAAGATTTTAAGAAAGTATTTGATAGCCTCCTTCTTGGAATACTATATAAGCAAAAAGAAAATAAATATGATATGATGGTTTTATAACAGGTACAGCTTGCACAGATGAAGTAGACACAGACAATGACAGACAACATTAGCATTGATGTCAGAGTTTCTCTCAACATGGCGTTTGGCACTGAATTTATAAGTTTTTAAGATAGAGTAGGACAGATAAAGTGAGAACAGAGTGGTCCCACAGCAGAACATTGCTTGGGTTTTGCTAACAATACAGCTGTTACATAAGACAATCAGCTAACAGCCAAACAAAGCAGAAGTTTCCAGCACTGTAAAAAAAGATGGGTTAATAAAAACAATACTGAGCACCCAATATTTTCCAATTTTGGCATTGTATTAGAGGGCAATGAGTATTAAGACAACTTGCTTTCCATGTACCTTATTAGTAATATGCAGATCCAAGAAATAATCAGATGGAAACTAACTGTATTATGAATTGGGAATTCGGTTGTATCATTCATTAAATCAAATGAAATTTGGTCACTGCAAATTTAGGAACTCAAGACCAAACTAATCTTTGTTTCAAATATAATTTCCAAATTTACATCTGAATGTCTCCATAATTTGAAAAGCAAGTGCCTAGGGAAAATAGTAAAGATTGAGCAGAAATTAGTTTATAACAAATGCATAGATTTTTCGTAAAGTTCAATAATTCCAGTACGTGCTAACAATGAAGCTACAGGGTGTATCACTGCCTGACAGGAAAATATGGAAAAGGCCAGTGGAAGTAACTTGCGGTGGCCAGGTTCGGGGAAACTTAGAGAATATAAATGGGATGAAGAAATGGGAATAGAAAAGTTTGGGTCTTTTTTCTAGGTCTTGTTTAACTGTATGGGAGAATCCAGATTCAGACAAAAAACAAACCATTGACTATTTTGACACTCAGCTCTCTGCACTGTTATTGTTACCTTTCACGCCTTGGGGAAAACTCATTTTTGAAAGAAACTGTTAYCTCCCACAAAAGCCCTCATTACAGCTCCGAAGTTATTGCTGTTTCTCATGAATACAGTTTCCTTTCACTTTTATAACTGAAATATTGACCTTGGGTATTTTGAACCTGCATTTATAAAGCTGATGATGCTGATGGAATGAATCACACACACTTGCATTTCCATTTCATTCATGTGCCTTTTGAATTGGGTCTTTTTTACACATCATATCCTGAATTTAGACCTTGGAAAATTGAATTGCTAGTTGAATTACAGTGCTAAGTGGCACTTTGGAATGCCTATTGAAAGTTCTTAGTTTTTTCTATTTGCCATATGCAGTACTAATTTTTGAAAGTCATTAGGGTTAGTTTATTATTCTTCTGAAGAACTATTTTTGGAAATGAAGAACTCATCCTCCCTCCCCTCTCCCTGCAGCCCAGAGGAGTTGTTTTCACTGGTGAAGCAATAGATGCCGAGCACATGAGTGCCTGAGCCCCACAGGGACTCTCAGCTGGTGGACAGGATCAGCCAGGGAATGCAGACCAGTTCATTGCAGAATTGGCCTTGCAGGTAACCTCCTGGGCAGGGTAATTTCTAGGCACAGGTGAAGCAAGCAGTTCTTTAAAGACACTTTTGTGGGCCCACAACTTACTTCTTTTGCCTTTGAGCCCTGAAAAGCTGCAGTCATTGCTGCATTGACAGGAGACCGCTGGGTACATGCCAGGAGGAGGGGGTGCTGGTAAGCCATTCTCCTTCCACCAGAAGCAGAGCCAATGCTCCCACCTTCTCTTGCTGGCAGGCAACTCTTTGTGGCTGTTCTTTAGCTCGCCCCCTGATCTCCAGCTTGGATTTTATCATGCTTCCTTCCCTTTTTTTTCACCAGGAATGGACAGGTTCAAGTCCTGGTTCCTCAGTCTTCGAGCAGGAAAATGAAAATGAAATGGTGTCTACGCTGCTGAGAGACCCTCAGCTGGCACTGTGGCCTGAAAGTATGTCTGYACATGTAATGCAGACGAGCCCAGGCCTGGCTTTGGTCAGTATGGGCCAGCCATGTTAAAGGCCTGCTGGAATATGCCCTCCTAAAATGATTTCCAGCCTGGAGGAAGTTTATGTCCAGCCAGGTCAGAGCAGCAATAGAGGAGCTTCAGAAAGTCCAACTCGTCTATACGAGCACGCGGCTCTGTGATGAAATAATTGTATTGCATTTCTCACAGAGCAAAGTAAATGAGCACAAGCCTGCTTTTAATTATGTTGGAGTAAGTCCAAGATGGTTCCACAGCCTCTTCTGAAGCCACTCAAGCATTATGCCTGTGTAAGACCTGTGCCTAGAGCTGGGACTGAATCACTTGAGCATGCTGACTAGAAAGCTAGAGATCTTGTTTCCGCTTTCTTTTGGGGCTTTCTGTCTCTATATTACTGCTGCCAGCCCTAAGTGCATCAGTTCTTACTTTGCTAATAAAGAAAGTAGTCTAGTGTTTCACTTAGTACTGGAAGAGTCTATGGAACATCTATAAATATATATGCCCTGCTACAGGGCTAAGTCCCTTCTGAATGTGATTAGCCTTGAAAAATGTGGAAATTCCCAGTGCTTTTAGACCATAAATCTGTCAGGATGCATCCTTTTTCTCACTTTGTGCTATATGGCTTGAATATGAAAGGATTATTTTTTCATTCTGCCTTTTTCCAATCTGGAAAGACATGATATGTATTTATTTATTTATTTGAGTGAGTGAAAATTCATTTTCCCATTCTTGATATTACTGTTTATTTTATGATTGAGGTCATCATAAAGGGTATCTTTGAAATGTTTTTCTTTCTTCCTGATAGCTTTTTTGATTTTTTTTTTCCCTGTGAAAATATTACTTTTTAGTTGAGTGAATTCTGTTATTTCTATTGTCTTTTCCATTAAACTTTTTTAAAATGAAGTGAGGGAGAAGGAATTGGAAGGAAGAAATGGCAGTTCAGCCAGCAAAAAAATTTTCAGAAGCATTGTTGAGCTACCATGACTGTATCTACCATATTTCTATTGTAATCTGCTTAAAGTTTCCTGATTAGCCTGTGCGGTTCTCCGAAGATTGTGGCCTTAACGGGTATGGCCTGGGTCAGGTATGGTCCTTAGAGATAAACAAGTCAATCTTTTTCCCTCAGCTGCAACSTGTTCATTCTGTTTGTTCATGTATTAATTCAGATATTACAGATTAGAAAAAGGAGAAAGAAGATAGCTTGCTTCAGATAAATTACTTTTAAGAGCAGATCTAAGTTACAATTCCAGGAAAAAAATACTCCTTTTTTTTTTTTACGTTAGAGCAGGTATTCTAGATCTGTATGAGGGAATTAAAATAAGAATAAGGTCTTATATTTCTTTTTTTTTTAAATGAGATTAATCAATACTAGAATATCTCATCCAAAACTTTGCTACATGCTCCAAAACTGAAGGTTCACAGACAATCAGAAACAGATTTGTGTTTGTGTTGCTTTGCAATATCAAGTCATGTAGCTTTGGGCCATTTCTAATGTACATCATACGGAGCTTCCTTTTTTAGCAAAAAATCTGCAAAAGGATTTTGTCATACAAATTAACATCCTAGGCTTTCTGAAAGCAAAAAACTTTTTTCTTAAAAAAAAAAAAAAAAAAAAAAAAACAATATCAGATAAAAAAAAAAAAAAACTTTTTCTTAAAAAAAAAAAAAAAAAAAAAAGGCATCTAAATCAAATCCAAACAAAAGAAAGTATGTGTATGTAATGGATTATTTGTTCAATATTTTTATGTATAGACTTTAGTGCATAGGACAAAGGAATCTTGAAGACCTTCTGAATCACTTACTCAGCTCAGGAAATCTGTGAGATCCCAGCCAACAAAGAAAACCATGCTAATGGGATCTCACGAGTTGGTATAGGATCTCCGTGTGCAGCTCTCTGAAGGAATTTGCCTATAATAAGTATATGATGAAGTTCAGGGTAGTTCTTGCATCCAAGCAAATAACAAATATTTGGGACAAAAAAAAATCAGCGTAACAAGTATCTGCTTCCTAAATTGCTAACTAGATACGCTTTAAGCATATTCTCATATCAATCTTATATTTTGGTGGGGAGACTAGCCTATCTCCTGTGTAATATGATTTTGAAAATAATAGATGAGATGAAACAGTAACAAAAGAAATGGGGAAGTAAATATTTTCAGACATGCCAGCTCTGGAGCCAGCATGGAGCATTAGTCATGATGAACTGGTTAAATGGGCACAAAAAAGCAACTAAACAAGCTAAAGTTAGTAATAGGCAGTTGCAGGCTGAAAGCTTGCCCAGTTTCTGAAGATGAAGATGGAAAGATGAAAGATAGTGGAAACTTTATTCATGTGCTGTGTGTTTGTGTTTCCCTCAAAGAGGGTTTTTGTGTTTCCCTCAAAAAGGGTTATGAAGAATGTTAAGAGGAAGAAATATATTCATGCATCTTATATTGTCCACAATTCTGTTAACAGTCTGGACAGTTGGCAGCAGTCAAGAGCTTTAGGAGTTTTTTCTGTCTCCTATGTGTCCCAGAACTCCGACCTTCTGCATTTGCATCAATATGGCAAAATCTGTGCTCTTCTTATTAAACCTTCTTCAAACAAAATTTTGGTTATGCATCTCAAAACACAGCACCCAAATTATGTTTACCCACTGTAAGTGCAAGAAAACTGTACATGTTCTCTTTGGTTTACATCAGGGTAATTCAGAGCAAAGTTCAGCCAATGTTTTGGGTACTTATTTTGCTTATTTTTCCTGCTTTTTGGCAAGGTACATCATAGTCTGTTTAGTTAATGAAGTCTTGGTAACAGAAGATCTTGCTTCATCCATTTGCTGTGAAGGTTGGTGGTGTTCAGGGATTTGAACATTGCTGGATTTACTATGAAGCATTAATGGATTTGTAAAACAGCAAAATGAGAACTGGCTACCCTGCTTCTCCAGTAACGATTGCCAAGAGTTTTAACAACCTCTTGAAAAGTAATGAAAATCCACTGTAGTGGTCATTCCCTAACAGCAAAGACCTGAGTTACATCATTGCTTGCCTGATCAGAGATTTTATGCGTCCCAGGGCACACAGCCCCATATATTGGAAAATGTAGCCCAAGGGGAATGTAGCAGCACAAGATGTCCACAATCTTTGTGCTCACAAAATAGAGACAAAAATTTAAATATTAAAAAAAAGAAGAGTTAGGGGTTTTGCTTCAGTCACTGAATTTCCCATATAATCAGAATGTTCAGAAACTCTTCCCAGGAGCATTCAGGCTGCTTCTTCCTTCCTTCCACAGGGCATAAGTAGAAGTATAGCTGTGGTTTGGTGCATGGGCAACCGAGTAATTTGTATTAATGCCATTGTTGTAGATTGTGATTGGAATCCATTTGCTTCTTTGTCTTTTGCAGATAGGAAGTTCGGTCCCCTAAATGCAACAGAATGAGAAAAAGAAAACATCCTTTCCCCTCCAACACAGAGTGAGGCCCAGAATGTCAGTGCTGAGGTCTGTGTGTAGATATAGAGTCCAGTCCTCTTGCCATTGCAGAACTGCTCAGATTTACATTAGCATTGTCACTGGAATAGATTTTGGGGTGGTTGGGAAAGTTCTTACTTTTTTTTTAACTGGTTTTGGTCAAATAGAGGGCCAGACGCACTTAACATAGGATTTTTTTTTTCATTTTCCATTGTCTGGAATGGAATTCTGCTTCATTTACTTGCATGTCTGCTCCTTGCTCTGTCCCACATTTGGGATAATACTCCTATGTAGACAAAAATTCTGTTGTTATCCAAAACACCTAGATTTCTGCATAGGCATTTTCACATCTGAAAATAGAGGGATAGGGCACGCTGCTCTGACAGCACTGGGAATGGGAATTGAGCACAATTAATGCCAGAACCAAAACCTAGATAACGACTGCGTAGACTGTTGGTATTCTTATTATATCGTGCAACTAAATTAAAGTCACTGCATGAACCCATTATTTTTATTACTTCTGAAAGTGACTGGTTTTTTTCCTTATATTAAAATATTTTTGTTACAAAAATTTTGAGTTCTCGGGTCCAAGATTTTCTGTTAAAAAAAGTAGGTTAAGTCTTTGTAATCAGAAGCTAAATGTGATTTTTATATCGGTCAGAATACTACCTAGAATGCGTGAAGTATTTTTGTAAATTAACAGTCTAGAATTCATCTCACTTAGTAATCACCATTTAAAAGATAAGCATGACATCTAAGCACCCTCCTCCTCAGTGATGGGACAAAGGCACCCCCTGAAGAGAAATAGACATCCCAGACTGTTGGGATGAATTGCTTCTTCCCAAGTGGTAGAAGGTGACTGGTAGTTTCACTCAAATACTTTCCTCTTAGGTGAAGTGAATCCCATCTAAGATTAATAAATTCACAGAAATATTGGAGGGGGAAAAAAACCAAACCAGACGTTCTGCAATGCAGGGCATTTGTGTGCCTTCCCACAAGTAAAATTATGCTTTGGATGATAAATGTGCCTATAAATATCAGGTAGCTATGGGAATTTTTAAAGATTGTATGTTGCTGGAAGGATAAATAGAGACTAACTGCCAGTGCTAGCAGGATGGTAATCTTTCTCTGAACAAAAAAACTTGTAAGTTGCTATTCACACGTGAAACATTGTAGAGGACAACTTTTAAGAATCAGATTTAATAGAAACTGGAATGAAGTGATATGCTTAACACACTGGGTAGACTTCAGTAGTGAACAAAAACTAGAGCCCACCAGACCCTGGGAACTCCTGAATGTTCTGTAATGAAGTTCATTTTTACCACATAGCAAATTATTACAACCTTAAAAGGCAACTTAATTTTTACCTCAGTCTCAAATGACCCTTTGCCCCGCAACTAGCCTGTTGGCTAGTCTTATTTCTTCACACCTTCTGGGATAAGTAAATATTCAGAAATTTGAGCTTTAGGGATACATCTAAAGATTTAGGAACTTGAGAGTTAGATGCTTTAATGTCAAACCGCTAAAGCCTGGTCCTTGAACAGAGATGCCTGCACCCATCCTCATACTGCACCTGAGGATGGAAACCCAACTTGTCACACTCACCATACAGACCCCTCGAGCAAACCAAGAGTAAGCTCTGAGGTTACATGTGAGACACAGCCCGCCTTGCAGTACTTTTCACAGGGCTGTACAGAGGCACTGCTATATACTCAAGTTCTATAGTCTGTAACCATTCTTTGAAGAGGTATGTATAGTTCTCTCTTCCTTTTTTTTTTTCCTGAGTAAAACTTTTTTTCTCTCTAAACATAGGTACTATTTCCTTACTTTTACACCTTTGTACTCTAAAGCACAGAGGCCTAAGTGAGATTAAGAAATTATGACTTCAGCTTAACAGGTCTGCACCCATCTCTTAGGAAAATGCCCTCATCACAAAACTACGAGCTGCTCAGGAGACGGGGAGTGCTGCAAACTGCTCCAGCTGAATCCATTCCAGTGTGCAGAAAGCAGGTTATTAGGAAATATTATATACTTGTATTTGTTCAAATTATATACCTGGAAAAAAATGACAAACTGTGGAGCTCAAGATGGCTTCATCAAGGCTACCAAGACAGAAAAAGAAATGGGTAATTGTAGTAAGATTAAATTAAGCACACTTATGTTTCACTTGTTTTGATACAGTTTAACCATCTTGGAACTTCTTGCCTTTTTTGCTGCCAAGAAACCTTTTCCCCAAACTTGTCTGTTTTCCCACCTATATTAACTTGTCTCATGGAAGACACCTACTTCTGCTTCCAAACATCGTCTTTGGTATCTTCAATACACTCAGGGAAAAAGGAAGGCAAAGTTATTTGAGCTACAAATTACACAGAAGCTGGTCTGTAACCACAGGGGTGATGTGTGTGGTCTGGCCCTGCCTGCCAGGAGTGTGTATGTATTAAAAGACATAGGTTGATAAAATATAGATATATAAGATATTTCACATCAAAGGATATAGGTAAAAGATATTTATATCAACACCTAAACTTGTATGTTATATTACTATTCTGGAGCCCTGGCGAACTTTGCTTCTTATTAGATCAATCTTTAACAAATACTTTGTTACTAGAAGACTGAGAAAATATCACCAGATGTTAAGGAATTTCCTCAACAATTACTTGTTGATATTGCTATCATTGTCCTAACTTTGTCCAGTGTGACTTATAAGTCCTTATGCCAAGTGATCTTATCTCTTTCCTTACCAGAAAACTTCTATATTTTTACAGAGGAAAGCAAAGATAAATAGCATTTTCCCTCCCTTTCCTTTGTGAGCATGAAGCTTATCAAGGGATCAGAGGAAATATTAAAAGACAACTATTGTCCCAGCGTTTGCTGTGTGTTATTGGCAGCGAAATGAGGGGAACAGGAATAACCTATATACTCAGGAAAAAAACACTGCTTTGACACTCTACTCTCTCAAGGCACATATTCAAGAGGATTGCTTCTCTCCAAGAAGGATTACAATTTTTTCATTCACATCCCCTGATCCCTAAGAGTTGCTCAAGCTAGGGCTATAGTGAGACATCTCAGCCCCTGAGGGGGAGCTCTATSTTCAGTGAGATGATGATTTCTTTTTCCCCTCACTCTGATCTATGACATGCAAGTGCAATACCAAGTATATGTCTTCAAATTTTCAGTTACACAAAATCAGTCTGCATACCTGCAGCCAAGAATCATCGTATGAGCAGCATGAATGCACCGGCGATTTCTGGTATCCAATATTTAACAGTTTTGCAGAGTAAGACTGTAGTCTTCATGGACAATTTAATAAAAGAAAAAAATATCATAGAATCATAGAATCATTAAGGTTGGAAAAGACCTCTAAGATCATCGAGTGCAACCATCAACCCAACACCACCATGCCCACTAAACCATGTCCCTAAGCACCTCATCTACACGTCTTTTAAATACCTCCAGGGATGGCAACTCCACCACTTCCCTGGGCAGCCTGTTCCAATGCTTAACCACTCTTTCAGTAAAGAAATTTTTCCTAATGTCCAATCTAAACCTCCCCTGGCGCAACTTGAGGCCATTTCCTCTCATCCTATCGCTTGTTACTTGGGAGAAGAGACCAACACCCACCTCACTACAACCTCCTTCCAGGTAGTTGTAGAGCACGATAAGGTCTCCCCTCAGCCTCCTCTTCTCCAGGCTAAACAGTCCCAGTTCCCTCAGCCGCTCCTCGTAAGACTTGTTCTCCAGACC
>JAYKAV010001112.1:3479570-3494229 GCA_035582835.1 Phoebastria nigripes | reverse complement strand
TTCATGAACCCATGCTGGCTGGGCCCGATCCCCTGGTTGTCCCGCACGTGGCTTGCGAGTGCCCCCAAGATGAACTGCTCCGTAATCTTCCCCGGCACCGAGGTCAGGCTGACAGGCCTGTAGTTCCCCAGGTCCTCCTTCCGGCCCTTCTTGTAGATGGGCGTCACATTGGCAAGCCTCCAGTCGTCCGGACCTCCCCCGTTAACCAGGACCTCTGATAAATGATGGAGAGTGGCTTGGCACTATATACCAAATGTAAAACTCAAGTTGTTTTGGAGTAAAGTATCATTTTTCTACAGGATGAATTGCCTTATCAAATTCATAAGCAACTTCAAAATCTACCAAAGAAAAGCCTCTTCAGGCACAAAGAATGGACAGCAGTAGCAAAAAAAGAAAACCTTACCCCAAAAGGCCTGGGAAAACAAAGGTCCCTGATGTTACCTTAAATATAATGAATACTAATAGGTACCTGCTAAAATAAGCTTCCAGTATAAACTTGTCAATCACACCAATGATTTGTGCAAATGGCATTTGATTAATGGACAATTATGCTCCGTTTTCTTGAGTAAGTCCAGCAGAAGCTGATCCTCAGTTGACATTCACTTGGTTTCTACTACTCTCTTACCAACATATTACTCCACAGCRTCATGAATGTCAGTGTGTTAATGACTGTAAAGACTTTACAGTAAAGAAGACTAGTTGTATTTCTAGTTACCATCTATGCTTTGAACAGATGTTACTGGTGATCTTTGTTTTAGCTTACAGGTTGGGGCTTTGGAGAGGTCTACTTTCAAATGTCTGCACAAATTAATTTGTGTACTAGCATTAGAGTCTGCAATGACCACTGCTAGTTTGTGGATTATGAGATTATGAGATCAGATATATGAATGGAGAAATTTTGTTTCACTCCTGCGCCCTTTAAGTAATCCTTATCCTAGAAGTGAGTCCAATGTTTTCTCCACGGTCTTCTGTGCCACAGATTGCTTCCGAGCCCGCCGTTCCTGTCTGCAGGAACTCCCCTAACGCCCTGTTCATGTAGTGTCGCAAAAAAAGAATATCCATTATCCACTCAGAAAGGAGTGGGATAAATGCATCCAAAGATCAAAATCTAGGGTGTTCTTTTTTTTGATCACAAATTATTAAAATGAGCTCCTGTGCACAACAAGTAGGAGGATGTTGGACTTCACCTGTTTTTCAAAATCCTGGAGTTGGTGATGAATTTCCTTCCCAGCCTTTGGCTAGTTGTACACACATAGTGACTATAGGTGTGACTACTATCTTGAGCTCTTCAGATTCTGCCTGTGTCAGGCTTCATTGCAGTTTAAACCAATTTCTAATCAGAGTACAACTGATGTATTTAAATATGAATCACTACATTTGGGCAGAACGAGCATGGAAATCAGTTCATTTACATTTTCCAGGCTATGCAAAAGTCAGTAGACAAGAACACTATTTGTGTAGAGATTCTTGAATTAAATGAATGTGTTAGTCAGCATGTTCCTTAACATGGCATTCAAAAAGTTATTTCTTAGATTGTCTTCCAGCTGTTGTATAATATTCTGATTTCATTTATAATATGTGCAGTCACACAAATTCTGTTGACGTCAGTTGTGGTTCACTCCTTATAATTAGTGCATAATACTCTTCTCGTGTTTAACGCACAGAACTGGAGGAACCATTAATTTTTCTAAAATAATTAAGTTGTCATCAAAATGTAATGAAGATAAGAAAATTAAACAAACTCTTTTGTGAGTCTGAATGAAATTTAAACTGAAAAAAATAGATGACTATCTACATCTGTGTTTTTTTCCAGAAGTAAATAACCTTATTTAAAAGAAAGACAGTTCATCTGGTGCCTTGACAAGTGTGTACATCTGTCACATCAGGAGCAACCCCCAAACACTTAAATAAATGAATAATTAAGTATATCATAAATCTTATGCCACCCACATAATTATGTCACTTTAGTAATTTATCACTGCATAAAACAATAGACTTGGAACAGATTCCTCCAGTGCAGAAGTACCAGAGTGCAGACAACCAGCTTAAAGCTACCTTTGTCCCCCATCAGCCCTTCTCCTGAGCCTGAAATCAATGAAATTCACATTRAAATCAATGGAAAAACTCTTACTGACTTTAAAAAGCCTCAGAATAATGCAGATCTCTTCATAGATGAAAGACAGGATCCTGCTTATTATACTTATTCATGCCTATTCTAAGCTTGAAGTAGTAATTTTAATGTGTCAATTAAAAACAAAACAAAAAATCTAGTGTGCTAGTTCAAAATGCTATTACAGTAAAAAATAAAATTAAGCCTGGAAAAAAGACGGTATGAAGGTAGTTAATTAATTAATTCTCAAGAAGGGCATCAGAATCAGCACAGTCAATGCATCCCTCACCATGCAAAAGCTTCCACCAGTCATTCATTTAAACCTTTTGCAAAACTGCTTCGATAAAACTGTGCTTTAGGAAGACATTTAAGTGCTAATGCCAAGACTAAACCACAGATACTTCTTTTTATTCAAGCCTATTGGAGGACTGAAGAATATCTATTTTGCAGAAGAGAATCTCAAAAAGTTTTCTTCAAAATATATTTCTTCTTCTTCCAATTTCCAAAAAAGACTGCTTTTCATTGTTGCAGAAGACCTAATTTGTGTCTTTGGGCACGGCCACAGGGATGGTTACATCTTGCAGATAACATCTCTGAGAGCTGCCAAACCTTGTAAGGACAGAAAATCCAATGACTAGAAGCATTATTTGTTTGACTGACTTTGAAGAACCCAATGATCCGTGAGCAGACAGAAACAAAAGACTCATTTGCAAGGTACAGCCTTGGGTATGTAGGGCTTTTCTGTGCACTTAGTTTCAGGCCCAGTTAGCCCAGCATATACAGCTGAGAAATTGCAGCCTATTTTCCAACTTCTAAATAGGGAAGGACTTGGGACCTGATCCAAATCTCACTGAAGTCAATGGGCATCTTTCCACAGACTCCAATGGACTTTGAACTGGGCTCTTTGTTCCGAACACTGCTAGTAAGCAAAGCTGTGAGAAAGTATTATGAGTGGTTGCTCTACTGAGCCTCTTTAGGAAGAAAACTCGTCTGTGAGATGTGGCTATGCACATGTGAGTGTGTGGGTGTGTATACAAATCATATCCAAACAGGAAAAAAACATTTTCATAAGCAAACTGCTTTCCTTACATGACTCCCTCCTGTCCCAGCTATTTTGACTGAGAGTACTATAAACAGAGCAGGACAGATGTTTGCATCATTCAGACAAGGATTTCTCTTGGGTCACCATAAGAGCAAACAGAATTAAGTCCCCTCTTGAGTGAGGCATGGGGTATGTCTTGGTCTCCTCATACACGCATGCAACCTAAGCTTTCCATGACCCCCTTGTTTTTGTTGCCATCTTTTCACAACTGCTTGACATCACCCACACTGGCCTTACATTCCCTCCCCACCTCCAAATGGCTGGTGGCTCCTTGCCATTCCTCCCTTCTACACCACTGCACCCAAATCCCGCCTAGCCTTTGGAAAATCCTGCCTGTACCCTGAATAAACCGTCTCTGTTTCTCCAGGGCAATTCTTAATGACTGAGAAGGAGAAAGAAAAAAAAGTAAAAAAAAAGAAAAAAAGCCAATGGGATTTTTCCGTTAATTCTCAATGAATTTCCATTGAATCTGCCCATCTCTTCCTTCCAGGTTCCAACTCACTCTCTTTTAGCTGTATCTGAAATGGAAGATCTTTGCAAATGCAGACTTAACCTTGTCCAGCCTATTTACTCCTTCTTTCACTGCCAGGCTCCCTTGATTCTCATACAGTTAATGAATTTTTCTCAACATATTCATACTATGCAAAGGGACAGTTTGAGGACTTTGCATTAACTTAGCTGAGAAAATGATTTTACTATGTCATAAACAAAAGAGAAACATTATCCACACAAGCAATGTGTGAAGAAAGCAGGTCCCCAGATCTGCTGCTGAAAAAAACAGTGATAATCTCCTTGTGTTTGTCTTGCTGAGCTAGTGGTAGCTACAGAGTTAGTTGCAAATACTGTTCTGACTTGCAACCTAAAAGGAGATTTTGTTTCAGCCTGAGTTTTGGCTGTAGGAAACAATGGACTGCACACCGCCAAGTATCTTGTAATTCATCCTGAAATCCCCAAAATTCATCAGCTTCACTGCTGTTTCCCATTCTATCCTTTTGTTGTAGAGCTACAGACTGCTCCCATACTGTTAATAGTCCATTCAGTTCTTCTTCCTAATCACTTGTAGATACATGATTGAAGGTGACGGGTACGACTACAATGCAGGCTGCCTCTCAATATGATAAATGAGCCTTTGTTAAGGTCTCCATACCAGAGTTAATTCAGTCAAGGTTACCACAACGCTCTTGAGTAGGCAGCGACCCCCCTGCTCAAAACTTAGGAGCAAAAGCTCATTTTTGTATAGGATTCAGGGATTTGGGGTTGACTGTCTGGTCGGTGGTGGGGTTTGGACTATCCTTATAATCATGTCACTGCTCCAAATTTCTGTAATGTAATTTTTGTTTGTTCTTTAAGGGCACCTCAGGGAAAAAGATCTTTCTTGACAAAATTATCTGAGAGAAACCTGGATCCAGCTAAAGTCAGTGAGAATTTTGCCACTGAATTTACTGAGACCAACGTTGCACCTCAAGGACTGTAGATATCTTACAACCCTCTTGGATCTGTTCTTGTCACATCTGATCAGAAATTTCTTGTTAGGGAAAACATAGGAGCTAAAGCACTTATCTGTACTGGATCCTCTCCAGTACCAATTCCCTTTTAGCTTCCAAGCAAGGCATGAAATATAAAAACGAGCACTCTTCTCACCTTCTGGACAGCCTCCCAGCCATCTGTCTGAAAAGCCACCATGTAGAAGCTTGAAAACTGTCTTTTTTTTTTTTTCCACAGGTAGCTTTGGTTATGGCCTGAAAAGCAAGTTTCACTTGTTGAGTGGAACCACAGTATTGAGACTTTCCACAGTGACTCCTCCTGTTTTGGGGCAAGACTTTTGTTTCATTGAAGCTGAAGGGAATATTCAACACTCTAAACCTTAGGCACGTAGCAGGTGCCTATATCAGGAGCCCAAGTCCAATGTGTCATCTCTGATGGCTCTAGAGGAGAGTACAATGTGCGTGTTAGGCACCTACCTCTCTTCATTGACTGTAAAATTCACTGTGTTCAAAGAGAAGGGTAAAATTTACTCCCATGCAGACAACCCAAGCAAGAAACAAATCTTGATCTCCTAACAGTGATATTAAATACAGATTGTGATCAGTAAACCATGAACTGTTGAAAAAGGTCAGGACTGAGAACCACCCAAATGTCTGAATACTTCTCGAAGCTATTCAAATCCCTTTTATCTGCTAAATTGGGTTGGACAGTCTTGTGAGAACTGTTTTTTCATGAGTTTTTTTAGTTCTTTCTGCTTCTGGATAAGCTGTAAATAGCCTGAGAAAAGGCTTTCTCATAGTATTTCGGCTATTCCCATTCTAGTCCCAAGAGACCTGGGGCAGTGTGAAAACAAAGATGGAAAATAATTTTTAAGATTGTCTAAAAGCTTGAAGTTGAAAGAGAGGTGCATAATAAGGGGGTTGAGGAGAGAGGAGTAAGGTGGATGATGAGGCCAGTTTTTTGATCTGAGATGACTCCCCTAATGCAAGAAGTTAGGATGACAGTTGACAAGACCATAAAAATGCAAGAACAGCCCTACTCAGATCAAAGATTTGTGTAGCCTGGTATCTGACCAGCAGCAGATGCCAAGTTAAAAGTACAAGAACAGGACAAGCACATATTCATACCTCCCCGGGGCTGCTCCCAGTGGCTTGTGTTTTATGGCTTTCTTGAGCTGGTGACAGCATCCCAGTGCCAAGCACTGCTTATTCAGGAGATGGGCTACGCAGCCCCTTCCCACGGGGTGCAGGGAGATTGTAGTTCCTGCACATCTTCTTTCTACCTGCGAATTCACCACCCACCTACCAGCAGCTTTCCTCATAAGGCACAAACAACCCCCATGGCTCTGAGCTGATCTCTCCCTGCACAGCAGACAGTTCACAGGGTGTGAGCATCTTACCAGCAAAGAATATTGGGAGGGGATTTGTCTTAGTTATACCAGCGTAGAAAACAATTCAAAACCACTGTGGGAAATGAGGGAAGGGTAGAGGGAAAGATGGGAGATGAACCTCCCTCCCATTGAGTGCTACTGTCAACAACAGCTAATTTCTCCCTGTATTCAGGTCCTGGCTTGTGCGAACAAAAACAGAAGGAGAGCTCTGTCTCCCAGGAGACAGGCATCAACACAGAGAGAGGAAGCTACGGCAATTGGGAGGCAGAATTACCTGTCAGGAAAGTATTCAGTCAGGCACACGTTTGCGTGTTTCCTGCGAACACGCTGGCCCCATAACATCCATCAGCACAGCTCACCCCAGCCCTACAGCCACCGCTCACTGCTCCCTGGGAGTGGAAGCATAAGCCTGAGGACAGCAGAGCATCCGCGCCTAGGGCTGAGGGCCACATGGGAAGTGGAAAATTGCATGGAGCATTGTGTTAACAGCAAATCCCGATGCCATAAGAAGCCATTACAGTCTTTTAAATCAGCTTCATGAGGCAGAGAAGAAGCGAGGAGACTGGTTGATCTTAATCCAAAGTTTTTATTACTGAAACGTGTTTATTACTGTGTAATATATTTGCATATTATAACAGATTATATTACTAGTAAAACAGAAATCACAAAAACTCCTGTCAGTAAAAAGGAGACAACATTTAACTTACCTGTTACAAGTGTACTTTCTATCCTGACATGTCAGGTGGTCCCCTTGTAGAGAATGGGGTGGGAAAGGACTCCCTTAGTTGCTGTAAGTGTTAAAGCAGATGAAAGAGAATACGTAGCCATAAGAGGTACGACTTCTATCCTTGCAAAGCTGACTCAAGAAGGTAAGGCCAGCAGAATTAAGAGAGTGAATAAACCCCATGGCATTTATAAAATCCCGCTCAGCAACACAGCAGGGTGCAGGAATATTCTCCTTATAGACAAATCGTCTTTCCTTTAACGGCTAGGCAGCTGGCCAGCAGGGCTTACTAACCTCATTAATATCTCATGTTTAGTTCTAGCTTATAAATAGAGCCGCAATTATGCATGTACGTGGTCTATGCAACTAAGTGTTCTTATTGCTGTTTCCCTCCTGTCCTCTCCTCCAGTCTCTCCATTTATTTTATTTGTTTATTGTGTCTGAATTGAGACTGTTAGCTCTACAAATCAGAAACTTTTGTTTGTACAGTTAGCATGATAAGATGATCTTGTTCTGACGGCAGCTGTTGTAATACAAATATAATACAAATGCTGCTAATTTGTTAATGTTGTTAATCTGTTTGACAAAATCCTTTTGCAGTTATTTTACTAACAAAGGAATAAGCACTCTGGTGAGCAGTATCTGGATTAGAGCACTGGAGACTCAGGCCAGAAGCTACAGCATACTCTTACCTTTCCTCCTACCTTCCTTAGATGATTTACGCTGCAATCTCAGCTGTCCTTGTGACTGTCTCTCAGTTCCTTGTGATCTTGGACTAAAGGCAATTGCTCGTTCCTGAAACCAGCTCTCTTTATGATCACTTCCCCTGCACTGGTATGTTGGGGAACACACCAATGATATAAATGCTTACTGTGAACATAAATCTTTTTTAGTAGATCTGCTAAAATTGAACAATCAGTGGAAAAAAAGACAAAAAGTTATGTTTTTTATTTCTTTAATATGAAAAATTTAAACTAAATGTTTTCATCTGTCCATCAACAAAATGTTTCATTTGAATATCAGGCATCGCCCTCAACTGTGACATAATGAAAAGATGAGTGTGATGTTGGCCTTTGTAAAACTGGAGGTAGGTCATCGCACTTGATTAAAGCCCTAAGGTTGACTTCTCTGCTCTTTTTAAAAGGT
Organism: Phoebastria nigripes; assembly: GCA_035582835.1. Taxonomy (NCBI): domain Eukaryota; kingdom Metazoa; phylum Chordata; class Aves; order Procellariiformes; family Diomedeidae; genus Phoebastria; species Phoebastria nigripes. The sequence goes on along the minus strand of JAYKAV010001112.1, from coordinate 3,486,272 downwards.
TCCCACATTCCCCACCATGTTTCTGCCCTGCTCTGTAGGAAGTATAAAATACCAATATTGTCACTGAGACAGAGAGTGACTTTATAGGACGGTTGTTGCCCCTTCCTGTGTGCAGTTGTGCTTCAGTGACTTCATTTCTGTGATTAGTATTTTATAGTTAGTGGTAGACTATCAATAGGGGAATGAGATGCTTGGAAAGTGTGAGTGGTGGATGCAAATCTCTTAAGGAGAAAGGGGAATTTGATGTATGTTCTCCATTCCTTGGGTAAAAGCCTAACTGCTGCATACAACTTCTTCCAGCATTTTGTGAATCTAACTGATGACTTCTCTTTCACTGTTTTGATCAGATTAGCTCTAAAATAAATAGAAAATAAGTTATTAATAACTTTTTATAGTATGCAATAAGTGTATAATGAGTAATAATTTTCATTAACAACTTTTCTCTGAATTCAATCTGCAATTACAAGTGGTTTGGGGTTATTCAAAAGCATATTTTCTAGTTAATAAATGGCTCGTGGAAAAAATCATCCAATGCTAACATTAGCTACAGACGAACATAATTCTCCCTTAGCTAAGATGTTTTCAGACTGTGTTGGACTCTTCATGATTTCATGTTGCAGATGAAACATGATGATGACTGTGCTGCAGAAAAGTAGTTAAACATCTTGTAGCTGTGAATTTACACAGGACGGTAAAGCTCAGCTGCATTGACTTCTCTTACAGTATCACAGTGCAACCCTGAGATTTTGCAGAAGTTTCTTGATATATTCCACATTAATATTTCAGAGCATCTGAAAATGTTTTTTTACTCTATACAAAATGGCAGTCAGGACATAGTATGCAACTAATGAAACAGCAACCAACAACCTCTAGCAGTCAGCAATCCAGCAAATCTGTTCTTTTCTTTTCTTTTTTTTTTTTTGTTTGTTTGAGAAGGATTACTATAGCCTGAAGTTGTGAAAATGAGTCTTGCAACAAAACGTTCTCATATTACTTCAGGATATCTATTTAATTCCCCTTTTGCCAGCTTGTCTTTTTCCTACGCCCCTTCTTTTGATTTTGGACACGCTGTGTGAGCAAAGTTTTAGGGCCAGCTAACAGATGTCTTCACTTAGGGAAAAAAMCAAAACACATTGGCTGTGTCCATACAAATAGCTTGGCCCATTCTTGAACTCCAGAAAGTGCTTTAAAATTATTTGTAGTCTTTCATAAAAGTCATCAGTTCACTCAAAACTTGAGTCCACCATTTGAGCTCTGCTTTTTGGTATTACTGGATCAATGATGAAGGCTGAAGTCTTGGCTTGCCATGTGGACATAAAAAGCAGTCAGGATGCTAGCTTTCACAGGAAGCACCCACTTCGCGCTGACACTGTGTACACGTGGTCCTGCTCCTCTGCATCCTCCTCCTTTTCCATCCCTGATTGCACTCTCACTCCAGGGCTCAGGACTGGGAGAGGTAGTGAGAGAAAGTGCTTGAAGTTCTGCTGGTTTGCACCTGGAGCTGGAGAGAGTGCTGCTCCATTGTGCTTACAAATAGCACCATTTCTTATTTGTTGCATCTGTGTTCTGCCACCGCACTGCAGACACTTTTTTTTCAGTATTTACAAATATTCCATCAGCTTAAAACAAACAAGCAAAACCATCCATCAGGCATACATATGTATTCAGGGTTAATGTAGAGGTGGAAAGTGCAAAGGCAGTGGATTACTAGAATAACAGTGGTCAGACTGACAGTCTTACAGTGATAAATTAGAAATGTATGATCCCTCCATAAGAATGTGCTTGAAGTCAGTCATTTAAGGCCATGGTTTTGTAGACTTAACTATAGGTTAAAAAGCATTTTTACTTCCTCAAAGTAAATTAACAAGGAATTTTCAGGAATTAGCACAGCAACTTTTATGGAAAAGTTCCATCGAATTTAATTACAACTAAAAAAATGGGAGGGGAGGTTATGTGAATTCAATAGGTTTATAAAACAAATCCTAAATTATAGAAATTGAAAATAATGAAATAATTGTGCATAATTTTAAGCTTTTACAAAATTAATTAGCTAAGCATATCTCTACTGTAGAGTTCTCTAGAAAGTTTTAAATAAATTTAGAAAGATTATTATTCTCTATTCATAAAGGATAGAAATATTCAGTACAGTTTTTTTTACTGACTAAAAATGTTGTGTGCTTGGCAACCTCATTGAGTTCATTGGCACCGCACAGATTTGGTGACAATGGTTTGAAACGCAGAAAGTATCAGCTAGAGATCAAAGGAGTGTGCTCTGTGCCATACCCTTGAAACAGGAAAATGCCTGCTTTCTTGAAGGCTTTAGGGATGTTGGTTTTCCAGATTCAATACAGAAAGCCTTATTTTGCTCCTATTTAGAGCTGCCATCTAATCTGAGTTCACCACTGCAGTCTTCAAAAGGTGCTGAGCATGTTTAATCGTTTATGGAATAAATTTATGCATAACTGTAAAGCTCTTAACATCTAGACTGCAAATTTTTTGTTTCATTTAATTCTTCCCCACAAAGGTACTTACTGTTTTCAGTTCTCTGTAACTCACCAATTTCAAATGAAACAGGAGTACATAGAAAGTAGATAAAACTCACTTGATACTGTTTTGTAATACTCTAAGAAACAGTTCCAGCACTTTCTGTGTCATACACATCTGCAATTATTAACTGTTTAGTAAAAAGTGCAAATATACTGCAAATGAACTGGTTTGCTTGCTAAAAGCCCGTCAGTGTCATGATGATAAGGCTAAAGTAGCATTACTAAATATTTTTTCTATATAGCTATTCCAGCAGAAATTAATGTAGTCAGAGTTGATTAATGTTGACCGGCATTTTCCATTTAAGACTCTGTTTGAGGTTGCCTACAAGGTTTTATAGAATAGAACAGAACAGAATAGAATAGACTAGACTATTTCAGTTGGAAGGGACCTACAATGATCATCTAGTCCAACTGCCTGACCACTTCAGGRCTCACCAAAAGTTAAAGCATGTTGTTAAGGGCATTGTCCAAATGCCTCTTAAACACTGACAGGCTTGGCGGGGGGTTGTTGCTTATAACAACTGCACATTAAAACAATCATTCCACTGAGAAATTAGGGGACCTCTGTGGTTTGGAGGATTGTCCTGGCTTTATTCCTAAGTAAATCTTCCAAAATTTGGGTATGTTGCAAAGTTCTGAAAAATCATTCAACAATAGAAACTTGCTAGTGTTTAATAGCTAGGTAACTCTCCTGARATTTTATTTGTACTCAGTATGCTGCAATCCTGCCTGCCTGCACAGTTTGAGCTGTTGTTGCCTTGCAATTGCTCTTTACTCTTGATGGTGCTGAAAACATTAAGAAGGTTTTGCTGTTCTCTCAACATACTTATTGTAGGGAAGAAAAAGTAATGGCATAGGAGAAAGGGGGAGAGAGAGTCTGCATGAAGCACAGAAGGAAGAAACAGAAGAAATAGAGGGAAAAAAGTTCAGGGCATAATATAAAAATTATGCATAGTTAGCAAAACCTCGCATCCTGAACGCATGCCAGAAGAGCATGCTGAAATCCAGTGATACTGGATTATCACACTTCAGTGATATTAAGAGGATATCTACCTATAGGATATATACTGATGTTATTGTACCATTTTTGCAAATTGAAATGACATCCAAAATTAACTTAAGTAATGTAATGGTTGAAAAATCAAGCTTTCAAAAGATAAAAAATACAAGATATGCATAGGTGTCATGTGGACAGGTGTTATAGTGAGGTCCAGGAGACCTAAATCTCACTGAAGAACCTAATACTGAACTCTCATTATTGCTGGAATAACGAATGGCCCCAAGAGAGCTCATTCATCCCACACGGAGTGGCAGCTCATGGCAGCAACATCTACGCCTGTCCTCCCCCATGGTTTTCACAAGCCCTTTTTGGCACTAGTGGGAGGGTGCTGAGGCTGGAGCCTCCAAGCAGGCAGAACCCACCCTGTAGTCAAGCACCTCCACGATCAGGATGCAACTGTATGATCACTGTGATGGCTATTCCCTCACTATTTTGTTCCTTACACTTATACATTTCACCCCATTTATTGTTCGCTTGAATTTCCTTCCTCCCTCCTTCCCCCTCCTCCCCTTCCTCTTCCCTCTCTCCTTGCCTCCTCCTGTCCTCTCTCTCTGCCTCCTGCCCTCCCGTTTCCATGAGTGCCTCTCCAGGTAACTGTGACATGCTTTATCAGAAAGCAGCAGGAAAAGCGTAATAGGAGTGATCTTTGCTTGGATGCAAAATACCCACATGCTTCTGTCATTCCTGATCTCTTTTCTTAAGCTCCCATTTCCCAGACTTTACATTACCAGTATGCGGCAAAGCAGCACAGCAGTGCATGGCCTTCACCACCCACCCAGAGCCATCTCCCTCCCATGCTGGTGTGGGAGCACTTGCCCATGCACCAGGGGTGGCTGCAATGCTCTACGGACACAGACAAGAGGGCAAGGATCTCTGCCTCTGCTTTGGGTCTGGTCTCATTCCTTTTTTAACTTTCCACGCACACAAACTTCTCTTCCCTTGCTCTTCTTAAAATTGTTATTATCACAGATAGCTCTGTCTTGGGACTTCTCAAGCTCACCATGCTAGAGGGGGAAAGACCCTCTCTTTATATGAAGTTTATGCTGGTTTCTTCTCCATTTCACGGCTTACATTCTGATGAGACAACAAGGTCTACAAATCACTTAGGGACCCTTCATTGTACTTATCACAGGAACGTTTTGGCCAAAAGACCTTCCCAGACCTTCCTTATGCCACCTCTGAAACCAGAGCCATGTAAGCTGGATGATGAGGACGATCCAGAGTTTGTGTTTTTGCAACAACCTGGTGGGCAAGCGTGCCAGCAGTGAAAAGGCTGCTGCATGCTGGAGGTGTAGGTGTGTTGTAGTTCATTTGCTGCTTTCCAATTTGAGAGTGGGTTGCCTTGTCTTTTTCTACCCAGTTCAGTTTTATGGGAGGAAACAAGCCATTGTTTTGAGCTGAACGCTGAACTACAAGGAAAGGGAGGCTTGAGCTAGGACTTGGTGGTTGTCTGTTTTGTTGCCTTAGGTAACAGAGGAAAGTGGCTTCCTGGTAGCAGCAAAGCATCAATTAATATTTAAAGATGGTTATGAGGGCTTCTTTTTCTACAGTCACCTGTGACTGAGGAGATCAGAAGTGTTCTGTCCTGGCTAGTGTAATAATGGCTCATCACACAGATATACCCCCCACATACACAAATACCCATGGAAGGTTGCCTGACTGCTGTCACCAAGGGACCACACAAGGTGCTGATGTGTTTTTTGTTGGCTTTAGCCAGGCATGGAGGCTTCCTGCAGGAGGTGGCATCCATTCCCTAGAGGATGATGTACATGGTTCATGTTGGTAGGCCTGGCCTGAAGGCCTGGGATGTCAGAGGAGTTCTCCACATGCTGTCCTTCAAAAGAGCTGAGGCCATGAAGGAAAAGGCTTGTCACCCTCTTGCTAGTAGTCTGTAGGCCCTTGGAGGAACAGTGGAAATAAGCAGCATCATCGAGGCTGAAGTTCAGTCTGGCTTCTCTGCTACAAAAGTCTGGTTGGTGATGTCAAAGGCAGGAGGCTGCGCCTGCTATGCCAGGCTGCATGGCAGGTCACAGGGTGTGCAGTGTGGAGATGAGGGGGCTAAGCGCTGGAAAGCCCTTGCAGGATGGTAGAAAGGTAGTGGGATAGACAACTGTCTGGGAGCATCTGTCTGGCATTCGATGCTGATTTCATTGGGACTGTGTGAAGCACTCTCACCAAAGTTTCTTAAAATTGCAGTTTGTAGGTTGCTAGAAAGTACTGTAGGAAGTCCTAAGTAATTAGGCTCCAGGCATTTCAGCTTGGAACACAAAATTAGGTAGTTAGCTTTTGACCTTCATCTCTAGGTCCCTACAAAGGGCTAATAATAATGTAGCACCTCAGCTGGGCGCTGTGAAAATTAATCCATTACATATGTGAAGTATCCAAATACTCTGAAACTGAGCACATCAGAACAGCCATTGAGAAAATTGACAAATCTCTGTTCTGAGGAGGGTTTGGATAGCATGAATTAAGTAAGATCTCTAAGGTCACATACTGAATAAAAATAAAAGGAAATATTATATATCCATGCACTGAATGAGGCAGAGATACTGGGGGAAAAATATGATCATGTAATGAAGGTCTGCATTGTAATACACATGCCAGAAGGCCAAAAGAAAGTTACAGGCAACCTTAAGTCTTCCATGCTGAAACTTTTGAATGCTTGGCTTTGCGGCTTTAGTGCATCATTTCTTTTGACCTTCCCTCCTTCCTTCCTTCCTGCCCCTGTACTCGGCACTGGTGAGGCCACACGTCGAATACTGTGCTCAGTTTTGGGCCCCTCACTACAAGAAGGACATTGAGGTGCTGGAGCGTGTCCAGAGGAGGGCAACGAAGGGTCTGGAGAACAAGTCTTATGAGGAGCGGCTGAGGGAACTGGGACTGTTTAGTCTGGAGAAGAGGAGGCTCAGGGGAGACCTTATCGCCCTCTACAACTACCTGAAAGGAGGTTGTAGTGAGGTGGGTGTTGGTCTCTTCTCCCAAGTAACAAGTGATAGGACGAGAGGAAATGGCCTCAAGTTGCGCCAGGGGAGGTTTAGATTGGACATTAGGAAAAATTTCTTTCCTGAAAGAGTGGTTAAGCATTGGAACAGGCTG
>JAYKAV010001112.1:3449505-3479220 GCA_035582835.1 Phoebastria nigripes | reverse complement strand
CTCTCCTCTCCTCTCCTCTCCTCTCCTCTCCTCTCCTCTCCTCTCTTTTCCTTTCTTTCTGTTGTGGTTTAACCCCAGCAGACAGCTCAGCCCCATGCAGCCGCTCGCTCACTCCCCCACAGTGGGATGGGGGAGAGAATCTGAAGAGTAAAAGTGAGAAAACTCATGGGTTGGCATAAAGGCAATTTAATAGGTAAAGCAAAGCTACACATGCAAGCAAAGCAGAATAAGGAATTCATTCACCACTTCCCATTGGCAGGCAGGTGTTCAGCCATCTCCAGGAAAGCAGGGCTCCATCACGCATTACAGTGACCTGGGAAGACAAACACCGTAATGCCAAACGTTCCCCCTTCCTTCTTCTTCCCCCAGCTTTACATGCTGAGCATGATGCCATATGGTGTGGAATATCCCTTTGGTCAGTTGGGGTCAGCTGTCCCGGCTGTGTCCCCTCCTAACCTCTTGTGCACCCCCAGCCTCCTTGCTGGCGGGGCAGCTGTGTAAGCACTGCTCAGCAATAGCTAAAAGATCGATGCATTATCAACACTGTTTTGGTCACAAATCTAAAACACAGCACCATATGAGTTGCCATGAAGAAAATTAACTCTATCCCAGCCAAACCCAGTACACTTTCTCTCTTTCTTTTCCTTTCTTTTTCTTTTTCATTTCCATCCTTCCTTTCTCCCCTCTCTTTTTCCTTCTTTCTCTTTCTAGAAAAGCATTTTTCAATGTGGTACCTCTTCTGCCACCATGAAAGTGACTTCTACACATACAACTAACAACTTTTTAGAAGGCAAATACTTCCAAGCATCTCAAATTGACTGGATTTTTCCCAGCTTTTTAGAGCTTGATAACATCCAGAAAAAAATCAGAATACTCAGATGTTTTTGCTCTAACGTGCTGAGCCTGTGACTCATCTTTACTGTGTGCTGAGATCCAGCAGAACTTGGACCCAGTGCGCTGGACCCAGCAGGACTTAGAGAACAACAGACCAAAGTGACAGTTCAAGTTTGTTGGTTTATGTTTTTAAAAGGAATAAAACCCCTAAAACAACGAGAGAGATTTTGGGCCACTGATCCATATAGCTACATTAAGTGGCTTAGAAAATATTTCAAAACTATAATTGCAACCAGTTGCACAGTGCTAAGAGGCAGAGTGATGAAAGAATTAGATAATATTGTAATACTGAGGTGTAGGGTGGGATGAAAAATGAGCTTGTAGCTTGTTTCTGCTCTTTATAATAAGCTCGTTTGCGCAGCATGATCTCTACGGTTAGCTCTGCATCGCCCGGCCGGCCAGGCAGGCACAGCAGGAGCACCTCGTGCCCACTCGTGGGGTACGTCAGCAGGCACAGCCACAGGCTGGCTGCGGGCTCTCTGCCAGGCAGCCACGCGGGCAGGAGACAAAGCACACTTTGTGCCCAGCCATTTCAGGGACTACTGCTTCTGAGCAGCAAAAACACAGTCCCAACCTCTTCCCTCAGTATTAACAGATATATGTAGAGAGTGTCTACTTGCTGTGTGATCATTTCTTTTTGCCYACAGTTGTTGGAAGTACGTGTCTGAACAGTGCCCAACAGCATGGAGCCCAGGGCTAGGGCTATCATGGGAGGTCTCTAGGTGCTATAGTAACACAACAACTTGCTATTATCTTTAGAGCTCTGCCGAATCTTTCGGCAAATGTTTGGCAGCATTTGCAAACCACTAGTAATGCTTCCTAAATATTTAAGGCTTCCATGTCACAGCAAATGAAGCACCTTACACCGAAAGAGCTGGTGAGAGCTACGCAGTTCTGAAAATCCGGTTGTTTTTATTTAAATGATTACATGGAAGACTAGCTCTTCTTGTCCTGTCTTCTTCCCATGTATTTTTGTGAGCACTTTAAGAATATTGATGGTAGCACAATGATAACTAAAAACCAGGTTCATATGTTTTAAAACAAGAATGGACTGTTATTACTATATAGTCTGACTTCCTATAGAGGTGACTAAAATTCTCTGTGCAATTCCTTCACCAAGTCTCAGTTCACCTACAGCATTTATTTAAAAAAAAACATATCTGATCAGATCAACATCTGTCTTTAAATAAAGATATCTATGCCATTCTTAAATAAGCTACTTAGTAGATGGTTTTATCACTGGGCAGAAAATACTTTTTCCACTGACAAAGTAATTTGAAGGTGGGGGTAGGATTCCACTTGGAAAAGCCAACACAGAGTTGCTGGGGAAATGCATTTCAAGTAAATTTTGCTTTCATTCTTTTCCATAAGCGAGGTTACCTAGTTGAATTTCAACTTCCAAGATGCACTGTGGTCTTTATTCTTCTCAAAAGAAGCACGGTATATCATTGGAGAAAAAAAAGGAAATATCAGTTGCAATGGAATTCCAGGTTGTGGGTGGCAATATGATGATTGCACCAAAGCCAAAATATTTTCCATGTGAATATTTGTATTCAAAATTATGTGAAAAACAGAAACATGGGAAAAATATAAAAACTAGAGATAATAAATTATCTTTTACTAATACTATTTTTTCTCCATCAAAAAACCCAAATTAATATACTCTGTTCAAGGCCACAGGAGACAGTGCTATGACCGACAGCCAGAAGGCTTCCAGTTCTGCTTGAATATTGGAGCAATGTGTGATATTCCAGGGAGTTCTTCTGCCTCTGAATAAGATACCAAAAAAAAGGAGAAAAGCTTGATGTTGATGTGGAATTTGTGCGACATGTTCAATTTCCTCCTTCAGCACAGACTTCCTATATAACTCTGAACACGTCGTTTGGGTCTCGGTTGCAGGAAAGGCTCTGATAGCCTGATGCTGAGCCTTGCAACGCCCAACTCATAAGTTGCCGGTCTCCAAAGTAGGAGTCAATAGCACAAAGATAGATTCTAGATCTCTCCAATGCACAAGGAAAGCACAAACAGGATCGTAACTGGCAACACAGGAAGCAGGGGGCTGCCTGGAATAGTCAACAGGCTATAGTGAGCATATTTTGAATTCTACCTCATGCTAGGTCCTTGCTCAGGGTTGCAGAGAGGTGCCTCTCTTAAGCCAGAAATAGTCCAGCTAGCTCTATCACCTGATGTGCCAAAACTCTTTAAAAATTGTTTGGGCAATATGAATGATTTTTACAGCTGTTGTCGTGCTCACTGCTATTGTTATCTCTGAGATCCAGATTTAGTTCCTTCCTCTGCTCTCTCTCTCGCATCTCTCGAAGTGCCCTAATTAGCAACTATCAGCTATTGTAGGGCCTGGGAATTCTTTGTCTCCCTGGTGAATCTCTACTGCTTTGCATAAAGCAGGGGTTCATGGGGTAGGAGACAAAGTCCCCAAATATGAGTCTGCCATGGCAGGCTAACAGCTGGGGGGAAGGAGTCCTGCGTTTCAGCCACTGCCCCGAGCATTGCTCATGCATCCCAGCTGAGAGCTGTTTAGGTAAAACACATAAGCAGCGCTCAGGCAAAACGCATAAGCAGCATTTGGGACTCAGGACTGTCTTTTGAAAATGCTGAGCTGCTGAATAACAGGGGGAGCTTCCACCTGTGCTTTAAAAGAAAGAGCAGACAAAATTGATTCATTTACTGGTTGGTTTTTTTTTTCAGGTTCCCAAACAGAGGGGCAACAGGTGAAGATACGTCTAATTCGTGAATCTGGAATGGCCTTTAGGACAATCTCTCCACAAGCCTCTTAACTCTGTTAAGACCTGAGATCCTACAGGACATCTGCAGAAGCAAAGCACTGTGCAGTAGGGAAGCTCATAATCAAGAACGCAGCATCTGTGAGGTTTTGACTCCCCCAACAGTAAGCAATGGCTGAATCAGAGTTTTGGGGATCTCAGTTTTGTACTTGCCCTCTATTTTCCACACAACGGCTTTTTTCTTTTATTGTTATTTTACTAGTTTATTCTTTTGCCGTTTGATCTGTTTGTGTCTCAGTCTCTCATCTATGAAACCAGGGGGATGGGCCTACCTGAACTATCAGCTGAGCTCTGAAAGCAAAGGCCATACAGATTTTGAGTCATTATCGTTGTCATTAGGATCATATAACTAAGGCAGATGCTTAAAATAAAGCTAAAGCTGAGGACATGTATTCTTAGAGCAGTATAAATCAATCCTCTCACTTAAAAAAGGCGCTATCCAGAAAAATATTTTTGGTTAATTCAATTTTTTCTTTGTTTACAGTAGACTTCTATATGCAGTATAGTATACTGAGGACAGAGTTTTTTGCTTTCAAGTACAAACCCCCAAAAGTCCTACCACCTTAGTTACTATGGGAAGATAGATATTAAGTTGCCGGAAATTTTATGAAAATAGCTGAATCAAAAAGGGAAGAATTCTGTCAGTCTATCAATCCCCACATAGGAGAAGAATGCAGTAGTAGTTCAGGCCTTGCTACAAAGAAGAGAATTCATGGAAGACAGAAATTTTAGAAATGTACTAACCATGGGAAAAACTCAGTGGGAACTTTACCTTATTAGGCACTGATAATGCACTCCTCCCTCAAGATTTTTCTTCCATGTGAGTTCCCTCCACTAATGTTCTCACTTAAAGCTGAACACAAATCCTTAAAAACCCTGTTCTCTTCCATTGGTCCTGCAATTACTTTTTTTGTGGTTGATCCTATTCAGATTTTAAAATTCTAGGAGCCTATACTTTTCTCTAGAATAAAAGCTTTGTACTTTGGAAAATCTGGTTGCTGGTTTCAGTAGCAAGTTTTTAAGCAATTGAATTAATTACATTAGATGCTTATGGAAAACCTCAGCTCTTCCTGTAGGTTTGCTCTGCTAGATAATGCAAACTAAATACAATTTCCTCTCCCTATAGTATATGGGGTTTAATGAGGTGGCCACTAAAAAAAAGCAATATCCCTTTTATTCTAATATGGGCAGACTCTAAAGTCTGTCTGGAAAGATCAGTAAATAGTGACATAACCTAGATCAGAAGTGACATCCCAAGACCAAAGGSAGTGAAACCAGAGCTATTCAGAATAGAATGGATTTTCTCTCATGCTAACGAAAATGTTCTGGGTTTTCATGGCTCTCTATTATTCATTACTTAACTTCAGGAACTGAACTAACCCTTTTAAAAATATTCAGCATTCATCACATTTGAAAAAAGGTATTAACAGATCACAACAAACATCTTTATTTTCTCAAAATAATGATCCAATAAAACAAGATAAGAGTTTATATTTATTGTTTTTTTTAAGTTACAAGGAAAAAAAAAAGAGAAACAAAACACCCAAAAAATCTTCTACACAAATCCCCATTTTTTTACAAATGGTAGATAGAAGATACGTATCAGCAGTGTGATCACAAAGGGCTCACAGCCTTAGGAAACCAGATACAACTTTTTGCAGACCACCTTTAAGACAGGGCTTCAAATTTGCAGCCAAGTATCTCCAGATAAACCCCTTAATCTTAAATCTTAGTATGGGAGTTCATGAGAGATGAGAAGTTTCTTACTTAAAAGGCTGAGACCCCAGCTGACATATACTTTATAGGCTATAACTGAACAGATGTTTCTCTCCATGTTCAGCAAATAAAAATATTATAAAGAAATGTGTATACAAATATGAGTCTAAAATGACAATTTCAGGGTAATACTCTAGAAATTGAACTATGAAGACAATTTTTATTACTATTTTGAGGTCAGCTGATGTGAAACTGAAATAACCTTAATCAAAATTATGTTGACACAGTATTTCAACAAGTTTATACCATCTTTTTCATCAATTTATTTTAAAACAGCTTGTTTTCATATCTTCATGCATTTTGGGGCAGGAAGTGGTGGAAGATATTTTACTAGCTGGGGTGGGAAGTAGAGCTTATCTTACATACCAAGTTCATTCACATGTGTGTCTGTGCATATACAATGAAGTAAAGAAATAAAAGGCAGTATATGAGAGATACTACAATCTCATTTTGGAAACTGCTAAAAGAAAGTTCACTTTTTGTTTAATCTGCAATTGGAATGTACACAAAAGAGAAGAATTGCGTATTTCCTGCCTTTCTGGTTTGCTTGGGAATGCAGTAACTGTATTTGTTCAGACTTTCCTCACTATTTTGAGCAGATGCCACAATTCAATCTCAAGGAAATTTTAAGAAGAGCACCTCTTCATTTTCTGCAGCCTAGGAGACCAAATGCTGCCTTCAGGCTCAGGAGAGTGGAATTCAGCCCCTTGCCCACGGACTGACCTCAGGAAAGCCACGTCATCTCTCTGAGAAACTTCAGCTTCACTGCTTGTTTGGGCTGGCTGCGGTCTTGTGAATGCCATGCACAGAGGTACAACTTCAACATGAGAAATGACAAGTGCTCCCCCGCAGAACAAACTTTTTCTGAGAGATGAGCTTAAGCCCCATTAGGTAAAGAAGAACTCTGCTCTCTGCACACTGATTGGATACTCTTAATTGCAAGGCTTTGAAGCAAAATTATAATTTTTCCTCTCAGTGGCCTTTACCCAAGGGAGGTCTAAGCAATGAAGCGCGTGCCTGAGACCCCGAGCTCCAGTGCACATGCTAGAATGACAGAGAAGCCTTAGGTCACAGATCTCTCTTCAGTGTTTTCTAGAGGTTGGTTTGGGCTGTCCCCACTCATAGCTGCTGGCTGTTGCAGTTCTTCTTAGATGTGGCAATTCCCCACGTTCACTTCATAGGCACTAGGGAGAGACTGTTATGATTTCATAATACTACTGATTAATGGATGGGTACAGGAGAAACCACCAGAGAGATGTTTGCAACTGGGGACAAACAGAACTGATGCGGCACGGTTTGACTCGGGATGAGTAGGAACAACTAGAAAGAAAGAGCTTTACAGAGCTCTGTAAGTGGTATGAAAGCTTGTATTTGATGTAATAGAAGAAGAAGTTGCATTGGAGGTATTTAGAAACAAGAATGACTTGATCAAAACTTTTGGCATCGTGGAAGTCTATGCATAGATATATAGTCTGGAGAGAGGTCGAGAAGAAAACCAAACAGCTGAAGAGGAGGACCAGAGATCAAACTAAAAAACAAATTCTCCTAGGACTGCTATCTTCTGCTCTGGTAGGTTCTCCCTACAGAGCGCTCAGTGTATTCCGTACCCATTTGGAGGCACTTCTTAAACTTTCTTATGAGACATACTGCACATGGAGGCACAAAAGAGAACCTGAACTTTGTCACTTTATAGTCAGACTTACTTTTAGACAAAATGTTTTAGAGGAGTGCCTCTTTTATATGAATTAAATAGTTGGAGCACTACAGAGCAAATTGCTAAAATGAAAACTTTGCATATGCATTCTGTCTTAACTTTATGTTAGGTGAGTGCAGGTCAGGTAGAAAGGCATGAACGCTATCCAGTGGCTAGTATTTGGTCCCATAATTAAGCATTGGTACCAAAGCCTTCAAACAGAATATCTGGGCTATTTCACTTCATCTGGAATGAGGAAACAAAGACCTGTGCTAGCATTCAGGAATGTATTTAATTTTCTTTGACCTGATACCCAATTCTATGTTTTAAAATCTCAGGGATAAATTCTCCATCTTCTGTTTGTGGATGGAACTAGTTTATAGCTGTTTATCTGATTTGTTTATAATTCAGTAGGAAGGATTTGGAAATTAGATTTATCTTTCAGAGAAAGTTATTATAGAGGAATGAAGCAGTTTGGAACAGAAATAATAAACAAGGATATGTATTCATCTTAGCAATACGGACCTTGCAGGAAATTAATTTATATTTCTGTTTCTGGGTAAGTCCAGAGAAAACTTTACTAAATAATACACAGCTTGTTACTGAAATACATTTTATAAGTATAAATATTTGGAGTTAACTAAACAGTTTGAGCATTTGTATTGGGACTCAATCCAGCCTTGTGGTGTTAAGGCTGCTTAGTCTTCACCTTGCAGCACATTTTTAGGATGGGATCCTAAAATCGAAGCCAAAGTCTAGAAACACATTGACACATGCTTTTGGAAATCACAGTCTTCCAGGAACATGAACAGGAGCTGGCAATTCTTCTCATCAGGGCTGTCTGCAAGTACCAGGACTGAGCCCAGAATTTTCTGAAATACATTTTTCTTTTGTCCACTAGCAATTGGTGTTAGGGCTTATAGGACTGTTTCCTTCTAAAACTTTCCTTTTAGCCATTCTTTGGCCAATATTTTTTAAACTTAGCCTCTGCCAGATTTTTCTTGATTTAAAAAAAGAAAATTAACTGTGAGAGAGAGCTGGATAGTCTTTAGAAGTAATTAGAAATAATTTTGTATTACTAAAGCGATACCGTCATTACTAAAGCCATACCATCACAATGAAGATTTAAAAATGACCATTAAACAACATCCTATCATGTATCTTAAGATGGCCCTGACATACAGTGTTTCTACAGGAATTAGCGCCATACCCGTACATGCCTAATGAGATTCAAGGAAGTAAATAGTCCTTTCTGTGTACACAGAGTTTTTTCCAAAACACCCCATACCTACTTTGCTGCAGTAGCCATACCAGCTCAAACTTGTGAGCAATGTTAAAGTCTGTGAAGAAGTATCCCATGTTCCCATACCAATATGGAAGCAATTGGTTCTTTCTATCAAGTTACTGATCACTGTAGAAAATTACATGTTCCCAAATAACTAATTGGTGTTGCTTATATCAGTTACTTCTCATTTACTGGTAAGAGCAACAGGAAGCTTTCCGAGGATGACGTTCACAGACTATCCCAAATCACTAATGACATTCATACGAGGACAGCTCCCCTTCAGGAGACAATCTTTGTGGATATGCATATATACACACCCATGCTTTTGAGCCAGAGGCTTTTCAGTCCTAACAGTACCTGCAAAAGACATTCCTCCTTTGTGTGCTCTATACTTGAGCTGGGAGGAAACCTGTTTCTCCTAAGTGTGTTTTTGCCTGTAGCGTTACACCTCAGAGTATCATTCTTTTCTTCCTCATGTACATTTATTATTCTTTCCCTCTGTCCCTTTGCAAAACAGTATATTGGTTTTCCTTCAGAAAGGTATATTGTCTTTTTTCTTTACATTCTGCCTACTTCTTGTTCCATCACTTTGTAATGTTCAGCCTGTGTAAGGGGTTGTGTTAAATGGACATTCCTTGCATTTGTTTGGCTTAGAAGAATATGATATACCACAGGAATATCATATTTATGCTGCCAATAGCTAATAAATAGCATCTTGGAAGATCTTTCTACCTCTGACACAAGGCAAGCCATGCTGCAGACAGTAACTGATTGCTAATGCAAAGTTTGTTTTGGAAGTAGTGAAATACTGTGGGTCATTCCTGATATGTTGGAAGTCTTTGGAGCGCCTGTTGTGACTATTATTTTAAACGACAAAGATGAGGGGACTCCTAGACTGTATGAGGTATGTTGTACCTGATTAATTTATGGAATAAGTGGTGTAAGAATCAATTTATTTGCCAAATAAAATATCAATCTAAATGGACGTTTCCGTGCTCGCTAGTTTGGGAACAGAGTGTACCATGGACTTGGCTAATACATACTGCTAGTTGCTGTTTCTGCCCTTTAATAAAATCTTTTGAGGTTGATATGATTTCAGCTTTCCGTTTCCTTACAATTAAGTGGACACCAACAAGTGCTCAAGCAAACTTAAAATGGCAAATATATTCTCATGAAAAATTATTAATAATCTTGCCTGTCAACAAGAAATAAATGTGCATTTTAAACTAGTAAACAAAGTGTTTACTAATGTGTATACACTTACACAAAGTGTATGAAAAACCAAAGAGCAAATTAAACTAAAACTAATGTGAAAAAAAATTAACTAAAAGGCAGAGTTTTGACGCTGCCTGCCCTTCTCCTGTTCTTTGTTTCTTTATCTTTCAGTTTCTTCTCACACATTTTGGGTAGAGTTGTAGAGGAGTTAAGAAAACAGGGATTATTTGCCTCATTTGTTCATCTCCCAGGGAATCGCTTCTAATCCCAGAGCCTGCGCAGCTGCTGGTTACTGAGGATGATTCTGGAGAAGGAATTTCCCCTCTTCCTGTTAACGACTTGCAGAAGAACCAGCAAAGGTACATTTGCTTATTGAAACTGCTGGAACACAAAATCTAACACCATCAGGACTTCCATAGTAATCCAATACCCTGTCTCTGACAGCAGCAAACAGCAAATATRTAGAGAAGAGTGTGAAAACAGGACAAAGACAGTTGGTCTTTCGTAAGTATTCTCCCAGAATCCAGTGATTTGCATTTAAAGTGTCTCCTAAGCCAGTGGTGTTTCCTAAGCCAGTATCTTTGTATTTAATCCTCTGTGGGTTTTTCTTCCATTAATTTGTTCAATGTCTAACCTGTATAAACTTTTAGGAACCCCAGCATCCTCTGGAAAGGTGTATGTGTTGTCTGTGCATTGTGTGAAAAAGGTAGCTTGGTAGTTTAATTGCATGTCCTCTTGTCTTTGTATCGAGAGAGAGTACCAGCAATCTTTCATTACTCATCTTCATGCCACCCACACATCTCCCCTGGAATACCATTTAAAAATTTGTACCATATTAACTCACTGCCAATATTCTGCACCAAAGATTTAAGTAAGAAATTGCACAGTTCTTTCACTCAGGAATTCCTTTAGGATCCTTTGGGAATATTGTCAGACCTGGCAGTTACTGTTCTTTTTGTCTGTTTGTTCCATAGCTTCTACAAAAATCTTGATTAGAGACAGATTTTACTGAAACATTGAAACACTTTCCAAGGTGTGCTCTCTAGACTCCTTCACTGTGATCACAGGTGCAAAGAATCCATTTCATTTTTCTTCCATGGCTTATCTTTTTTAAAATGTTCAATACCTTGATCCTCTATTGGCTGTACTGATGCTCCAGCAGGCTTGCTGATTCTGATGTGTTTGAGAAAGACTTTACTATTAGCATTGATGCCATTTGGAAGCTCATCTCCTGTCCTATTCTACTTTTTCACGTGTAATATGTGGAGTTTTATGATCTTTCTGGTTTTCCTCATTTTGGCACATTTTCAGCTTTTGAAAGGTTCTTTCTTTCTTCTTATAATCTCCCCTACCCTTCTGTTCAGCCATGCTGGATTTCTTTTTGTCTTTCTAAAAAGGGATGCACTTGCCCTGAGTTTCTATATGGTGTCTTTGAACAGCCTCCTTGCTGCTTGCCAGAGTTTTACCTTTCGACTATCCCTTTTATTGAGCTTCCTCCTCTGTATGCAATTCTTCCTTTGGAAAATAAGAGGAGTGGCATTTTTGTTCACGTAGCTCCTACCACAATTGAAAATGACACCAATATCTAGGCCTTTCCCAGAGACATCACTGATCCTTTAACCCATGAAGCTCTGGGGCATCATACTCCATAGAAAGTGGCAGACTGTTGAGTATCATCCTATAGACCTTCCCATACTTTATCATTCCATGAACATTCATTGCGTTTCATCATTCCATGAACAACCATTTATTTCTCCAACTTTTGCTACCCCCTTGACTTTGATTCTTCCTTTATGCATCCTTTCTGCAGTGTCATGTCTGCATCTTTCTTCCCATCAGCATTAACATAATCAATGCAGTCAGCCCTTGGCAGAATGGCAAGTCCTTCGTATTTCAGAGTAGCTACAAGAAAACAGAAAAACATACCATTCATTTTCAGAAACACATAATTCTTTCCAGAAATAACTGAAAGGCTCTTAGTTTCAAATTCAGTTAGGTAAGTGACCTCTATGAGCAATATATTCAAAACAAAGTAGTAACGAAGTTGCTGTGGCTACTGCGGTCAAAATCATAGCCGCTAGGTATTTTGAAATCCAGATACTGACCAAACATTGCACTCCCCAGGTAAGCTAGCATCATGGCTTGACAAGTGGGAGTTGGCAAATGACCTTAAGAAGCTGCTGAGGAAAAAAAGAGTGAAATTACTACCATATGCTATCTAGTGTCCAGTCAGTACAAGGTGGACAGACAGCAGCGCAGAAAGGCCAGAAGACAAAAAAACTGACAACATGAGTAGCTGACACTTTGAATCTGAGCCCTGTAATTCATCACCATACTACAACCAAAATGCAAGTCAGCGGCATAGGGTGATGACTAGCAGTTAAGGGACAGAACTGCAGCAAAGACTTACAGGATGTGTGAGTTGGGGGCTGTTTCAGTAACAGAGAAGAGCTAAATAAGTAACATCAACATGTAAGTTTAGTATTGCATGAAAGCTGGTGTTAGCATTTCATCTTACAATCTTTCATGTCTTCCTGTGCCACTATGGACTGAGATACTTCTAGTGAGTAGAGGCAGTTAGTTCAAGCATAATGTAATTTGGAGCTCATTTACTTTAGAGCAGTCCATGCAATCAAAGCTCTGTGATGAAAGCTGTTTTTCAAATAAAAAACATCAACATTAAAGGTTTGTTACCAATTGGCATATGCAAATGCATTAAGAATCAGGGGGAAAAAGTGGAATGACTAGGAAGGGAAAGCATGCACTGTGTGTGCTCTTGCTATGCTTTATCTGGACACAACTTCAATATTTCAATCTAGCCTTAAAAAAAAAAAAAATTAAACCTTAAAATCTCCGCAGACAATTGCTCATAATCATTTTCTAGGACATTCTGAGCTTGTTCCTTTGCTTTGGGTTCTTGCTTGTTTTAACTGCTTTGTGCCCTGTGTCATCACTAACAACTGTGGAAGGAATATGTAAAATACCATCAAATTTGGAAAAATAGGACATTACATCCACTCCAGTCATTTTGCTCCAATGTAAATCACTACATAAGGTGCAAGGCAATAAAGACTGAGCACCATTGTATTGCCATAGCCTGACCTTAATATTAAATCCTATGACTGGTGACTCAGTTTCTGTCTGGTATTTTGACATTTGCCTCTCACTAATCATTCTGCACAATTACATTAAAAACAGTATATATTAAAGCAGGGAAATTACATCTCTTAGGATTAATTTCTAAGTTTCCAACCCAAAATAGCATTGTGACTCGGGAAAAGTTGAACTGGCTTTTCAGTTCAGGAGACTTGGTTAGCTAATTGCTGGCATATTTAGTTAGTGCATATCGTTCTTCAATATATGAGGTGCCCCACACCATAGCTGCTATAAGATACTTAAAAAAGGAGGAGACTGTGCCATCATTTCTCTGATGATCATAAGCCCAGCCAGCTATGTGCTCACCTCAAAAAGAGCAGATTTATAGAAATTTTAGGTTCGAGCAGTATTGACATGGTTTCACAGCCAAGTGCTTGGTTTTGTTCCCAGCTGAAGCCAATGGGACTGTTGTCATTAATCTCAAGGTGAACAGGGTTGGACCACAAATGCAAGACTAAGGCTAACAAGGCAAAACTCAGTTTCTCTTGAGGGTTCAATGATTCCAGTCTGAGCTTCCTCAATATCCACTGCAGCTACACAAACCCAAGGACACTCAACACCTCTCTAGAATCAGAGCAAGAGATTTTGGAGTTAGATTCTCAGGGCTTAGTTAGCACTTGTTAAAGAATGATTCAGGAAATATGGGACAAGATCCGGCCCACAGACATACATTTTTCCAGCAAAATGTAAGCATCTAGGGCCTACAAGCACTTTATTACATCTATCAAAGGCATAGTTGTTAATACCCATCTTTTGTGTAATACCACAGCAAAAAATGCACTTTCCCAGGAAGTGGGAAATGTGGGTTTTCAGGGCCACGTAAGCCTGAGAGGGTTTGAACATATAACTCCTAGCCGTCCAATCCACCAGGCTCTCTGCTCAAAGATGTCCTCCATGTGTCCTCCTGAAGCTGGGCCATTATGCAGCCATGAATCTGGCTGTCATTTTCTATCCATCTATTTCTAACAACTTTCAAACCAGGTAGCTCATCTCAACCAAAGAGAAAGTATCAGATGTAATTTTCCTCCGTATTTCATGAAAATGGATGACCAAACAGAAGAGAGCCTTTTCTGTCACCACCACCAAGTGACAGAGAACAGCACAATCTCAACCCTCCTCTGGTCCCAGAGTGCCCCTGGGCTGGTAATCGGGGCACACTCCTGCTCAGTCACAACCGATGGCCTTGATTCAGGTTGAACTAAGGAAATCATGGAAATTAAGTCCTCAGCAACCCTGAGGCTACTGTGCCACAAGGATTCATAGCTACTTTCTCCTACTTTAATGTTGGGGTTTGGTTTTCGGGTGTTTTTTAAAAGGAATTAATTCTGCTCAACTAGGCCTTTGTTTTTCACAAAGATTTCTGGATCCTGAATGGACAAAGGCACCTAATCTCTAGAGAAGGACAGAGCACACATCTCCTCCTAATATTTCATTTTGCAGACAGATGCCTGCTCACCTGAATGCCCATCTTTCTTCACCCACTAACACTGGCAGCCTGTGTCACGATTGCCCTGCCTTTCCTGCTTTTCAGACGTTCTCTGTTTAACTTGAGCACCTGAAGTGAGTGGCATTGATTTTGTCTGTGGAACATTCCTGTAGATTACAGGGGCTTGTTTTGTCAACATGTATTTCTGTTAGCCTCCTGTTACGTGGGAAAGTTCTTCATACAACCTTCAGTAATCCATTCCTGATTAGAGTGTCATTCAGATCATACTACACTGGATGATTAGGCTTCACTTACTACCTTATGCTGTTGAATTTTTCTCTTAATGGAGACACCCATTTTAGAGTGTTTAAAAGTTTGATTACACTAAAGATGAAGTTTCTCCTTTCGTATCTCCTGGGTAGACTTGAGCTAAGCAATAGAAATCAAGCCCCATATTGATAACTACACTGAAATCTCATCTCTCTTCTTTCTAAAATTCTTGCTTTATGTATATCCCATTAGGCTGATGGTTATTTGAAGGTTTTGACAGAATGATGTTCTGAATTTCTAAAGTATGCCGAGCTTCAGTCTTCTTCCTGAAGTGTCAAAAAAACCCCAAACCTATGGTATGAATAATATTCTATCCTAAAGATACAAAAACTTAACAATCAAAACAACCTCAAGCTGTAACTTACTCTGACTAAAAATTCACTATATCTTTACTTGGCTCTACTCCAAGATTTAAAATAATGCAAAATTAGCACTCCATCTTTTGACTATATTAACGCAATTTCTCCCCCTCTCCCTTTACCAAGACTAAGAGTGGCCTGGACTTTTCATCTCTTTTTTAATCATCCTTTAGTACAAGTCTTAATGTTTCATTTTCCCCTGTTTCTGGAGAAGAGCCCAGTACAGGGTTCCTGATACAAATACTCCCAGATTACCAAAAAATGAAGATGCAGATCCAGCTTTTGTAAATTGGCCTAAAATCTGCTTTGTACCAAGAAAATGTTCCACTGAACAAAAAATCTTCAGAAAGTAGAGCCTGGTAGAGACTTTTTTTTCTCCTCTAGCAAAATTTATGGTTGTTTTGAAAAGCCCCAAGTGGAAAAATTTATCCAAAAGCTAAATATTTGTATTTCTGCCAAAAATACTCATATTTTTGATGGAAAATAGAAATTTTCCACAAAGGTGGGCACTTCATATAGAAAACTACTTTTTCTGTGTAAAAAGACAAAAAATCCAGCAACCAATTTTCTGTAGAACAGTGATTTTGATGGAAAGGTTTGGACAGGGACTATTTACCAGGGACTATTTACCACGAAGTAGGATAGGGGCTTGGAAAAGACCTCTAGAAAAGCCGGGTCTACAGTTTGTGCACAGAGCCACAGTACAAAATCCTTTTCACTGGCTGATCAAGTTCTATCTTGAAAAGCAATTTCTTTCTTTGCCCTCACTGTTAAAATATTTGTCCAGAACAGCTACCTGGATATCAATCTATGCATTTACTCTCACCTAGGTTAATCCACCTGCTTTCCTGCCAAATTTCCTTTAGTCTATATAGTTCCTTTCCTGGTGACATATTTCATCTCGGTTTATATTTTAGCACACTACTGAACCAAGCGTTCTCTAAAATCCTTAGGTCTTCATTTATTTGCTCTGCACCTGCTGAATTCATCTTTCTTGACTGTGGATTGCTAAATTTATATGCAACACTCCAGATAAGATCTGACCAGTCCTTTGTGCGTTACCTAGCCTCATTACTTTTCTATCTCTACAGCCAGTATCTCTCCCATATGTCCCAAGATCACATTTATTTTTCACAATCTTGTCACATTAATACTCATATTTGCCACACACTGACTTGTACACACAGGACTTCCTGCTATTGCCCTTTAGCTTATGGTGGAACCACTTGTTTGTTGTTCTTTAGCACATGACCTTCCATTTTGCTTTATTAAATTTCCAACTTTTTTCTAGTACTTCATTTTCAGTTGATCCAGTTCTGTAAGATATCCAGATATGGCTTACTATTGACAACACCTTGAATCATTAGCAAATTTTGTTTTGTCAAAAATGAAAATTCTTACGAAAAACAATAAAATAGGACCCCAGTCTGACGTCTCAGGAACTTCACTGTTACTTCCTTTTATCCTCCTATTTATACATCAGCATTATTTGTCAGGTTCATTTAACCACATTTTGGCCCAATAAATTTTTCATTAAGCTCCATCATCTCAATTTTAACTAGCAATTTCTATGGCACTGCATCACATGCTTTACTGATAGCTATCTAGAATAAATCTAATGTCTTTCCTTTGTGTAGAAAATATGTCTTAATAAAGAGAAGTATTGGATTAAGCTGGTACTGACTCCTCTTGATAAATACTACTTTTATTTTATTCTATTTTTCATTTGTCTTCCCTTCTGCACTTACTCTTCTCTACTTTTCTAAAGCCTTGCCTGCCACTCTATCAGTTCATTTTTTCTGCATTTTTTGAGTTTGCCTCTAGAGTTTTGTGGCAAAGTCTATCCTTTACTTTAAATTGTACCCCCCCAAAAAAAAAATCATCATAATAACTAACCATTACAAAACCCCTAAAACTAATGGGAACCATTTTCCTCTCATTGTATCAGAATAAAAAATACTTCAAATTTTCAGAATAAGAAGATTTGATTTCTTCATGTCCAGTAAAAGACTCAAAAATCACTGATGAAACCTGGAGCTTTGTGGTAAATCATAGCTAAAATGACATTAGCCAAGTATTTTCCATTATGCCAGATACCCAAATTATTTATTTTATATTTAATTTATAAATTTAAAAGATCAGATTCTACTTCATCTATACATATGAATGTAACAGAATACCTATTAATTTAATGTGTTCAATAAGTATAAATGAAAGGACCTGCCTATAATGGAAATATGAAAAATGGAATACCCTGGCCAAGAAATTGGAAAGGTTCATTTTACTGAAGGGACTTCTCTCACTCTTTTGAAATTACAAAAGACCTCGGAGTCTTATAAATTTGAGGGAGAGAGGACAAAATTGCATACTTTACACTAAGTATTATAGACTACACTCTGTGTCTTTGGTGAACAATGTCCCTGTGCCATACCCTGACGGAAGACTTCACAGTTACAGACATCTCCTTAATCAAGCCATTTAAAAGTCTGTGAGTCCTGAGCTTAACATACCAAAATGAAAGTCTCTTTGTTTTCATAGAATTTCTTTCTATTTCTAACCTGCAGAAATATAGTTTTGAGTAGCCAAGCTACTTGCATATTATAGAAAGACCACTCTTCAGAGTTCTTCATATCACTATGTTATTGGTTAGGAATATGTGCTGTTTGGATGCATTTGGTATGCTGATGTTGGTAAACTGCCATTTCGCAGGCCACTACAAAAAAGCAGTTTGTGGAGCAGTTTGAGCATCATCACTAGAAGATACAATCTCAGCTACAGCATGAAGCTACTCTTCATGCCTAGAGACAGCAGGGCACTGTTGGGGATGCTGACATGGAAGAGAATGAAAAAGCTGAGGTGACACTCAAGGACAGCCTTTCCTTAGAAAACTCTCCCTCTGCATGGTATTGCTTCTTTGTCTAAGAAACAAGCATAGGGTTCAAGAGATTATGTAGACATAAGACGACCAGTAACAATAGCAAAAGTTTGAAATAACTAGGAGGACTTCTTGAACACCTGCTGCAGCTGCAGATAAAATACATTAATGAGTTTCTTTTGTTTTTTCAGAGAATCTGCATTTCACCTTCTCCTCTTACTGCAGCTACTACAACATTTGGTGCAGGAGGGTCAACTGTTGGACAGTAGCAACACTGTGCTGCTTCTCACAGGATGGTGTCATAGCCATATGTCCCCTGGAGCCTGTCCAAGGTCTGAATTCCCATTGTCATGAGCAGGACACATATAGTTTGTCCCACTCAGGCCTGGCACCTTCTTTGTTGTGCTTCCATCTGCTCATTGAAAGAGGCTCAATAAGATTATCTATGTTAATAGTTACCAATGCTAAAATTTTGGGGAACTTTAATCTTCTCCAATATAAAAGATCCAAACAGCACGTACATTAAAGTCACAAATTCTTTTTCTTGGAAACCCTCTCTAATGTCTATTTCAGTGGCTGATAAAATCTTCCCTTAAGCATTTGGACTGCAGGAAAAAAAAAGCCTAACAAAATGCAGTATGACAGTAGAGAGTGCCTTTGGGAGATTTAGGAATATCTGATGAAGACCTAGTGTCTTTGCTAAGTGTGAAGACTGAGGAAGAGCATCCCTTTTGCAGTGAGACTTAGTACAGCATTCCGCATGAAGTGAAAGCAAAAAATCTCTCTGCGGTCTCGAAAGCAGGACTCAAAACATGTGAAATAGCTTGAGCAGCTCAAGAGATAGCCACCCTTGAAAGAGGCACATTGTCCAAGATGGCTTGTACACATGCTTTGAGGGAAATCCTTCTAAGTTTTTCATGTGGTTCAGGTACTTCTGGCAACTGTATGTTATGCATTGTGTAAACAATAATTGTTAGATGATTGAACAAAAGAAAATCTCCTTTTAAACAATGAAAGCAATGTTTTTTTAGTCTTTCTACATGACAAGAATATGATTTGTGGATAGAATACAAATTGTCAAAACATCTTGAACTCCACAAACAATTTAAATAAGGATTCAGCTCAAAGGGGATTGATGTCATTGCTTCAGTACGGAAGGCTGTCAGCTTCTTCTCCATGGGCCTAACCAAAATCACATCAGCTACTTATTGCCAACAGTGTGTATCAGAGGACTCTGAAGAGACAGACGACCAGGCAGAAGGTACTTGTTACTTATAACTCTATCRGCATGTACCTTTCCTTGGTAGGCAGACTCTTCCAACAGCTGGAATCGGAGCAAACCTTTATGGCTCCTGCATGTGCCATGGGAGCAGAGAGCTTGCATTGCTTGCTGCTAGGTCCATTACCTGCCACTGAACTTTCCATTTCCACTTTTACTGCCCTCTCTGTAACACCCAGGCTCTGCTGATTCAAAACATCTATTTCAATCAAACTGCATTTACTTTTCTACCATCTCTATTGTGAAGAGGGGATGAATTTCTCTCTGTGTTTGGACTCCATCCTTTTCCTCCATGTCTGTGCAGTCCTTTTGTGCCTCATGGATACCTCCACAAAATCTCTCTCTTTGTTCTTTCCTTTGAATTTGACAGGCCATTCTTGGAAATGGCATCAAATCTATACTAACTGTCTAAATTTATACAACTCCTTGGTTCCTTCATAACCCTATCCATTCTTTGCTGCATAAGAGTATCAGTCTCATTTGCCTCTATCTCTATATATCAACAGCTGTTTTAGTTCCATTCTTGCTCTTTTTCTCCCCCTCCACATCTGCTATAACAGGGCACTGAACTGTGCTATGTTTAAGCGAAAAGAACTTGAACCACGTTTTCTGGGCTTCATCCATCAATAATTTGTATTCTTTTCAGGCAAAAAAAAAGCACTTAGCTGTATCTAAACAAAAATATTAGTGTTTGATGCATCTCTTTCATCTGGTGTCTCTTTCATGTCAAAGAGTCACTGGGAACAGCGACAGAAGAAATGGTTGAGAAATAACTGATGATTTTTCTTTTTGCCTTAAAATGCTGATTCATTGATAACAAAACATCACAAAAATCTGACTCTGGACAATCTTCTGATAGAACAGATACAAGTTTCAAAACTTCTTTGCCAGTTCTGGGATATGTGGACTGCCTACTACCCGAGATACTAGTTTGTGTTATTCCACAGAAGGAATAATGATGACAGTTCCCAAGACTGTTTCTACACAGAATGTTAACACTAATTTGTTAATTGGTTTCCCAGGCTACTCAGCTTCAACAGCTTAATGAATCATTTGCTCGAAGAATCAAACACTGGGTTTTGGTGTCTGGCAACTCTTGTGTCCTCAGCTGCTGGGGCAGTCCAGCTGATGGACAGTCTGCCTGACAGCCCCTCTGCGAAGGGACGGCTGTTGGGTTTACTGCTGAAGTACCTGAAGAGCCTTGACATGTATAAATTTCACTCATGAGAGTGACTGGATTTAACGACTGCTTTCTTAGCGGGATGCCAGTCATCACAAAGTGCAAGAAATAACTTCTAAAGAGAGAGAAGACAGAAAGCCTTGCAATAATGATAAGATAATGATTCAGATTCCTGAATAATACAAGATTAGAGAAATGGTTTTGAGATTGTTATTTTGGAAAGACCTATAGCTCTTAAGAAATTGCTAAGAGCACCCCCAGACTGCATGTGTCAATAACCAGGAGCCCGAAGAGGAACCTTGGACACTGGTCTCGGGAATCAGGGGGCTTGCACTGTGCAATTCTCCATTTCCAAGAGGTTTGACCTGAAAGTCTGCCCAGGAATCTCAGAGCTAGAGACATAACCAGGTTCTTCTCCAAAACAGCCGTTTTAGAAGTAGGTGCAATTTGGCATTTTGGTCCATCTGTCACATACAGATCAAAGTCAATCCAAAGAGGTACAATTTTCTGTTACAATGAAAATATTTTCATTACTTCATCATATGCCATCCTACAAGRAGTTTTTCTTTCTACATTAATGTTTCCCTCTGCCCTCAGCATGCAGGTTATAACACTGCTCATTACGGTTTGTAGTATTTCTTTTTAATGATATCACAGAGGTTATAATCAGGTCTTTCTTCTCAATATATGAAAAGAATTTTTGCAAATGCATTAAAAAATATGAAAATTCTCTTCAGCTTTTTCCTAGAAGTGTCCTTGGTTTGCTTATAGCTGGTTATTTTGGGTGGCATAAGGCTATTTAGGAGAGTCTYATCTTGCCTGCTCAGTCCCTTTTAATACATAGTACTTAAATTACAGCACATACAAGACAGTGGAAAGACAACTCTAATTTATTCTCATTCTCAGCTAAAAGCCAGCATATAAACTCTGCTTTTTCTATAACAAAAGGCATGGGCTAACATAAAGGTCACTTAATTACATATTTTATATGCCTTGTGAGGCAAAAGCAAGATCCATGCCTGGTGTAAACTGCCAGGGAGTAATATGGAGTTGCCTTAAACTGTTGGTCCTCTGTTGAGACCTCGAAAAAAACAGCTTGGGGAGAAGAAAGATTTCGCAATAGTTGCTGATCTGCCCAGTGGTAAGACTGACCCTGCCAGGGATCACTTCACTTACCCCCCATCTGTATGTGGGTTTTCGTGTGTGTCTGGCTTGGGGGGACCGTGCTCGATTATCTTAATAGTTTCACGGGCAAAAAGGCATCCCAGCGCTGGCACCAGTACACTGTCGGGACGGGCACCCAGGCCCTTCTGGATGTGTATGGATGAGAAGAGGGGGCTTCTCCGGCACCTCGAGGCAGGCAGAGCGGCGTAAAYGCCGTCCATAACCCGGCAGTAGCCCGGGATGGCGGGGGAGCACCTGCAGGTCGCCGGGATAGGCGGGAGGCGTCCCGGCTGAGGGGAACGACTCGCACCTCTTATGGGGGGAGCAATCGCGGCAGGGAGAGGGAGGAGGAGAAAAGGAAGCCGAGGAGAGGTGCTGAGGAGAAGCCGGAGGGAAGGGAGCCGGGGTCTAGAGGAGGAGCTGAGCGCAGAGAGGCGGCGGCGGGCAGGGACTCAGGCCGGGAGCTGACGGCCGCCGGAGCAGCGGGCAGGCGGSCGGGAGGCGGCCGGGGGCAGGTGCGGCAGCCGCCTACAGCCGCAGGGCGGCGGCCGCCCGCGGGGCGGGGGGCTCGGCTCGGCGCCCCGGCAGCGCGGCGGCGGCGGCCCCCGGGCCCTATGGTGCCGCGGCGGGACCCGGCTCCTGCTCGCCGCCTTCGAAAGGGGCCCGCGGAGCGGCGCGGGGCAGCGGAGCCCGCCGGCCCCGGCTCTTGGCTGGCATGAGGAACCTGCCGATCCTCCTCCTCTCCCTCTGCTGGAGCCTGGGGCTGGTAAGTCACCCCGCGCTCACCCCCGGCCCCGGCCGCGCCGCCGGGAGAAGGGTGAAACTCGCCCCTCCAGACCGCAGAGGGGGTGACCCCTGCGGCTCTTCCCGCGGCCCCCGTTCCGGACGTGCGTGTGCGGAACCCCCCGGGCTGGCGGTTCCCTCACAGCTTCCCCCGTTCCCCGGAGCAGGGGGCTCAGCAGTAGCCGTAGCAGGTGCGGAGACTTCGGCCCCGCCGCACTCGCTTCGGGAGTGAACAAGTGACTCCCGCCGCTCGCGCTTACCGGGTGTCCCCGGGCGGGGATCTCGCAGGGGAGGGGACTCCTGCCCGGGCCGGGGACCCCAGCCCACCTCCCCTCCGGCGCTCCTGGGGCAGGCTCCCTGGCCGCACAGGCAGCGGCGCGCCCGGCCAGAGGCGCAGGCGGCGGGGGGCGCCGCCCCGCACCCCGGGTGCTCCTCAGGGGCCAGGACGGCTCCGCCCCGGCGGGGCTGCGCGGGCCGGGCCCGGTCCCCATCCCCGGCGAAGCGGCGCTGAAGGAGCCGGCGCCGGGCCGTTCGTCGCCGAGTCACTCGTTCCCCGCTATTTTCCCCGACAGCYGGTGGCCACCACTAGTTTGCGACGAGTTTTCACAGAGCACTGCCCTGGTACGGTCTAGAGGGTCGTTAGCCATCATAATATGGGGAAAAAAACCTGCATGATTAATTTCTCTTTAATACATGCAACCGGATAACAACGTCCAAAGCATTCAGAATATTAAAGTCTTCAAATTTAGGGCGTCTGCTTTTAACATCTTTATATTTTTAAGCGTTTCTTCAGTTGTTTGTAAAAGTCTATAATGTTGCTGGAAACATGATTTACAAAAAGTAAAAAAATCTGCTCTCTAAATCTTTCCATTTTCTGTTACTGTAAATTTAAAATAACAGATCATTTCTACCGAAAGTTGGGTAACCATGCTGAAGGTAAATGTAAGCTGCTTGTCAGAAGAAAGGTTTTTCCAGACAAACTGCTGTTCTGGATGCCTTAAAAATTGTTAAGCCACTAAAAACGCCGAGAGGCTCCTCAGCTGGATTTCTAGCTAACTGTGTACCTTTACAATGTGCAACACAGCGCACACTCTGTATTCAGTGGTTACGAAGGATAACCTACCCTTGGTAAAGCAGAGGGAAAGATGGATGAGCACCAGCCCTGAAAGGTGGTGAGTGTCCTCAAAATCCATTTTGGGGTTCTTGATGTGTTTCGGGACGTGGTCAGTGCCACATAGTCTTGAACCCTAAATCTCTTTAGCTTGGTGAAGTACATCTGAATGAAACTGGTGTATGTGTTAGAACAAAGTCTATTACAGTTTGGCATGCATCCCTGGTTTGAAAAGTAATGTTGTGTTACCTTTGGGTACTAACAAATTTATGTTCTCAAAGTAACCTTCGCTATTAGATCACTGATACTGAGAAACTTGCAGTTCTTTCATACGTATGAGAGGGAGAAGTCACTTATTTGGCAGGTTTCTTAACTGCAGTAGCTGCTTTGATTTACCCCTCATTTAGTTAACATTTCCATTTACTGGAACCTACCTTTCCAAGACCGAGTAATTATAATACTTTTTGATGAGTAGGAGATCTACTCTCAGTTACCGAATGTTTGCAATTGGAAAAAAAAATATTCAAAATCTGTTATGTGAAAGGAAAATGCAATTAAAAACATTATGTATACATGGGACTTGATTTCACATGGGAGCTATCTGGAAAGTAGATAATACATAACAAAACACAGATATTTTCAGTATAACACTGAACTTTCTATTATAAGTGCTAGAAATCCTAATTTATGTTAAGGATCTGTACAAATTCACTTTAAAAAGAAAAAAAAAATCTGCCCTGAAAACATATGATTTCAATAGTGAATACAGAGAAAAGATGGGGAAAAGGAAGTAAGGTTTTGATGTTGTAGATGGTGGAATGAGACATTTGGAGACAGGTTTTCGTGAGTTTTCATAACAGCTCCTGCTGTTACGCTTATGGCTATTAGGCTGTATTTTTAAAAGCTGTGCAAGTGGCTTGCCCACGAGGAGGCTGCAGAATAACCAGGTTCTCAGTCCTAAGTCTGGGTCCTAGGTTCTGGGTCCATGGTCACAGCTTAATTAATTAAGTATTGCCATTTAAAAAAATAGTGCCTCGCGAATCAGATACTATTACCAGATTCTGCTGTTAAATGTCTCCTAGAAAAAGTGACAGAGAGAAAAGGGGAGAGAGAAGCTTGGAGAGAGACCACCCTTTTCTTGGTACTACAAGTGTGAGGATGACTGAAGTACCGCATAGGCACATTTTATTTCATTATGATGTTATTTCATTTGAGCTAATCTCACTGTCCCTTCAGCTCCAGTGGCGATTCCTATTTTCCCATTTGTCACCTACTACAGTCATTTCTCTTATGGACTCTGCATGTTTCTCTGTTAGGCGCTCTCTGCTTCTGTGAATCCAACTGACTTAAGTACAACTTCGCGGTGTCGTTTCTCTCCCCAATACTGCTACATCCCTGTCTCTTCCCAGGGACATAAATAACCCTTTCTGAAAACCAATGAACTGGGAGCAGGGCTATAAACGAGTAAAGGCAATAGTGCTTTCATTTTTAAAGGAGTGGGGTTTTCTTCCTGTGTAGCACTTGCTTGAATCAAATAATCATGCTCTGGGGCCTTCAGGAGGTAAAATATACATGGTGGAAAAGGGAAGAAAAGCAAAATTTACCATGTCAGAGAGAATGCACTTTGATGGGTTTTCATGTTCTGTGATGCGTATTAAACTTTCAGCTTCCTAACTTACTACAAAAGCAAAAAAAGCAAATGTGTTTATTTTCCTGCTTCAGCTTAACTCACAGTTCTTCTGGAGGAAAAAGTCTCATGAAACAATATTGGTGAATGCACTAGAAAGTTAAATATTTTCTTGTAAATGACAATTGGCTTTGAAATGCTACAGGAAGGAGCCAGTGAATGCTCTAGTAGATTATTTTAACATTTTGTTTTGAAACGTCAATGTGTGAGAAACTAAAATGGGCAATGACTATGTCAGTAAAATGCCTAGCACACACTTGGGCAAAACCAGTGCCAGTTAAAGTTCTGGATTTCATTATTGGTATTTGCATCCTTCATAAAGCATTTTAATTCGTGTTTCAAGACCCTGGCCTGTTTGTTAATTTGACACAGGTGAATGGTGTCCATCCAGAATGCAGATTTCAGCTGGAGATTCACAAGGAGGAAACAAGGTGCATGGAACTTCTAAAGAATGCAAAGCCAGTGGACTACAAAGGTAAGAAAAGATAAGCTGTAAGGTAGAGACAACTGGAGTATTCAAGATTTTCTCCCTTTATCTTCTTTGCTGTTGCAGTTGCAGTTGCCATATTTGTCTGTACCGTGATTATAATTTTATGTATTTTAGAATTTATGCAGATTTTGCGTTAAAGGTACAGCTGCAGCAAGCATGTTGTGAGAGATGTGCCAGGTGCTAGGCACACACTGGGTGGGACACTAGATGGGAGCAAATGCATTCTTATGTTTTAAGCTGTTGCTGCTAGTATTTCCTGACTGGCAGAGAAGCTGTGGGCTGGTGATGACAGCACCAGCAGAAAGAACAAGTTTGAGGAAAAGTTGAAAGCCTTAGATCCAAGCATCTCTCTCTAGCTGTGGTTGAAAGTAAAGCATTAGTGGCAGGAATGATCTCTGGGTTTCCCAGGCAGAAGATGTTTCAGACAGAAGATCAGATTCACACCCAGAGTACTATAGAGTCATGCAAAGGAAAAACTGGACAGTAGTGTTACATTCAAAAAACAAATTCTCTCTGTTACTTTATTGTTTTTATTTTCTCTCTACATAGAAAGATAAATATGTAGATACAGGTACGGCCAATTGTAATTTAATAGAAGAAAGAAGGAAGAGGAGATGTAGTTTATTATTTTTTAATTTTAGATTTTACTAGATTTCCTTGCTACATTTTCATGTGAGTAGAACATAAGATTATGAAGAAATGACATTTTTCTTGTAAGGTGGAGCTGCTGATAGAGCCATTTGTTCAGCAACCAAAATACGAAGGCAAACAGATAAATCCAGACAGCCAAATGAAAAGCAAATCTGTAACATTAAAGTAGCTAGGGCAGAACTTGGTTAAAAATTTTTGGCTTTTTAGGAAAGTTGGAAGTGTGGTTTTTTTTTTTTTATGACAAAGGTATTAATGTTTTATGATTAGTTATCTTTTGTAAACTGTATATCAGAACTTGTGAGCAGAAAGCAGTCTCTACGCACCTACTGGTGAAAAGGTAAAAGTGCTTCTTGGAGTGCTTCATTTGCATACGTTACCTGCCCAGCACTCCTCTGGTAACATGTAAAATATTGAAGGGAAGGGTGGGCTTTCAGTGAGACTTAGAAAAAGGGGAAAGAAATTTTAGATCTAAAGGCAACTGAACATTTTTCAGTTCAAAATACAGTTTTGATTTTTACAAAGTAATGTCACATATAAAACTAATCATTGAATTTCTGTTGTTAAATGATCTTTAAGTGTCTGGAAGTACTTAATTTCAAAGTAGTTCTGCAAAGCCGTAAGCCTCATCAGTGTGCTGCCTTTTGATATAGTAGTCCAGGTATGTATCATCTCAGAATAACTGGGCTCCTTGGAATACTACAGCTCTTGCAGTGCAGTTGTTTTTCTTTGGCTGAACTAGGTGATAGATAGTGTATTTGTTTTTTCATATTTAGTCCTTTTTGAATGCGCTGTGAAGATGATTATGATACCTCAGGGACCTGCCATCTGCAGTGCCCTTTGAGCATAAACATGAGTCCCAACTCATGATGCTTTCTCCACCTCTCTTCTTGATTTGAATGTGTAACTCCCTCAGTGCATGCTCTAATAACAATTTGTATACAATAAAATAATTAAAAGGATCAACAGTTTGTATTTTACTATACTTTTTCCTTCTGATTAATGCAGATCAGTAATTAGAAAAATTATAATAACAGTGAATAATTTACATGGATATCTCTTCCAAGCAAAATCTTACTGGAATAATTGATCTACATTTAGATTTTTTTATTTATATGAGTGGTGAAGAGAGACGGCTGTTAGATAAATAATACTAGTGTGACGCCAGATGGAGAAATAATTACTAGCACAGTTTAATGAATTAAATCTTGAATTAATAAATTCAGTATTAGCTATTATACAGTTTTGAAAGTCAAGCTTTCTTCAAGTTCCACTTCTATGTTCCAGACGCTGGGCTGCTCCAAGGGTATCCTTGTGATGCACACCAGTTTTATTTTGGGTTCCCTAGGGGAAGAAAGAAGTTTTCTGTCAATATTTTCTTCACAGCCTCTTTTCACTGGAAGAGGGGTGCCTCCTGAAGGCAAACTGCTGTGAAAGAACTTCATGTCTTGGAAGGAGACAGTATGTCTGGTGGTGTTGATTCAGCCCTGCAGGTAGTGATAAAACAGCAGTGGAAGGATTTATACATTTAATTGAATGCCTGCCTGAAACTAAGGGAATATTCCATTTTGTAGGAGACTGGAATAAAGTCCCTGTGGTATATATTTAACTATATGTTTAATGTTATAGGAGAATTTATCCTATGCTTCATGTTATAGATACCTTTACCAAGAACCTGTTCAGAAGAGCCTATGTTAAATATATACACTTGCATTTCCAAAAATATCCATTCTCTATATGTCCTTATTTTCCTAATAAACTCTCTGTATTCATAAAAGATGTAAGGAGCATTTTGAACTGAGACTTGCAGATTGTCACAGTGATAGTCTGACTGCTGATAAAGAAGAATTGCTAATGAAAATTGGCAAGCTGGAACTAGTCCAAGTCCTAGCTCTACACCTAAAACTTGTAGTACACTTGAAACATAATTCATTACAATAAATTCACAAAACCTACTTCACTTTTTCCTGAATGGGAAAGATGGTTATACAGCCTTTGTCACACTTTTCTAACTTTAGTATGTGCTACCTGCCTCACAAAAGCTATAATGAAATCTAGTGGAAGGTCCTGTCTAGAATTTGGAAGTAATGGCTCACTGAGATTTTCCACAGGAGGCTTGGGCCTCCATTGTCAAAGTCAGTGGGAATTTTTTCATTAACTTCTCATAACCTGAGAATCCTTCACACCTCTATGTAATATGCTCCAGAATTTGGCTGGCATGCACAGCTACTGAATTTTGGAGGATCCAAATTTTATGGGACAAGCAGTTTCTCCTTTGGCCTAGATGGCAATTATGTATGGAATACCTTATCTAATACTTCTCAGCTCCCAGTTAGAGAGACATAAAGGAAAGAATTAAAGGCGATTGCGGTACTTTTTTTTTACATATGTTGTGGTTTAACCCAGCAGACAGCCAAACACCACACAGCTGCTTGCTCACTCCCCCAATCCCCTCAGTGGGATGGGGGAGAGAATTGGAAAAAACAGTAAAATTCGTGGATTGAGATAAAGACAGTTTAATAGAACAGAAAAGGAAGGGAAGATAATGGTAATAATAGTAGTAATAATAATAATGATGATAGAATATACAATATGAGTGATGCACAATGCAATTGCTCACCACCCACCTACCGATGCCCAAGCAGCGATCCCCCTCCTCCACCAACCCTCAGTTTATGTACTGAGCATGACGTCATATGGTATGGAATACCCCATTGGCCAGTTTGGGTCAGCTGTCCTGGCTATGCTCCCTCCCAGCTTCTTGTGCACCTGGCAGAGCATGGGAAGCTGAGAAGTCCTTGGCCAGTGTAAACATTACTTAGCAACAACTAAAACATCAGTGTGTTATCAACATTCTTCTCATACTAAATCCAAACCACAGCACTATACCAGTTAATGGGAAGAAAATTAACTCTATCCCAGCCAAAACCAGGACAGTATCCACCCCTTATTCCATACCATCTACGTCATGTCCAGGTCTCACATTTTCAACACATTCCAATTGATCATCACCACTTTTCCTGTCTTTTGATATGTACACACAGATATCATTCCCTTAGTCTGTGGGCCATCCTTCTGAAATGTCCATTGAGTTCATTTAGTCCATGACTTTGGGCTCCATCTGTCATAACTGTCTTTCAGGGCAGGAGAGATGGTGTGTGGTGTTGGATTGTTGCATGCTGAAGCCAGTTCTGGTTCCATTATCGCTGCACTTTGCTTGGTTTCATCAAAGTTCATTCTTCATTAATCTGGGTGATTCTTACTGCAATACCATTGATATGACATATAGTATTATATAGCAATTAACATCATACAATTCAGTTCATTGGCTATTCTCACCTAAAATTAAATCCCGTTGAGGTACACATCAGACTTCCCCATCCTTTTGCATTACCCACCAAGTGCACCCAGGTCCTTGAGCAGAAGCAATCCCATGAATGGCTTTTCCTTTGCCCAAGGCAGGAGTAACCCAGACTGTCTTCCCCAGCATATTTTTTATGTGCACTACAGGGACTTTATCCCCTTCTACAGTACGTAAAAGTTTTGATTGGGCAGGGCCAGCT
>JAYKAV010001112.1:3261103-3448170 GCA_035582835.1 Phoebastria nigripes | reverse complement strand
GGCCTGTTGTGTGATCAGTGCAACCCACTTACTCCATGTAGCATCGGTTGCACGATGTGTAGAGGGAACCCTCCCTTTGAACATTCAGCCCAGCACTGGCAGTCGGTGGTGCCTGGCCGGCACAGCCAGGAGGAGCTGTGTTTCAGTACCAACCACTTCCGAAGCAGCTCGAACTCCTTCATATGCTGCCAATATCTCTTTCTCAGTTGGAGTGTAGCGGGCCTCGGATCCTCTGTATCCCTGACTCCAAAACCCCAGGGGTCAACCTTGAGTCTTCCCTGGTGCTTTCTGCCAGAGGCTCCAGGTAGGGCCATTCGCCCCGGCTGCAGTGTACAGCACATTTTTTACATCTTGTCTGGCCCGGACTGGCCCAAGGGCTACTGCATGAACTAACTCCTGTTTGATTTGTTCAAAGGCTTGTYGTTGCTCAGGGCCCCATTTGAAATCMTTCTTCTTCCGGGTCACTTGATAGAGAGGGCTTACGATCTGACTGTAATTTGGAATATGCATTCTCCAAAAACCCACAAGGCCTAAGAAAGCTTGTGTTTCCTTTTTGCTAGCTGGTGGTGACATGGCTGTTATTTTGTTGATCACATCCATTGGGACCTGACAATGTCCGTCCTGCCATTTTATTCCTAAAAACTGGATCTCTTGTGCAGGTCACTTGACCTTACTTTGTTTTATGGCAAAACCGGCCTTCAGAAGGATTTGAATTATTTTCTCCCCTTTCTCAAAAACCTCTTCTGCTGTGTTGCCCCACACAATGATGTCATCAATGTATTGCACATGTTCTGGAGCCTCACCCTGCTCCAGTGCAGTGTGGATCCATCCATGGCAAATGGTAGGACTGTGTTTCCACCCCTGGGGCAGTCGATTCCAGGTGTACTGAACGCCCCTCCAAGTGAAAGCAAACTGTGGCCTGCACTCTGCCACCAAAGGGATTGAGAAAAATGCATTAGCGATACCAGTTGTGGCATACCATTTGGCTGCCTTTGACTCCAGTTCGTATGGAAGTTCTAGCATGTCCGGCACGGCAGCACTCAGCGGTGGCGTGACTTCGTTCAGGCCACGATAGTCTACTGTTAGTCTCCACTCTCCGTTAGACTTTCGCACTGGCCATATGGGACTATTAAAGGGTGAGTGAGTCCTGCTGATCACTCCTTGCTCTCCAGTTGACGAATCAGCTTATGGATGGGAATCAGGGAGTCTCGGTTGGTGCGATACTGCCGCCGGTGCACCGTTGTGGTAGCTATCGGCACCTGTTGTTCCTCAACCTTCAGCAACCCCACAACAGAAGGGTCCTCCGAGAGACCGGGCAAGGTGGGCAGCTGTTTAATTTCCTCCATCTCCAAGGCAGCTATATCAAAAGCCCACCGGTACCCTTGTGAGTCCTTGACATACCCTCTCCTGCAGTAGTCTATGCCAAGGATGCACGGAGCCTCTGGGTCAGTCACAATGGGGTGCTTTTGCCACTCATTCCTGGTTAGGCTCACTTTGGCCTCCAATACAGTTAACTCTTGGGATCCCCCTGTCACTCCAGAAATACAGGTGGGTTCTGCCCCTTTATAGCTTGATGGCATCAGGATACACTGTGCACCGGTGTCTACTAGAGCCTTAAACTCCTGTGGATCTGATATGCCAGGCCATTGAATCCACACAGTCCAGTAAACCCAGTTGTCCCTTTCCCCCACCTGGCTGGAGGCAGGGCCCCTCTAGTCCTGGTCATAGTATTCGTTACTCACTTCTTGTAAATATGAGTCAAGAATTTCTTCATTACAATCCGAAGTAAGATCAGCCCTTCTACTCTGTCTGAGGAACTGTTCACTGGAAACTGGACCGTCGTGAGACAGGTTTTTTCTGGAAACTGGAGCAGCAGTTTTCCTGGGAGAACCCCCTTGTGTGATTGTTTTTCCTTGCAACTCACATACCCTTGCCTCTAGGGTCCAGGTAGGTTTCCCATCCCACTTCCTCATGTCTTCTCCGTGGTCACGCAGGTAAAACCACAGAGTGCCCCGTGGTGTGTACCTTCTATATTCTCTCTCTTGAGCAGAGGAATGCTGACTCCTAATAGCTGAGATACTGGTCCATACAGGTGGAGAGTAGGACCTATCCTCTTTGAGTTGCTGGACCTCCTGGGACAGTTTCTGCACAGCAGAGACAGGGGAAGAAGAGACACTTTCTTTGCATTCCCAGAGTTTGCCAACCGTGTCATCCACTGTTGGTGCTTCTTCCTCTTTCCAGGACAGTATTGCCAGTGAGTTGGCATACGACGATGGTGCGCTCCGTACCAACTTCCCCCACATGGGTCGCATGCACTGGACTTCACCTGGATCTTTGGATACTTGCTCGTCGTCCAGGTCACTATAAACCACCTCCAGCACGGCTAATTCCCTCAGGTACTGGATACTTCTCTCCATGGTGGTCCATTTGCCTAGGCGATATATAACATCTTCCTTGAAGGGATACTTTTCCTTCACRCCTGACAGGAGTCGCCTCCAGAGGCTGAGGGCTTGTGCCCGTTTTCCAATTGCTTTGTCAATGCCCCCTTCCCTAGAAAGGGATCCCAGCTGYTTGGCTTCCYTAMCCTCTAATTCCAGGCTACTGGCCCCATTATCCCAGCATCAGAGCAGCCAGGTAATAATATGCTCGCCTGGACAACAGCTGAAATCTTTTCGCATATCTCGCAACTCAGTCAGGGATAGGGATTGGGTGGTTTCCATCTCGTTTACGAGTTCTTCCTCTTCCTCCTCCCCTCCCTGCCCTGCTTTTCCATCATCCCTTTCTAAACGAGATGACTTTCGCTTCCAAGATTTGTTCTTATGTATAGGGGCGACTGATACCAGCACGGGTTGGTCCTCTGGTTCAGCTGTAGTGCCTGTTGCAGGGGTTGGAGTAGCCGCAGTGCCTGTCGTTTTGTCATCAGATCCGGAGACCTTCTCTTCCCCTTGAGGGTTCTGAATAGTGTTGAACAGGGCTTGGTAGGCATGGGCCAGACCCCAGCACATTGCAGTGATCTGTGTGTCTCTGGAATTGCCAGGGTGACAGCATACTTTTTCCAAATATTTTACTAGTTTTTCAGGATTCTGCACTTGTTCCGGGGTGAAGTTCCAAAACATTAGAGGTGCCCACTGTCCTAGGCACTTGCCCATACTGTCCCACATACCCTGCCACTCGTAACTATCCAGCCTTGGGGCAGATCTCTGGGTAGTATTCTTAAATAGTTGTTTAACCTTAAACAAGGCCTGAAACACATTCAGGAAACATAGCAATAGCAACATGCTGGTTTGAACATCCCAAGGATATTCAAAATCCTTAAGAGCTATTGTAATCAGCCTGGAGGAAAAGGGGAAGGTAAAGGAGGGTGTCTCCCCCATAAGTTGGCTCTCCTAGGACAAGAGGTGAAAAGTGTAGTTATTAATAGTTTCTGAGAGATGACAGCTTCTGAAGCACAGCGATGATGGCAGTGCTGAGTACAATCTCATGACCAATAATTTTATCGTATCATAAGCCAGGTTACATAGTATAGCAAAGCGATAACCTTAATCCGTCTCCCAGAGGTGATAAACAGCACATAAATACTGATAAACAGTATATACAGCCAGTAAGGTGTTACATAACCCAACTCCGAGAACAGATCCAACAACTCTGAGAGCAAATAAACCAACGTTGTGACCAGCGACTACTAAACTGATAAAATGAATGCTTATAACAAATTCGTTTTAACCCGCTCGGGTCAGATGTGTCATTATCTCAACCCTTCGTGCCCCACGTTGGGTGCCAAAAAGGACTGTTGTGGTTTAATCCGGCAGGCAGCCAAACACCACACATCCGCTCGCTCACTCCCTCTCTCCCCTCAGTGGGATGGGGGAGAGAATTGGAAAAAACAGTAAAATTCGTGGATTGAGATAAAGACAGTTTAATAGAACAGAAAAGGAAGGTAAAATAATGATAATGATAATAATAGTAATAATAATAATAATGATGATAGAATATACAATATGAGTGATGCACAAKGCAGTTGCTCACCACCCACCTACTGATGCCCAAGCAGCGATCCCCCTCCTCCACCAACCCTCAGTTTATGTACTGAGCGTGACATCATATGGTATGGAATACCCCGTTGGTCATTTGGGTCAGCTGTCCTGGCTATGCTCCCTCCCAGCTTCTTGTGCACCTGGCAGAGCATGGGAAGCTGAGAAGTCCTTGGCCAGTGTAAACATTACTTAGCAACAACTAAAACATCAGTGTGTTATCAACATTCTTCTCATACTAAATCCAAACCACAGCACTATACCAGTTAATGGGAAGAAAATTAACTCTATCCCAGCCAAAACCAGGACAACACAATAAAATGATGTTATAGTCAACTTACCTGAGCTGCCTCATAACATGGGCTGAAGAATTTCACTGCGTAATTTTTGTAGTGCACCTAAAATCATTGACATGAAGTCTACGAAGGACTTGCTTACTTCATGGCTTAATAAAGCAATAGTGTGTTTTGTAAGGAAACACTGTATAAATACTGTGTAAATATCCTCTGAACAATGCTAAGGATATATTAAAACCACAGGACCCAGTTTGTCTAAATTCTGCTCATTTGCCAACATCAAACTGTTAGACATCCGGACCTCCTGCTTTGCACCTTTGGGGGATTTTCTGGCATTAGCACATACTCTTTCATTAGTAGAGAGCATTACACTCCATTTAGGGAAGAAAGTCACTCTCCAAAGATCTGTGGCAGTGCCTTCCTCTCTGTAATGCTCTGCAGCAAATCTAGTTGTTTATTTTATGACGACTGCATTAGCTTCCATCTGCATTTGTTTTCTTCTTTCCTCCTATATTTGACACCCGAGGTATGGATGCACCTTAGCTGGAAGCCTAGGAGAGGATTGGTTTTTTGCACTCTCATTTTTGGAGGGCAGATTAATTCTAATAGCTCATAATAGCTACAGGTTTTGAGGCGCATATGGGAAAACACTAATTTATCTTTTACCTACTACCCATGGCTTGTCTTCTTAAAAAAATAGAAAGCTCCCAATAAAAGTGCTTGAAAATACATAAAAAATGGCCAATTGCAAATTTCTGTCTTATTCAGTATTTAGAATTTTACCTTATAAAGTAATTGATTCATTTCCGTTCACCTTAAATGAAAAGTGAAATCTTATGGTCAAAAATGTTAAAACTCCGTCAGTAGACTTTGTAACAGGGTTCTACAACAAAAAGTTCTAAAAGGATCTCATTATGAAAAAATGAAGTCTGGGGTTTGGTTTTTTTTTCATTTTGGACTGAGTGGCTGCACAGTTAAATGCGTCTTTTTGGCTCTTGCTTTCCAAAATGTGTTTTTGTGAGACCCATATGCCAGACAACATTTTTAATTTTAGATACGGCATCTTAACTTTGAGGAAGGGACGTAGACGGAAAGAGAAACGGCTTTGGAAAGAATTTCATAAACCTCTCAAAGACAGGCTTCATAATGCAGCTATAATGGGAAATTAAACAGACAGGACTACCAAAGTGATACTTCACTTATTGATAAATTTAAAGCAAGAGGGACCAATGTCACTATGTAACCTAATCTTCCAAATTACACTGCCAGTAGAATTTCACTCAGTGATTCCAGCACTGAGCTCATGATCTTGTGGATGAAACAGAGCACATCTTTCTGAAAGCTCTTCAAAACAGTGGGATGAATATTCAAATGTTGGACCCATGGCAAGTTGTCCAAAAGTTAGTTTATCCAACTAACCTCTGCTGTTAAGGTTATTTCTCCAGTAAGAAAGGTGCCTTTTTTGCATTGCAAACCCGCACATACACACACATATATCTCTGTATCACGCAAAAGAAGGAGTGACTGTGAGCATAACTAAGCCGACCTTACGATCACTGTCTCCTCCACATCAGTAAATAGGAGACTTACACAAAGCCACATGAGGCTTTTCTTTTGCTATGTGAAAAGGAATCTCCTCAAGGTTCCCCCTTCTTAATCCTCCCAATCTCATCAAGGTCTTCCATCAGTTTTCTTTTGTTTTTGCAGCTATTTTCTCTATAAAATGAGTCAGTAGTTCAGACTGCAGTGTTTCTTAGAGTTATCCGAGGTAGCAATAAAGGTAGAATTAAATGAGATAGTGGGATCATGGAACTTCCTTTCATGCAGCACCAGTAGCTCTTGGCAGGACAACTTTAGCTTTCTTGAATCTCTGTGCTGCTGCTTTTCTAGCTGTAGTACAGACATGCTGCTACTTTTTGGTTCACACATTTTTTTATGAGGGAGTCGAAGGGGCTGCTTTGAATATTTGTCTATTTTGGCTTCCATTAATTGAAGTGTCATTGTTAATGACACTACATAAAACTGCTCATTCTTATGGTCTCAGCTTTGTGGAAGCTATACTTAATTATTTGAGGGCAGAAGAGAGGCAGAGCTGGCTCATTTTTTGAGGAGACTGGGCAATAGGTGAGAAAGAACCTTGAGTGAAAGAAGTTGCCTACTGAAAAATAACCAACAGGAAATAAACGGTGAAGACCAAGAAAATGTCCTGATCAGCCTCATTCAAAAATCTCACATAATAAAGGTTACTAAGAGTGACAATAACAGACTTTTTTGGAAAGAAGAGAGGCAACAGGCGGCTACAGATACAGTCTACAATTTTGAAAGTCTGAAATTTCTACCCCCCACCAAAACGTAAATAGAAATTCAGTAGTAGACATTAATAAATGGCATTTGGAGCCCTGAAAAAGGAAAGTGCACAG
Source organism: Phoebastria nigripes (assembly GCA_035582835.1). Classification (NCBI taxonomy): domain Eukaryota; kingdom Metazoa; phylum Chordata; class Aves; order Procellariiformes; family Diomedeidae; genus Phoebastria; species Phoebastria nigripes. Next base: position 3,441,423 of record JAYKAV010001112.1, on the reverse strand, counting down.
CCATAAGTGAATTTATTGTGTTTTTCAGAAGATTCTGAAAGAAATACTGCCCCACATAGTTTTGCACTTGAGTCCTGATAAAGACAGCTGTGGCCATGGCAGTCTACTCTTCATGACATCCAAAGTTCAAATACCACAAGGAAGCAATCTTGAAAACCAAAGCAGTAAAAAAGCTCCAACTAATACAACAAATAGCATGTGTGTTAGACATAATCCAAACTAACAGAAATATATGGTCCCAATACTTTACAGAGACTTTAATATTTTGTGGTGGGGTTTATATGAACAGCAGATTGATATTTAATGATATTTTTTGAAGAATGTACAGCATGTCTAAATTGGGGCAACACGAAGATGAAGGTACCTCTTACAGCTTTGACTATACATCCATGAATATCTTTCCAGTATAATAGAAAACTGTGTTCTTATGTTAAGATTAGTGCTGTCCAGTCATACAAAAATAAATGCTGTTGTCTCCAAAGAACATTTTGAGCAATTGGAAAGCAGGATTTACTTGGTAGAAAATTTGGATGGAATTGTGTTTTCTTTTTCAGAGGGTTTTTTTCAAAGTTTTTAGCTGGCAATTTCCATATTTCCTTACAGTACCCTAAAAATATGTGAATTACATTAAAAACTAAAATTGGCTTATAGATTTTTGGTTCTCTGATGGGAAACTCTTCTTCAGAAAGGAAATAAGGCATTTCTTCTGAAATGTTTCATTTAGTGAAAAGCCAGTAATCCCCTAGAAATCTCAGTAACAGTATTTTTGCCATTCCTGGTAATGGGACTGGCTTTTGAAAACCTATGAACTGCAAACGTTTTAGGGGAATATGAGATAAACTGGACTGGTTTCATCATTCTGTTTAACTAGTTAAATCTGTTGTATACTGTAGCCTTCCCAAATTCTACTTGCAGTGTATGAGTAGTTTTTGTTGACCAGTAAAAAAAAAAAAAGTTTAAAAAGTTTACAAAAAGTTTAAAAGTTTAAAAGTTTACATTCGCATTTCCTCAGTATTTCTGAATAATCGGAGCTTGTATACACTCTGTACAATTTCACAACAGTGCTTTAGTTCAACATAGGCATGTTGGAGCTGCTTCTTGACCGTTTTGCAGCCAGTGTTTTCATTTTCACACGATTGCAGGCTGGCAGCTCCTTGCGGAGGGGGATTGGGGGCCCCTGGGCAGGCAGGGCCTGGCAGGCAGGGCCTCTCCCACCCCCAGCCAAGGCAGCCAGAGGGCAGCCAGGGGCAGCCCCAGCCCTGGGCATCGGGCACCCACCTCCCTGGGGTAGGGACAACTGAGGACATTAGCCTGCAGGTGGGGGGTCAGGATCTGGCCTGGTGCAGGGAACCAGGGCCAGACATGGCCCTGGAATGGCCAGGCAGGGCCACAGTGGTGGGTCGGGGCCCAGGCAGAGGCAGGCACAGGCACTGCTGTGATGAAGCTGAAGTCAGGTGCACCCACAACATCGCTGAAGGCCCAGACCTGAGCTTAGATGGGACCCTGAGCAGGGGGCATGAGGCTGGTCAGGGCCATTAAGGCCTATTAGCGCACTCAGGGCCCTGACAAAAGTAGATGGCAAATACCTTCAGCAAAGTAGCTTGGAGCAACAGTATTTTTGCTACTGTCTTATTCCTACTACCACTTTAAGCAGTTCTGCTGTGTGTTTGCTTTGCTTCCAGTTTGCTAGCTCGCTATTTCTCTAGCGCCTCCTTTTCCTTTCTTTCTTACTACTTGTGTGAAAATGCAGAAAGAATTTCAGTCCGTATATGTTCATAAATTCTCATGCGGCCTAAATTACATGCTGCGGCATTCAGACCTACAGTCTAGAAAACATTGCCCATAAGAGGTGAGATTGCTTCTGCTTTGTCAAGTTAAGTACAAAAATCAAAACGTTTCCCTGTTCGAAAAATAAACCCTGGACTAGCTGACAACTTTCTGGCGGATTTTCAAAGTGCTCTCTCTTTGTTTCATGTATCATGCACGCTTAGACAGTTTAAAAAATGCTAAACCTCTCTTTGAATTGGCAATTTTCTAAATCCAAATGCAAAGTGCCACCTAGTGGTTAATATATGGATAAAATGTATATATAAACAAACCTTTCCAGTAGAAATCCAGTGTTACACATTTCTATACATGAAGAAGCACGTGTAGGTAAGCAAACTTGTTGCTCAAAGACTGGATCTCAGATAGCAGGATGATGAATGTGATGGCAATACTTATGTAGGCTGAAAAGAATGAGAAACAAAACGTAGTTTATAGTCTGTTACGTTTCCTTTCATTATAAAGTATCTGCAAATGCATCACAAGCATTAAAGACCAAACATTCAAATGTGAAAAGTGATCTCATTGAAACTAAGAATAGCATCTGCAATATCATCTGGAGGATCAGGAGGGAAGAGCAGTAGAGGAGTGACACTGTGGCCACACTTTCGAGCGAGTCATTGAGCAAAGGTTTTCTGGGAAGATTGATTGTTTCCTTGGATATGCTGCGAATGACACACCAGAGAAATAAATGATGCAAATGAAAAGGTTGAAAAGAGATTATTATATGTAGGGTACAGGGGAGTTCCTCTAACACCACAGAAATAGAGATTAATAACCCATTTTTTTTTTCTTTGCTAGCTTTATTAATAGGTAAAGAAGGAGGTAAAGAGTATAGTGGTAAGAGATGCACAGGAAAAGTTGTGGAGCTAAGACAGATCAAGAGCTGGACTGGTTTTATATGTGTACATATCAGAGTGAAAGGACAAAAACATTCAAGGCTTGAAAATTTATTGAAGCTGGATGCAAACAGAGACTAAATCAATGAATGAACATAGAAGGATATAAATGTACATTAAAGTACTTTTGACTACTTAGAATAATTTTTTTTAAATATGATAAAGAAAATTGTAGACATATGAAAATAAACTCTGGAGCAATTTAAGTTTTGTTCAAAATGTGAGATATTTTCTATAGAATTATTGGTAGAATTGTTACCAGAACTAAAACTTAAAACCTTGTTTAAAACTACAAATAAATATGTTTTGTATCTTAATTAATATCCTTTGGAGATAGTAGGAAACAGGCTCATATATGCAGGAGATGGGTAAAACTTCCAGAGAATAAGAGCATACATAATGATTTTATGAAATGCGGCAGTGATGGATGACAGTCCAGAAATTCTAACACTGAATGAATTAATGGCTGGACAAAGAGTAGGAGAGAGTGAGTGAGTAGAGAGTAGAATATCAAGCTTGATCAAGCTAGATATTCTATGTGCAGAAAGAGACACATTTAACATAGCATTTATCGCACCTTCATTTTCCGACAGTGTAGGTATTTATAGCACTGTAGGCTGCTCTATAGGCACTGGGGAGAAACAGGCAATTGTTGGGAGCAATTAATCTGGCCTATTTTCGTGTGTTTTTGGATGAAGTGAATCATGCTCTGTCACCCTCTGACAATATTGCATATGTCATTGTTGTTGTAAAAGGATACTATGGTGGGTAAAGAGCAGTATCTACTTGAAGACCTGTGAAACTCACCAAGGTCTTCAGTTGTGCCACATCTTGAATTTCCAAGATCAGTGGGAAATTAATTGCTAGTTTCAATTATGCACAATTAAGCTCATGCTGTACAATAGAGATATGTTTTTGGGATGGAAGAGACAAACTGATGCAAGTGCAGTAAGAATGGACTTGTTAATTGTATCCCACCTCTGCATAAGGGTGTGTTTTGCTAAGAGAAGAAAAAGATACATGACTGCAATATTGTCAAAAATCTGTAGAAATAGGAGGAGGGTCAAATGAGGAAAGGTGTGAGTTGAAAGCCCAGAAAAGTGCATATTCTTTAACAGTTGTACTTCTAACAGCCCCTAGCAGCGCATCAGTAGCACCATCATTTCAGCATTCTGCCCTAGACCAGTTTTCAGAAGCACACTGTAGTCATTCAGTGACTATAAATGCCTCCAGGACATTTCAGCAGTTTTCTCAGATTTCCTGTAGCATAATAAATAAGCCTGTAAATATACATAAATTGAGGCTTAATGTTCTTCTTGGAGTTCTGATGACAGCCACTCAAGTTTCACTCTCATGATTGCTGATGCATCTGAAGGTAGTCTAGATGTAGGAAATACATCTTTTGTGTTACTTCATCTGTTTGATTTAAGGAGTCTGAAAAAGTATCATTCTCTCCTATGCTGTAGATGCCTGTAAAGTCCTAAAATACTGAGGAAGAACTGAGGTAAAAAATACATTCCGCAGAAAACATTAGTGACTTGTAATGTTTTAAATGTCAAAAACTTGTATACTGATTTCCTTCCTGCAAGCTAGTTTCGAGATCTGATACACATTGTGTCAATTTTGGTAGGAATAGGACTTGGACCTCTGTTTTCTGTATAATATTTCATGTAAGTGAAGCTTGAATAAGAGTTTTGTGGGTTTTTTGTGGAAAAGGTACTAATGGAGCTCTGAAGTCCACGTTGTTCAGCAGCCTTTTTAGCAAAACCTTAGCCCAGTCCATATAGCAGCATAGCAAAAATTTATAAAGGCCTCTGAACTGTTTGCAGATTACTGTAGCAAATCCACCATTTTGCAGAGAGTATACTGAACAAAAGGGAAAATTTGTGAAAGTCATCAGCTTTTATGGGTGTGCATGAACACTTTCATGACTCATCTCAGCTCTCACTTGTTAGTGGAAATGGGTATGAACTAAAAAGGTCTGAAGTCGCACAAGATGCTAATTATTCTTGTGTACTCCAGGGCTTGTTTATGCTGGCTCAGGCAGTACATCCATCAAAGATACTGCTTTTGAGCCACATTTATAGAGACATCAGCATGAACAAAACTGTAACAAGTAGTTATTATCTACTAGTAACAAGTTGTTACTAGTACTACTATAAAACATGCCTATAACATTTTATGACCACCCTTCCTGAAATAAATATACAGAAGCATTCTTTGTTCAAATCTCTGTTATTTAGTTTAGGAGAGATGATTTTGTTAGTCCATGCCCATTGTTCCAAAAATTCTCCAGTCATGATGCACTCCCACTGTATTTGTGATGCTGAGTCCAATGAACTACTTTTACTTTTTTAACATTTTATCTTTTCTTAGCATGATCCCATCAAAATGACATAGTTTTAATGAGACATTTTGCAAACAGTGTATTAACTGACCTAAATATAAGCTCGTTAATCAGCAGACTCTTATGATTCCCTTAACATTTTCATACAAAATACCATCTTTGCAACTTTCTTGAAACAGTCTAATCTTTCTTGAACTACTCATCCAAAGCCTCCACCAAGTCTTTATAAGGTAAGTACAGTAGGGTGATTCAGACCAGACTGAGCTTTCAAGTCTGTTACTGCTGGTTTTGTTTCAGGATGTGTTGGAGTTTGGGATAACATCACCTGTTGGCRTCCTGCGAAGATTGGAGAGACTGTCACTGTCCCTTGCCCAAAAGTATTTAGCCTTTTTTCTGGCAAACCAGGTATTTCATTTTAAGGTGTATTTTTGCTGGCTTCTCTTTGGTATTTTATAACATAATATGCTAAAAATAGGGGTTTTTTGCAGTTTAAGGTTTTTATTTTCTTTTTAATGAGTTAAAATAATAGATTCTTAGCAGAGCTGTTCATAATACATCATGAAAAGACCAAATAATTGTCTTTGTGGTCCACATGCTGTTCTTTGAGTCAGGTACTAAATATATATTCTGATATAGTGACACTCATCAAGGCTGAAGACATTGCTTGCTCTTTTTGACCTATTTATGTTAATTATTAAGGCAGCTGAGCCTGACTGATGTCTTTAACAGTTGCCAGCAGGTCACTTGCAGGTTGTTCCTTCTGTACTTAGGAGGGGAGCTCTGCCTTGCCTTCATGAGAATAATGAGCCAACATTAACACATAATACCTAAAAATTATCATTATTGCAATTTAAGGTAGTTATTATGAAACCTTTTATTCTGCTTTTTAATGGAACTTGAAAAGAGCTCATCAGTGTCTCAGACTGCTGAAACATTTAACTTTTAAGTCTACCATCTTCTGCACCATCTTGTCAATATATCATACTGTGGTTTAATTTTGCACTTTGGCTTGTTAGTGGGGTTTTAAAAATAGATGTTCCACACGTAGCATTTCACATCTGTATCTCCTGTATCAGCAGGAAAAATCTTATCCCCATTGCTCAGGTGAGATACCTTTGTCATGAAGAGCTGGTGAAAGGTGCAAAACTTATCACAGTGATTTAATTCTGCTTTTGAGGTCGCTGTGGAGAGCTTTTTAACAATATTACTTTTAACATAGAGGCTAACTTGGGGTATGACTAAAATACCTTTATTCTCAAAACTGTTGATTAAGTCTTGTTCCAGTAAAAAATAGATGACAAAAACAATCTACACATGAGCAAAAGTTTTCATTCCTGGAGCTGGTGAATCTTGATTAGTTTATCATGGATAGTCTAAACAGTTTATAAAAGGGGAAAGTACGTGTAATCTTCACTAAATCTTGTAAAATCTATAAAAGTATTCAAACGACTCAAACAAAGATATTAAGGTGTTGTCATGAGACAAGGCAAACTAATATCAAAAATTCAAAATCTGAATTAAATCACACTGCTTCTGTCTATTTGCGAAAAGCTAGAGCAGGCACGCTCTCTCTGGGGTTTGGACGTTTGATATTCAACAACTATTAGTATCTTATATTACAATAACATTTTAGTTTTCCTATAAAACAACTGCAATAAATATTTAAGTCTGAAACCTTTATAATGCATTACAACTCTATCTCACTTGGGCATGGCGTCATCAAGACTGAAGGATCACTTCCTTTTTATAGTTTGCTATAATTTTCCCGTATACAGCTTTTTTTATAGCTACCTTTTTACTTCTTGCTTGTGGAACTAACAGGGTGGTTTTTTAGAGGTACCTATTCAATTAAGAGGATTTTTTAAATCTTGTATTTCTATAATTTCAGAGAAGGAAGACAGCAAACATCTCGCATGGTTGATTCAATTAAGATCTAACTAAGTATCTCAGCACCTTTATAATTTGATTATGCTCTGGAATATATAGTTTATTTAATTCATACACAGCACATTTCAAATTCACTTGATTCTTATGGCAGGAAATTATAAAAATATCTTTAAACAAGAAATCTAACTCTTTATTTAGCCAGATTTGTAAGATGTATGTTTTAGTTTTTTCAGGGTTTAAGAGGAATTAAAATTCTACTACAAGATGATCTAGACTACCTTATTTTTTATGGAAGTATTTCAAATCATAAGGAGGCTTTTAAATACCATCAATTCTTTAAAGGATTTCTTAATTTAAATTGTGAATTAAAAAAAGTAGTTGTCTTCTCATCTTTACAACTTTTGGAGAACTGGATCTTAATTTCTTCTGTGATGGTCAAGGTTATAGTTTAAGCATACCACATAATTAATTCTCTATTGAATATTAGTAACTTTATATTACATGACTTTTTACTGTAAAAGCAATCATATTATCCTACAATGTTTTTTCTGTATTGTACATGATGATGTAAGTATATGAGTATCAGAAAGTTACTCTGTCAATTTTTTATTCAAATATACGTGTCAAGTTATAGGTTTTAAATGAGGTTGCCATCTGAAATATTTAATTGCATGGAACGATGGTGTAGAAATAAACATGTCTTCCATAGAACATTGCCTAATCGTCTTTAAGTTAGAAGGCCTTACAGTACTTATAGTAGAAAATACTTCAGCATCTTGAGTATATAGAGTCTTTTTCTCGCAAAACTGGCTTTGACATAATTTATGGTTCTGTTAACACATTCCTCTGCTCTGCCTAGTCAGAGAATCTTGATGTACTTTTCAAGTGAAGACTCTTCAGAGTGTATAAATAGGTTACATTTTCTTTAAAAAATGCCATGTCTATGCCAAATGGCTGAAGCGGTCCTGTTGTTTGAGGAGACACTGTGGTTTGAGATCAAGGCCTTGTTATAAGCTAGAAAGATTTGGTTTTTTGTTGGTCAACTATTTGTAGGGTATTTACAACTTTCCACTGAAGACTTCATACAAAGAAGAAATTCCAGTAACCAATCAGCAAGATAAAAATCACAAAAGCTTTAGTTTGGAGTGTATATAAACACGTTTGGTTATTCTTGGCCAAAGTTGATCTGTGACGCATAAATTTGTTCTTGTGTGGTGAAAAACAGGCATCTTTAAGTCAGTTAAAGACCAGTGGTAAACTCCAAACCAAAGCAGTATGTTATTATAGATTTCAAGTATCATGGATATAAAAATTGCTGTAAGAAAGGTGAGGGGAAGTTGCTTATGATTTAACATTGTAAGAGTAAGTTATAATAATTTTAATGACTATTCTTTATTCTGACATCAGACTCTTCAGTTTTCTCCTGTTGAAGCTGTTCCATATTATATGAACATTAGTTCATATTAATTAGATTAAGGAGTAGAATCATGGGTTGCCCCCATCTCATCTGCGTGACTTCATCTGGGAAAAGAGTCAACTTCTTCTCTCCAACCAAAAAATCCTTTCTGAAATTAATAGATGTTCAAAATTCCTTTCCAACCATACTTGCACATCTCCTGTATGTTCCTTGGACTACACTGTTTCAGTGATTGGTTCAAAGAGTGAGATTCAGCATGCATATTTATTTCCTCGTTCTTCAACCTGTCACATAATTTGGCCTTTAAAGTGCATTACCAACTCTACCAACATTTGCTGTAGCAGTAATTCATCACCATAATACCTAAGAGCTTTTATAACTCCTCAGTAAATCATTTGGTATTACCTTCTCAGAAGAGCTTAACTAGGAGGTTAGAACAACTCTCACTTAAATTACTTTTCTATCAAATTACTTTACCTACAAATTATCCCCTTTACARACTGAGCTGAAAGACTCCCTCCAGAATACTTCCGATAAAACAGCAAGATATTTCAGGCTTTTGCAGATGTAACAGAAATAGCTGTTGTATCAAAGCAGAAGCCTGCCATCAAAGCTTGGGATTACTTTTGGTTTTCTTCAGTGCAAAGGCAACTCAGAGCAAGAGTAAAAGCCAAAGTAATATGAATGAAAAGCACATGAAAGGAAATGGCTGGTTGCTTTAACAGGAGTGCTAGGAAATACAGCATGTTAACAGAGGATGACAAAGTTAGGTTGTCTAAAGATTCGTTGATGAGGAGACTTCTGAATCTTTCTGATTTAAACTCTCAAATTTTGCTTTACAGGAAATATTAGTAAAAATTGTACGAGTAATGGATGGTCAGATATTTTTCCTGACATCTTAAGTACTTGTGGATATAATGACTATGAGGATGATTATAAGGTAGGAAAAATACTTTTTCTATTCATTTAGATGCCAGAGTTCAATACAGCTATCAGACATGTTCTGCTTCTAAATAATTCCCATTTTAGTCTATCAGAATTAATGGAAATCTGTAGTAATTTTTGGTAGCATTGATTGCCAAATGCTTGGATTGCAAATGTCATATAAGATAAAATCAGAAATGTAGAATTCAGTAACTTTGAAACTCAAGGCTATAAACAGTTGGTAATTGCAGTAATGCATCTGTTTTTCTAACATTGCAGTGTTACTGCAGAGTATGTTTTTCATTGTGTTATTTCTAGAAGTTTCTATTATAACAAATCCTAATACTGTAATAATCTGTTAATAATACATGCACCACTTGATTGCTGGTATGTGTTTAAGTTATAAGTAAAATAGAATGAATTTAGGTCTTGGAATTATTGCAAATTTGTATTGGCCTTTAAATTGTGTTAGCAATTAGAAGTGGTTCAAAAAGCTCTCAAGGTATCTTAAATACAGTTTAAATGGAGAAACAAATTTGTTCACTTTGCAGATCCTATTTCTTGTTCTTTTTCTTGAGGGAAGTACTTTTTCCATCATGTTTTACCTATTTTCTATCTGGTTTTCTGCTGAGGCTAACAGAGTGAGATTTTGTTTACAAGGATGAGCTCATAGTGTCAGTAAAACTCCTGTTATCATGAACAGATGAAGTCCTCTCATGAATAAAAATACTTGGCTGGTTTGGTTTTTCTGTATTTTAGTATGTGTGGAATAGCTCTAGCAGACCTGTTCTGTCTGGTTTGCAGAGATGTGCTGGCATTCTAGCTAAGACGTGCAGTTCTTGCCATCTCTTTCTGTATTTAAAAGCCCAGCCATTACTGCAGTTGAAAATAGATAATAAAGAAAATGGATAGAGTATGTTGTTTTCCCAACTTTTCTGAAGACACATTCTGAAACATTGGTATCATCTGACAGCTTGGGGATGCACATGCATTACTGCTAAAACAGCCATTTTAAAACACTGTCATTCAACCCAGACATTGTCACGTGGAGTGAAAATGGGTCAAGACTTAAAAATTGAAATTAACAAAAGATGACATTTCAAGTAGTGAGAAGTACTTAATTAGCAGATGAACTAGTATAATAGAAAAGCAGTTCTTGTTTGACATATTCATTAGTAATTTGAAGGAGAAGAATGAAATGCAAGTTGACTATACTTGCAGGAATGAACCTAGAGAAACTGGAAATAGGAAGTAGTAGCAAACTTTTTTTTTTTTTTTTATTTACAAAAGCCTGGAAAAGAGCAAATAATAAACCAGTGAGCATAAAAATCAGAAGAGAGATGTGGAAAGCAGGTACTGAAAAAATGGTTAACAAAAGTACAATAGATAGATAGAATACCATCGATATCTAACATAGATAGTATACAGAATAAATGCATAGCATGTTGCAGGGAGGGAAAGGGGAAATGCAAGCACTGATTGCATTTCAAGCAACACGGCCCAAGGGCCCTGTCCTTTTTTCTCAAGTACCAATGTCATTGCTCAGGGAATATTCTTTGCCTGAAGATCATAAACTGGTTATTTCAGTGGGACAAGACAATAATTCTTTTCTAACCTTAAAGTTGGCAAGTCAAAAAGTGGATACAATAGTGCTGGCTTGTCAGAAGATAAGCTGTTCCTGTGCAAATATTATATATTTTGTAGTTAAAGAAAGGACAAAAATTATCAGAATAAAATCTGAAAAGGGAAACAGGAAAGCATGTGTTTAAATCCATCTCTTCATGGGAGACAATATAAAAAATGCAAGTATGATGCAGTTGTGAGATTTCAGGAGGCATTTAAGGTTCTGCATCAGCCAACTGTTACACAGAAAGAAGATGTCTTCTTGAATTCGGATCTTAGTGCTCAGTGCTAGCATCTCAAAACAAAAAATCTTTACTCAGCATAAATCAGTATAGTTCATTTTTATTTCACCTAGAATTTCAACAAAAAGAACTAAAAATGAAATCCGAAGTATTTGGATACAAAATATTTTGGACACAAAAATATCATGTAACAATATGCTTTGCGGGTGATGTGTGATGTTGCCCTCAAAGTTACAGTAACTAAGGAGATCATATTTTAGGGAAGGTGGCAAAATACTTTTCTTATGGTAAGTCTTAAATTTTCTTCTGTATGCTTTCTTTGTCTTTCTTATGCTTTTCTTGTCTCTGAAGACAATGTTAAAGGAGTAGGTAGAAGCTGTGTTTGGTGTCAGTTTGGTGCCTGCATCTTCACTGCTGAATGAATTTCCATTATAGATCCAATCAAATAGTTATTCCTTTTTTTTTGCTGTCTTTTAGGATATGGACTTCTATCTTTACTTCAAAGGGCACTTATTTCTATACATATTTTATATTTCTTTTTTTATATATATGCATACGCATAGACATATATATCTCTCCAGATATGCATCTATTTTGGGCAGTTTTGAATATTCTAGAGAAGGTTTAAGTGATAGACATTGGTGAGCAAATATTGAACAGGCAATTTATTAATAGGTACCAAATTTTTATGCTGAAAATGCACTGCAATGAGAAAGCTTATTTAAAAATACCATAAGCATGTCATCTATTATTTCTCTGCCAAGTTCACTGATATTGTTCAGGGTATGAAAGAACTTGTCTGCTTCCACAGTTTGCGTTGATTTTACTCAGAGTTAGAATGTTCAACTTTTATTCCATGTCAAATGGTATATTAGCAGGTTCTATAAAAAGAAACTATTTGCTTAACATTTTGAAATTAACTGTAAGTTCCTGATACAGCACCCTTAAATAGAATGTTTTATTTTATGTTAGATTTTCTGTTAGTATTCTTTAGTGCTCCTGTCTGTATTTATAGGGGACCAATTTGACAAGTATGACAGTGTCTTAACAAACTATCTGTATGTTGTTATCACATCAAATTATAGATCCAAACCTTTATTATATACTTCCAGTCTCTTTCCTATAAGTAAACTAGTTACTGCTAACCTTCAAGATCAAGTTTTAGATTCATCAAATAAGTGTCTTTTTTTTCCTTTTATGTTTCTGTTGACGTCATGGCAGCACAATGGGAAAATGAATAGCTTGATTTGACCATGCTAGAAACACATTTCAAGGTGTGTTAACCCAATCCAAGCCTCACCGCAATCTTTCCTTTCATGTGGACATATTTTGACATCTTCTATCTAGACTGAAAAAGCTAGAGATGTGTCCTAGCTGTCCTCAGAGGATATTAAACTCTCTGTCAACATTATTAATATTCGGCAAGATGCCTGGTGAATGTAAAGGACTGAAATGTGTCCACTTTACTTAAAATAGTGACTGGGTCAGTTAATACAGTGTTGTCTAATCTTAGCACGAATTGGCCCGAGGTTTATTAGATCACACAAAAACCAATATATACAAGTTACAGGCTATGTGATTTGAATGCATAGGGTCATACAAAGACAAATTCATGGAGAGAAAGATCCTCAGGGCTGTTAACTGTGGTGATACTGTTGCAGCTTGTGCATAAGTAGAAGCATCATCTGTGGAAGAAATATTCCCCTATTTGGCCGGTTTCCTGAAGCATTTAGTCTTAGGCTGCTGTCAGAAATAACTTCCTGGGTGTGCTACCCACTACCCAATACAGATACACTACCCAAGACAAGTGGAGTCAAGGCAGTGAGGTCAGGACTGACACAAACAAACAAACAGTCTTGAATGTCTCCAGCCACCTTCAGAAAACAGTTGCATTACCACTGTCTGTGAAGTGGATCATTGCACTGGACTAATGGATTGTATTGAGTCTAAATTGAATCCTTTCCTCTCAACAAAATGTAATGCAGGGCAGCCATCTATCAATGCTTTTTCTGTGTGCCTATAAGTCATGCTATATTTATTTACATTTCATTCTGCATTTTTCATTACTTAATGATGCTACTATTATTAAGAAATACTTAAGGCAATGCTGGTCTCATCTTTTTGGGGTGATGTTTAGGCTTAAGGTGAATTGAAGGACAAATGTGTTGGAAAAGGGATATCATTAATTACGTGCATAAAGATTATTAAATACCATGAGGAATACCAATTTTATTACATATATTTTTAGTAAATTCTGTTTTGCTCTGCACCATTTAAAAAAGTGTAGAAGTGCCTGATAAGAAAAAAGTAAATTGTCCACAACATATAATCCATCTCTTTATCTCAGTTTATCTTTATTCTCTTACAAGTAAGTACTACAAGATTTTAGAAATGGCTACTGTGTTGTTGAAGTTCATTTTGCAAAAGGAAAGAACTAGGGTTCTTTATTCCACTTCCATTTGCATTTGCTCATTTCAGTGTTTCTAAAGCACTGAACTCATTTGCTAGGCCCAGTTCTGATTTTACAGTGTTTGTACAGTTTAAGGTTTTCTGATATGTTCTTCTAGTATGAATATTTGGATATTACGGAATGTACTCAGACACATGTATCATGAAACTGTAAGACCACAAATTTTAATATACTTGTAAGTAATCATATCTGTGAATACTAGACTCTCTTACATACAGTATTACAGGAATATACTAGCCCACAGAATAAACAAAATGAAGAGCCACTTGGGATGATAATGATCGTAAATACTTTAGTAGTGATCAATGATATTTTTGGTTAAATAAATAAAGAGGTGTGGGTTTTTGTTTTACATTAAGGGTGACATCTGGTCAATAGTAAAACTCCTTTGGACAAAGAATCAAGCCCTAAACTTTCTTCAGAGTGTTTTGTCCTTCAGCACTGAATTACTCTCTCACCCCTAAAGGTCCTTCCAAACCAAGGCTAAGGTTGAAAGACCACTGGGTAACTGTCAACTTTGCCTAGGAAGCTTCTGTGCTATGTCTATTCTGTAAATAAACAGAAGACTTCTGTCTCCTGAACTTAGTAAAAATAATACGAAACTAACTTTAAAGGAAACATTAGCAGAAAAAGGTGTCTGTTCTAAGAAAACAAAACACAAGTGTGTGTAAGAATAGATTTTACAAAAAAGTATGTTGAAGATAACACTCATTACACAAACTTGTACTAATCCAATTTATTTTTATATGTGTGGGGTTTTGTACTCTTTTAAAACCTGTTAACATTAGGTAGCCACAAAAAAAGAGGAAACATCTTAGGATTAGGTCTTTATAGTCTAGAAAGCAGTTACAGATTCTGTAAACGTTTCCATAAAATTGTTCTGAAAATCATAAGCCACTGATTTTTGCTGTGCCTAACTACCTATTGAGTTCAGTTTAGTGACTGTAATTCAAATATTTTCCTCAAAACTTTAAAAGTAAATTATTGGATTTCAGCTTTGGAATCAGTATTGCTCATATAATCATGTGAATATTTTGCAGAGGCCAGCTGTTCTTACTACTGTTGCAAAAGTACTATTTTTGTTAGACATGCAGAAAATTTCATGTCATTTCAATTTCAATTTCATAATGGCATTTCAATTTCATATGCATGACTCGAATCAGTTTATGCTTTGAATACAGTTACAAAATCTAAATGGGTTTTGATATTTATTCTGTGTTAAAATCTGTTAAAAATATAATACAGTTTTAAATTCTGTTTTGGTCAATCCATACCTTCTTTGCACTCATTTTACTCCTGCCAATCTAGCAAATTTTTTATTAAGTTCAGAGGTTAAAGCTAAAGTTTAATTGAGAACTGGCTAATTATGGTTCACACAGAATAGCAAACAAGAAATAAGATATGCCCATCTTACATAAAAGACATTGATTTTTATGTGCTATCAGATTCGGTATCGCTTTGCCCGTTTCTTTTGCAGCAATACAATATAAACAGATTGTTTCTAAATGGTACTATGTAAAATACAGAGTAGTGACAAATATTTAATAGCTATAACTAAGTCAATATTAATCTAAAGTAATTTCCTGGTTTTCAACTACCACAACACAATGCAGAATTTAATTCTTTGTCTTTATGGGGGTTATGTGTATGTTTAATAAACATACAATTTCAGAACACCATTTGCCAATTTTTTTGTGGAGTCACTAGGAGTTATAGGGGTCTTACAGGCAAATTAAGACACTTCTATTTACGCTCATACAGGAAATTTAAGTAGCAGTATGATTGCATCCTCTTTGATGCTGAGTCTGATAAAGTGCTTCATGCTAATCATCTAAAATTTTTGATTGTTTTTGAAAATCATAACACCTGAATTTAAATAATTATAATTTTTGATGTAATGGATTCAAAATGTAGTAGTGTTTACTTAACTTTGCAATAGTTTGAGAAGCAGGGTTAATTTTTGATCAGTAGAAAATTCTAAAACATTTATGATTTCTGACCATTATAATACTAGACTAGGTCTGAAAGAAGGAAATGTGCTCATTAGCCACAATTTCAAGTGTAGAATAGAGAATAATTAAAAATCTGTGTCGTATGATAAAATAATTTCAATTGTGTAATCATTTCTTATTTGCTTGTACTTAGTTTGAATAAAATGACCATGGTCAGTATTAAGGTAACATCAAAGTACTCTTGGCTGATTAGCTTCAATCCTGACTTATACTTCCATGTAGCTGTTTCGTGTTCGTCCATTTGGCAGATGAATGGCCAGCAGATAGATTCAGCCCTGCTCACACTGACAGCTGTTGTGCTGGACTAAAAGTACACAGGATTCTTGTTTTGATTTTAGTCAGCCTATTTGTTGTAGGGGTCATGCGTGTGTACAGAATGCCAGAAACATTATTTTAAATAATGTGTTTTTTCTGGAGGAAGACAACCTTTTCTATTATCCCTAGTGGGTAGAAGTGATGGGAGTCATTTTACATCCAGGCTGCCTGACAGTTACTGTCAAGCTCAGAGTACATAGCTAGAGGCTAAATTAGAGGCGCAGTTACATCAGCGTGGCTGGACAATTGATGCTTTGTTAGAAAGTTCATGCGGGGTTTCACCTTTTTTTCCTTCATTTAAGAATTCTGAAATCAGATACAAGAAAGACGGGTCCAATTTAAAAAGATTCAGTCAATGGAGTTTTTCTGAAATCAAATCTAGACAGATTTTTCAAGATGGTACGGAATGATAAAAAAATGAAACAAGTCCAACTTTTTTGTTGGGCATGTTTCAATCGACCCAATGCTGTTTGAACCACAGCTACTTTCTTTATGCCAAAGTACAAAACGCTCCCTTATTATATAGTCTAATGGCTGAAAAGTATTTAATATTTTCAATTCTGTAATATCAACACCTGCCATGCAAGTTTGTTTATAGATGGCAATGATTTTGGTAAGTTTATGCAGTTGAATGCAACTTATGCATCTACATCCACAGTTGGATTTATTAGACAATAGTCCAGCTCCCAACTCGAATAATGAGGTTTTATGATGCCTTCAAAAATTGGCAAGGTGAAGGACCTTTCAACTTTCAATTCTGTGAACTTAGTGAMTATAGCTGGTATAGTTCCATCTACTTCAAGAGGTGACACATGGCTTATATAGAGAGGGCATGACTCTTGGGAGAATGTAAAAATAATGGCTCCTGTATTTCTTGCCAGTGCTATAGAATTGGCCATTAGATGCTTTCTAAGGACTGAGATCATCTCAGTTGCAAGTTGATAATAGCTGAAGCATGAGAGAACTGGAGTAAAGGATGTGTCTCGTGGGAATCCTTTATTGCCTTCAGGGGATTTCTGGACCATTCACCATTCCCTTTAGCAGATGCTTTTACTACTGCCTTTGGAAATTTACTCTTTACACATAAAAATAATCTCAGAAATACTGTTAGATAAATTTTTGTTGAATTCTGAGACTGCCTGCAAATCCATTTAAGCTGCTTTCCTTCTCTTTGAATGTTTATGAACAATTTTTTAAAATAACATCCTTCATTTTTTTCTTCGTATGTTATTCCTTTTGTCTGTTTATTTGATGCCTTTGCAAACTGACAGCCTCCAAAGTTGGTTAACTTGGCAGCATGATGGCAGATCATAGTCTAGCCAGGCCAGTCAAGAGCAGAACCAAAAGGAACAATTTGTCCACTTAACCATGAGCACCGAGGGGTTATGAATTAGATATAAACTCTCCAGGACATTGTGGAGGCATTATTACAGACAGGTCAGTCAAGAACTTTGTGCAGTATACTTTATTGGTAAAAACAGCAGATAGTATTTTATTCATAAGGGAAGGAGTCCATCAGGCAAAAAATACCTTTCAACGATACTGTTCTCTCTCCCTCTACCTATCTGAGTTTAGATTCACATCTCAGGAAATAGAGAGTACAAGTCAAAAAAGCAAGTTATACGGTGAGGTATTAAGAGGAGACATAGCTCTAAGACATTGATTGTAAGATAAAAAATGCATTAGAGAAGGGCTTTTAACTCTTAATGTTTTTATCGAAACTTTTCCTCAAACAAATGCAACATAGGGATGCTATTAAAAAACAAATTTGAAATTAACATCTTGGTTTTCTTTAACATGCTATAAAATCATTCTGCGGTACTGTCCTCTGCAAGATATCCTTCAGGAGAAAAGCACAGGATATTTTGAACAAAAATAACATCTGCAGTCTACAGCAGCTAGAATTGGAGCTGTGCTCACCATGTGCTCTGTGCTCATTTTAGATCTGGTGAGAATGACAACTCCTTTTGACCAGTGTCTTGCTTTGAACGAACGTAAATTACAACAGAAGAAATGAATTTAAAAGACTAAAGCTCAAATTCTGGCTACCTGAAAACTTTGATCAGTTTAACTATGTAGTTTTGAAGTAAGATGAATTGACAAACATTGTATTTAATTTTATTTAAATTAGGTTTAATTGAATTACCTTAATTTCTAACTGACTTATAAAGTATACATCATCTGTGTGCATACATAGCTGTATATACATATTAAAGCCCCTATCTATTGTGAGAACAGTGCAACACAAGATTAAAATCCACAATTTTTATATATTTCTGTGGGAAATCAGTATTTAAAGCATAGCTTGATCAGTAGCTTCTGACACCTGACCTTTTAGTAAATTACCCTTCAAAAATGCCTCCTCCCTCACTCCCCTGTAATTTCTCTGTACCAAGCACTACTGGTTTCTTTTTCATCAGTCTTCAGCAACTTCGAGATACATGTTCATTATGTTGCGCACTGGCATCACTAGGACTATGTGCAGTTACCAGTAATAGTATGATGGCTGCTAATGTAAGGACGTATCACAAAACTGAAATTTTTGAACAGTAAGCAAAAAATATGTACTTTTGCATGACTAGAATTACAAGTCAAATGAATTTCATCTGACTAGATTGTGCAATGTACTCATGTGCATTTAATCCAGACAGCCTATGCCTTCTCTACAGTCAAAGTCTTTGGAGCCTGGATGGAAATCATATCATCCTAATTTCTTTGAATTGCTACAACCACAACAAAGCACATGAATCATAGTGTAGAACAGTCTGTTCTTCTCCATTGACTCCCCCCCTCTTGGGAGACAATGACTAATTCTGTTGAGTTGCCTACCTTTTAGAAAGATTATATCCCACTGTTTCATGTATTAAGCTAAATGAGTCTTACCTTATTCATTTCACCTAGTCACCAGTAGTTATTTGAAAGGTTGTAAAAGAATATGTTACATTTTTTCTTCATTATATTATTACTGAGAAAACAGACTTGTGGTATCAGAAATCCCATGAGAGTTGGACCTCAGTTGGAATGCCAGACTTCAAATGTTGGCCTTCAAAACAAGATAGAAAAAAAGAATAAAGGAAAAAATCGTAATGAAAATAAAAACCAAAGTTTTGTAATGCTTTTTCTGCCCAATGGAAAGCTGACCAGATCAGTGGAGAAACTCCTGGGACAGAGTCATGTTGTCTAACTTTAGACATCTGTCATCTGCATCTGCGCTAGTCTCTCTAGGTTCCATTTGTATTTAATGAAGAAAAAAGTAGGTGTTTTTACTTCACTATCCTTCTAAATTATTTTAGATGCCTGTCTAGGATGACATGAATAGCACTCTGCTGGTTCTATTCATTGGTTATAAATAGAATCTTGATACCTAGCTCAGATGGCCTCATCCGTGCAAAATTCAGTGGCTATTAGTGCATCTGTTTCTTTACTGTACTGTCCTGCACTTTATTCTAACTTGTTTTGAGGAAGGGGATTCTGCATTCCTGGGCATGGAAAACATTTACAGGAAGGCAAAATTGCTTATCCTAAAATGAATTTTATAGACATCTCAAAAAAAATTATTCCACAAAAAATGGAAAAAATACTCAGTTGAATTACATAAACCAGATAAATTTCAGTGTTGTTACTCAGTGTAATGGATTCCAATAAAAGGGGAAGTAAAAGTTATATTGAGTTCAAATTGTTCTTGACATGAAGCAATGCAGAACATATAAGCAGGATCAAGGCTTTCCCATGGGAACGTTGGTCTGACTGCAATTTCCCAATAATGAATTCTGGTCCAGAATCATTCCTATAAAAATCTTAATGCATGCCATCTAAAGACTGTAGTGACCGTGGTTCATTACGAGTCTGAAAATCAGTTGATTCTGTGTTCTTAATTTATGAAAGTATGATGGGTGCTGTGTCTAGGACAGGAATGAGGGGAGGAGAAGAATGTAGGAGCAGTGCAATTCATTCTGAAATGCAGATGGGCAAAAATATGGAAAAAGTGAGCAAAGGCAATGCAGACTAAACATAAATATAAATTTGATATACTTGGCACCAAACAATTTACATATTTCCTAAACAAAAACTTCCAAGGCAAGACAAAAGTTAAGGAGGATATACAATCTCTATCTAGATCTGGTATGCTTGGGCCTTTTAAAGGATTATTAACATCATAAAAATACAATACATAGATGAGAGAATTATATGGTAACACAAGTGGTGACTGTTTTATAAGCAGTGAACTTGTTGAATTGCAAATAATTGCATCAGAAGAAGTGATCAGAAGACAAGAGATTTGTTCTTACCCATTCAGAGTAGAAGCTGAATGTGAAACCTTTCACCTTATGCGTCAGGTTTTTTTATCTGGTGGGCGCTGACTCGGCTGCGTTCAGAACATCAGAGCAGGTACTGGAACAAATTTCGTGGGTCTCTCAGTCATGTCTGTGCCAACACAGTCAACCACATCAAATTCTTTCAAGTTGTTTACATTCACATACTTACCACATATTTTAAAACCTGGAAGGCTGAAATTTAACTTGCAAATCAGAATTCCTGAAGTTAGATATTTACTTGAGATTTAGGTGTCTAATCACCAGTGTGTGGAAACAGGGCTTGATGCGATTGCTTAAACGTCAGTATCTAGTGCCATTTGACTCACCACTGCCATTCCAGCAAAGAGGTCCATTGTCACACCTGCCATGCAGATGTCCTGGATACCCTAGGGCATCTCAAGTAGTACTAGATGACTACATTTAGGCAAGTAGGTACGGTTTGTTCATTATGTCAGTGGAACTTGTGTTGACCAAACGGTGATGTCTACTTAAGGGTGAACTGAATGTCTCTCTTGACTGCATTTTTTCAGGTCTTGATTCTGTAATCAGTATCTCTGGCTGTGTAAGGAGGGGAGCTTGTAAGACTGTTGCTATGAAAGTCAGAAAAGTTGGGCAAACCTTTTGGTAACATAAAATGTTGCAAGTGGGATCTTGGCAGATGAGAACAGATCTCTGTCCTCTCTTACTTGGTAATAAATTATCATCCATGATAGCCAGCAAAGCTATTCTTATCTCATGTACTGATCTGAAATCAGCTGGTGCTAAATCTGGCATGTTCATTTCAGTGTAGTGAGTTTGTAGCTTCACTTCATTTACTCTGGCCAGCAAAAAAATGGCAATTTGATAATGGGGTTTTATTGCTTAGATTATGTTATTCTCTATTTGGTTTTCCTTTATGTATTTGAAAGGAGAGAATGAATATCAATGAGTTGAGGTATTCTATACTCATGAGCAGAATGCACACTTTTGACTGACTGTGATTTAAGACATTTAAGACATTAAATGTAAAGGTGCTGATACAGCTTAACTGAATCATTATATGTGATAGTAAGACGTGTAGTCTGTTTGCGTTTGTGTATGTTGTACAGCCTGGATTAGTCACTCAGAACAATAAAGACATATTGCCATAGTACAGTCTTTGAAATCCACTCCCTGCAGTAGATACAGAAACCCTTTGGATGAATTAATAGTAAAGGATGTTATGACTCATTTTTAAGAAACTGATGTTATATTCAGTGTCAGGTAGAAGCCAAGGACTTGAGTAATGAGTTCTCAAAAATGTCAAACATGTTCAAGAATAGTTACTTTCTATTGTTGAAAGGAAACGTGCAAGTTGAAATTACTTCTTATAGTTGCTGGACTCTTTGATCTCTCATGTAAATACGGGATAAGTAACCACTAGCAACAGAATTATATAATCAAAATTGCTAATATCTTTATTGTAAGCTAAATATATTTTATTAATTCAAATATTTTTAAGGATCCCTGCATCAAAATAGCAATGTTTCTAGTACTGTCAGCTTCCTAATAATTCCTGTGTATCGTATGTGTGCAGAGTTCTTTCCAAGATCTGCAGAAAAAGGAGTTCAAGGCTGTTGTGGGTTAACCCCAGCCAGCAGCTCAGCCTCACACTGCCACTCACTCACTCCCCCACAGTGGGATGAGGGAGAGAATCGGAAAGGTAAAAGTGAGAAAACTTGTGGGTTCACATAAAGACAGTTTAATAGGTAAAGCAAAAGCTGTGTGTGCAAGCAGAGCAAAACAAGGAATTAATTCACTACTTCCCATTGGCAGGCAGGTGTTTGGCCATCTCCAGGAAAGCAGGGCTCCATCACRTGTAACGGTGACCTGGGAAGACAAACACCATCACTCCGAATGTCCCCCACCTTCCTCCTTCCCCCAGCTTAGGGGGAATTAGCATTGCTAGCATTGCTGAGCACAGCGTCATATGGTATGGAATATCCCTTTGGTCAGTTGGGGTCAGCTGTCCCGGCTGTGTCCCCTCCCAACTTCTTGTGCACCCCCAGCCTACTCGCTGGCGGGGCAGCATGAGAAGCAGAAAAGGCCTTGACTCTGTGTAAGCACTGCTTAGCAATAGCTAAAATATCCCTGTGTTATCAACACGGTTTTCAGCACAAATCCTACAAGCTGCTATGAAGAAAATCAACTCTATATCCCAGCCAAAACCAGTACAAAGACCTAACCCAAATGTCAGCAGTGAGAAAGTCAGCACAAGAGAGTTTTTGAATCAAGAAAGGAGGTGATGGGAGGAAGTTTAATTTCTAGCCAGAGGGAACTAATCTTAAGTCTGGAGTATAGAGACCATGGTACTTACAGAAAAGTATACAGTTGGGTCAGTTTAGTCATCTGTTTAACAGCAGATGCATGAGATGCCATGTGTCAAACTCACACACTTCTTGTCTCTGAGTTATTTCTGCTCCGTAGGCAAACCTAAGGCTGTCTTTGGAGCAGATCTTGTAACCAACTCATAGCACACTTTGGCTACTCAGCAGCAGAAAGGGACCTTACAGCTGCTTTAAGATTTTTTAGCACAATGAGAAACCTGAACAGGAGGGAAGAAGTAATTTCTACTGGGCACTGTGAAGGGCCAGGGCACAATTTACATCAGAAGTCCTGGTTTAAGTACTTACCTTTTGAAGGCTATTAACAAATACAAATTACAGGAGGCCAGTTGTTACTTTAACATGTTAGGATTTGTTAAGCTACTTGGTAGTTCCCAGGATAAGAAGATGAGTGGTGTAAAGTTGTCCCTGTGTGCACTTTTACCAGGTGTTGTGTGCGTGGCTTTACCATACCTGGGGAGACCCCTGTCTCTGCTCTGCAGTAATGTGATGTTGAACATCACTGTTACTATTAAAAGGGTATCTCTGCTAATCATTTTTTTCCATGAAAGTGAACAGGAAAACTTCCACTCAGTATTTAAACAACGCAGATGCATTGTCATTGCAACTTCTTTTGCAAATGACATTTATCTCCCTCAAATTTACATGGTGGATGTTAAGAATTTTTTATTTAGAGACCATTCAGGCTTCTATTTGTACACTCAGTAGAAATGTGTTTTAGTGGGGTCTGCAAATGTCAACAAGTTGATAACAAATAGAATATATTGTGGAACTGCTGTGCATCATTTCTAAGCTTTACACTAGATTTGCAACTCCCGATGTGCACAAGGTCAGGAAATAAAATTAATTTTCTTCCAGAATACTAATGATGGGGACATGAGGCTGCCAAATTGTTAAGTCATTTATCGGAGCATCCTTTTTCCATGATTTTGCAGAGCAGGTCAGGTTGAATGAATGAAGGAGGGTGCTCAAAGTATTTGCAGTGTTCTTGGTGCCATGGGCTGTTGTAATTGCTGCTGAGAAACTGTTTATCACTCTATTCCCAGAAAATTGCCTGGAGACTGGCTGATGTTCTTTTTGCTATGACAGAAGCCAAATTAAAGAAGCATAGGGGTGCTCTGCAGTGCTTGTCTGTAGGCATAGTTTTTAGAGCTGTCCAAAAATGAGCCAAACTGAGGAGTATAATTCTGCCATTCTAGCAGGGAATTGAAGGGCAGTTCTTCAGAACTGATTTTATGTGAAATTATGTTAATTTTGAAAAAAATATTTTTAGAATTGTATTTGAAAACAATTTTAGAAACATTGTTCAAGTAACATTGGACTACTTAAGAGTCCTATTTAGCAAACACAGGATTCACGTGGAAAACCAGGATCTTTTTGGGGCATCCGTCTAAGTGCAAGCATTTGTACACTCTGGGTAGCTACACTTGAACTAGTCGCTGTGGGGCCTYTTCATTGTCTGTAGAAATATATCCAATGAAGTCCATGTTGACTGCTTACATATATACAAGAAGTGCTTCGTAGAAGGCACTATGAAGAGACCCTGCATTGCCTTAGATGTTTATATTTGCAGTATAAATACCTACCACTAGGTGAAACAGAGCCTAGGATTTATGCCCACAGAGAGTCCCTAGGAATGCAGTGGGGCTTTGCAAATATACAGCAGACTCTATAGAGAGCAGTAAAGTAATACTTTAGGTTTTACCATTTTAACCACGCAGAGACACCAATGTAAAAAAAAAAAAAAAAAAAAGGCAATATTTATTCAGGATTTTAACTGAGGAACTTTCTTATGGTCATTCTAATGTCACTGGAAAGTTCATTAAGTCCATATTTTCCTTCTTTATCTGTGCAGTAAATGAATACTATGTAAAGCAAACAAAACATTAAAATGTCAGGACTGTTGTCAAAAAGGCCATCACAGCTTACTTCTCTAAAAAAAGAGATTTCTGTTTCCTGTGACACCTCGTATACCACTTTCAGCTCCCAACAAGCGTGACAGTTGCTATGAATACACTTAAGATCTATGGCAGTTGTTTCCCTTATTTTTCCCCTTTAACCATATCTACGATAGTGCAGTTTCAAGATTCTTCATTTAATTTAACATTTCATTTAGTCTTTTCCATATCTGTATAATATTTGCTAAGTGAATGTCCAGCTAATTTCATCATGAATTGGGATTGCTAAAGTTACCTCTTTACTTGGCCTTTTAAATGCTATAAAAATAAATATATTAAGTGATTTGCTTTTCCTTTTGCTATCTTAGTTTATTTWAAAGTATTGCTTCCTTGCTACTTTTTACGAACATTGTTTGAGAAGGTGAGTGATATAACTATGTGCACTAAATATTGAAATTCTGTCTGTTATACATAGCACATTCTACACTGCTATTAAAAACTTCAATTTCATAACATAGTAAAAAACTTTACAATTTTAATATTTTATCTGGCTTCAGTGGAAAATGATGTCAGCCTAATGACTATGTTGTAGGCATAAATGAAGAAGCAGCTTAATTCTGAGAGTATTTAGCATTATTTTTCTTGATGTTGTCATTCAGAATTCAGATTTAATGTAATATGTAGCTGGTAAAGTTACGGATAACTGCAGTTAATCAGTGGACTGTGTACTTCAGTCTGCTTTTCCTCTGTTGAAAAATTTCCTTTCCAAGTTTTAGCAAATAACTTTACTAAAGAAAGAAAGGGTTGTTTGGGTCACAATTTAATAAAGTATCTGAACATTTAGATTAGGAAATTAATGAGACTTAAACATATCTTTAAAATTAAACTCATGTATAAATGCATTACGAAGTACACTGGAGCAGAAGGTCTGAGAGAGACACTCTCTCTCAGAGATAATCCATTCTTTCAAACTGTGGCTCATTCTTCCCAGTTTGATTGTGTTTATGGAAGTTGATGAATCTGATATTTTCTTTGACCTCATTGACATGGAATAATCAGCTGAAATGGTACCAGCTTGTGTGTCTAAGTTTTGAGTTCCTGAGGCTGAATTTTCTACTGAGGTCAATTGGCTTGAGATGTTGCATTGCAAAAATATGTTGGAATAAAGATACAACATTCTCATCATGTACTGTAGAGCAGAGAGTGAMAATAATGCTATTTATTTAGCCTTCAGAGCGATTTAATGGAAAATTATGTCGTTTCACAGTCAATTTTACATATGAGTAAGTGGTTTCTGGATATATATTCTTCTGTGCAGGTCAACTTCTATGTAAGGGTGAAGGCAATTTATACCCTTGGACACAGCGTATCTCTGATTGCTCTTACAACAGGAAGTATAATTCTTTGCCTTTTCAGGTATGTATTTTTCATGAGTAAATATGAACAATGATAAGATGGTTTTAACTGTTGTCTGATTGCTCAGATATTTAGAAAATGCATTGGTTTTACACTTTTCTCAATTAAACAGCTGGTAATAATGTAATTCTAACTTGGTTTTTGCTAGCACCAGTCATATCAAAAGCACTTCATAAATTTACAGACATTACAGTCCATGTAAGAAAGAATAGTCATTTAGGAATGGATTATATAAAGCATTTTGTATTTGATTATTAAAATCGACACCTTGAATTGCTCTTGAAAATTAGTAGGATGCTGGTCTCAACACTGGACAAGTGGGCAGCCATGTTTTGCAGAAGCTTCTGAGTGGTCTCAAGGGGTACTATAATCAAAGGTAATCATTAATTTGTCCAAGTGGGGTTGTAAAGGCATGGATAATTGTGCTGAAGGATAGTGCTGCATGTGCAATGTTTTTGTTAGGCAGTGTTAGGAAAGGCAGTACTGTCTGTTGGTTTTGCCTAATTTCTGGGAGTTTTTTGAGACTGAAAGCAATCTCCAACTGGTAAAAGAAATTGCAAAATGGTCTTATCAGTATCATAGCTTTTCTCAGTCTCTCCACCTTCGTGCCTTTATATATCACTTCTACCTGTCTAATAGAATAGCCTTTATATTCTCCATTATAAACTTCACACAACTTTTCCGTTCCACTCTGCATCAAGAAAAACAAGAAAATGGATCTGTCAGATTTGGTAGAAAAGAAGTACGCGTAATATGTAGAGGACAGCATGTTGTTTGTCAGAGCCTCATTCCTCTGATGAACTATTCCTATGGCGCGTTCTGTAAGCCTTTCAGTCTGCCATCAAATTTTCTCAATATTTAAATAGTCAGAGACTATTCAGAGCAGATACATAACCCATAATTATATTTTGGAATTTCTTTGAAAAAAATGAATTGAGTCACTCATGGTTATCTTCTTTCTACCAGCAAACGCTACAGGCAGATCGTGCATTTTCAAAATTGCTAAAACCTAATAACACATTTAAGACAGCATGTTATAGACATCTGAATGTTGTCCATCACCAGAAGTCAGTTATAACAAACAGATCAAGAATTTCAGAGGTGTATTCAAAACCTTCAACTTCCGTTTAAATATCCAAGTTGAGAACTCCCCAATCTCTCTGTTGAGTCAGTGGAAAGACCCAGGCTTTTTTTCAGGGGGGAACATAAGGTCTTCCAAGTCTCCCCCTAAAGAAGCCTGCTTCTCTGTTATCTACAGGGAGCGTAGGGGCCTCCCAACACAGTGAGTTTATTGGGAACTCAAATAAGTTGTAAAAATACCCTGTTCAGTATATAGTTTCCCAAGCACATAGCAAGCAGCCAGTTATTATGGAAGGCTGCAGCTGAAGCAATTGTAAATTATCAATAATAGAAGTGAATGCAAATGGCTATGTGTGTATATCTGTTTGTCTCTCAGACATGTTGTAGGGCATCGCATACATTATGGTCATTTTTAAGGACAGAATTTGGAAAATAAGAATGTTTCTGCAAGTTATAATTTTTTGCCACTCAGCTGGTAATACCTGCTATCGAAGAAACATACTTTGCCCTAAAGGTCCCAGGGTTCTTTACAGAAAATGTCAGTATAGTGTTTATAAAGATCAGTCACTCACCCCTGAAACACATTCACCTTTGAATGTAACCAGCAAACTTTCACCGTGCTGTGTTTAAAAAGGAGAGCAAAGAACAACTCTTCGAAGTGAAATGATCTAAAGGAGATTTGTTAGTTAAGTAGCGAGTTAAAAATCAGAAGTTCCTAATGCAGTAGGGTTGTCAAAAACCTGACTTCATCCAGCAGGATTAGGATTTGAACTCTGGATATTAGTAACACAAGAGATTATTAAAATTGTGCGTTGCTGGATTTGTATATGTATGCTTCTAATTATACTGCATTTAATCCTGAATATGTGCAGTATTTTTAGTGAAAGAAAACATGGAATAATGTGGAGTTTAATTTAATTGTAGGTAATGTGTTCATGACAAGGAAGTGGAAATTCTTTTTTAAGTATTACGACTTGACTTCTACAGTGCATTATATAATGTTATGTACTGTTTGGCAGAACAGATATAACCTCAGGGCTTTGCAGTTGTTCACAATATCAGCTATAAACACATGAAAGGCAGAACTGTTGGGTGGGAAAAGGAGAGTTGTTTTTGAAAGTTTCCATGCAGTTGCAATATTCTGTTTTGCATTTCTTCCAAAGAACTGGACTTGATTTTAATCTTTACAGAAACATTATATGGGTTCCCATTATTAATATCTGTAAAGGACACATTTAGAAGCATTGTAAAAGGAAAGGATTTTATATCTGGCTAATCCTTTAATCTCAAAACAAAGACATAAAATGTGAATATCTGTAAATACCTTGCCAGACTAAGCTGACAGCATTTTTCAAGTTACTATGGTGCCACTCCCCYCATAATAGTCTATGTACTTATTATAATTAAAGCTGATTGGTAACTTTCTGGCACAATATTTTCCTGTTGGAGGTTGCCAATTTGTCAGGCACATTCTTGCTTCTGCAAACTTAATTTATAAACAGGAAAGCTAATAATTTTGATTTAGTCAAAAGAAGTTGCTTCACCCTTCTTAGAATGCAAGTTTCTTTTTTCTTCATTTTGAATCTCTAAGTTTTAATATATCATAAAGTTTTAGAAAAGTGGAAATCAAAATGATTGAAAATAAATAGTATTTTTCAGATAGTTTTAAAGAGGTTGGTTTGTTCCAACTCAGAGTGAAAATAAATTGTAGAACAGCATATTTCTACATAACACTGACATTCTAGATCTTACTATAGATCTTACTATACTTCCTTTGGGGTTACTCCTGTATAACAAAACCTTCCAAAAAAATGACAGTTTCTCTGATATGTGTTTCTTACCAAGGAGAAAAATACAAATCTCCATCATTTCTATAAGATGTGCTCTCACATGCATCAGCTGTCTGTAAACGTTCCTCACATGGTAGTTTTGTATCATGAGGTCGCCATATCAAAGGAATAAGCATGATAACTTTTGTTTCATTGTTAAAGAACAACATTTCTTTGTTATTCTGAATCATCATACATATCCCAAATAAAAATACTTTCTTGCCCACTACGTCCAAAATGTTGGTTTGACAGCCTTGTATATATCCAATATTTATTATTTCAGCTACTGAACGGGATGAAGAACTAATAATTTAAATTAGTTGCTCAAGAAAAATATTTTCCTCCCATTTGCAGCTTGCATGTATCTCTGAATTCCATAGGAATATACGATGCAGTCCAACGTAACAGCGGTATTTCAGTTTTTCTCAGAACCCATTTCAGCAAAGGACATGCATAGCCACAGAAATGGCAGCATTTTTGACAACTGCTTTAGGTTCAGCCTGGTATTATGTCCTTTGTCAAACTAGGGGCTAGCAAGATGGATCTGTTATTTATTTCCCTACACACACTGTAACTACCCTTGCTTTAGTAGTTTCAGAATGGATTATTTAGTGTTCTTCGGTAAAAATCAAAACATGAAGACTACTTGGAAGCTGCAACTGCACACCACCATAACATCCTATTGCATCTTCATTCTTTCATTGCTTGTACTTGCTAAAATGCCCTGGCTTCTGGCTTATTTCCAGGTGCAGTTCAAGGTGCTGATTTTGACCAAAAAAAACTCTTAGCAGTTTGGTTTCTGGGGATTTGCTCTTAAAAAATTCTGTTAAATGGGAAGATCTTGAAGGGAATCTCTTTTAAGTGAAAAGCCCTCAACTTATAACTTGCTTCCCCTGAGCACTCATTCACTTACTTTGAATATTTAATTTGTCATTTGTTTCTCAGGCTTTCACATGGCTGCTGGACTAAAGAAGAGAAGTTTTACATCTCACTGGATAGAAAGGATAGGCGATCTAATGTTTTGAACGCATTTTTTAATTGTTCCTGCATACACTCACATCATAGGATGAAAAGCCATTGTATAGCAAAATGCAGGAGTTAAATAAAAAATTAAACCAGAAAATAATAGATGAGAGCATGTCTGAAATATATACAGGATAATCAAAGTTTTATTTGCAAGAAAAACACTGGGATGAGTGCACACACAGAAGGATATAATAACCTATGTTTATTGTCAGATTATGTTAAAGTGTGGGAGAAATACCACTGGGATCTTTTGGTCTGTGATACTGAAAAGGAGTAAGAGATACTTTATTTGTGTATTTTGGACAGCCTGTAATGATGATGATGAGGATGATGATGATAAAAGAAAACAGCAAGGCAGCACTGACAGTATGACAGAGGAGGAAAGGGTAGGCTCTTACTCAAGGTTCATATTACTAAGAAACGACCAGAGAGTAATAGAAGTCTGTTCAAGACCTTTCTGTCTTGAAATCTAAAATGCCTGTTTTTAAATCTCTTCTTAGAAAACTTCATTGTACTCGGAACTACATCCATCTGAACCTGTTCCTCTCTTTCATTCTAAGAGCAATCTCTGTTTTAGTCAAGGATGATATTCTCTATTCCAGCTCCAACACAGCTCACTGTCCAGAGGATCAAACCTCATGGGTAATAAATCTCATTTTCTACCTGGTATAATACTGTTGTGTCACTAAATTTTCCTCCCTGATCCTTTTAAATATTTAGGAATACCAAACTGTCAGTGTAGACAATTCTGCAAAATGGACTATTAGTAGTAGCCAGAGAAAGAAAGTTGCAGCACAAGTAAGAGAAGTTAATGTTGTTTTGCATGTCCATGAAAGGACAACATGTTATCTACCAAAACAAATCATGGCCAGCTATAGCTCAGAATAAATATGGCCACTGCATTAATCAGCTGGGAGAGTTTAAGACAAACAGGAGCCCATCCATCAGCTGGGAACGATTAAAGGCAGCTCATCTGGAAATGTTCCAGCAGCTTTATCAGGAGTCCAGGAATTGGACAGGTATCAATGGAGGGAGAGAAATGAGTCAGGGAATTAAATATTTGCAGGAGTTGTCTTTATTAACTCCTCTGTACTTTCTGGCTATGACAGAAGTGTTGTCATCTGCATTCTTGGCAAGCTAATATGTTTACTGCATTTTCATGCACAGGGGTTAAAAAAATCTCAAGTCTTGCTGTTAAAAGACTGACCGCTATATGATATTCCCTATTCTCAGCCTCCATTGTTTCAGTCAAAAGTGCTGCAGAAGAACCCTACAAATATTGCTGAATACCTTCTGAATTTAATTTACTACAGTTTAAGCTTGTGAGAAAATAATGGAAGGAAGATATTTTTATGTTGATGAAGCCATATTGTCCCAAAGCATAAAGTTCTTAGCAGTGACTACCAAGCTGTATGTATGAATTTGTAATCCGGGATATTTCTAATGAAGACAAATAGGCTCTGAGTTAGTAGACCCAAAGTAGGCAAAGTAGTTAGTAGGTAGACTGCCGGGGAAATCAAAAGTTCTTAGGTCCTTGAAAGATTAGTCAATGGACTCTCAAAATACTACCTGATTTCTGCAATTTCTTTTATTCTCCAGTTATTCTTGGCTGCAAAGCCTCATAGGTTCCTATTTTAATATGTCCAGTTTTGTGAACTGTTGAGTAATTTCTGTTGCATTATATGTGGGATGATCTGACACCAGCTTGGCAAGGCTGTTTTGTCTTGCATTGGCTGGATGCTACCTTTCTTACGTAGCAGCATGTGGGGTTTGCCCCTTTTGTCACATGTGTGATGTTCTACAGTTCTGCTGCATGCATAGATGTCTAAAAGCACACAATTCAAAATGCAGTGTAACTAGGTCCTGGATCTGAATGACACAGAGCCATAATTTTGGCTAACTCTTTACTGACAGATACCTTCACTGTTCAGCATCTGGAAATACACCTGATACAAGATTAGCTGCAGGAGGAAGGGAAAATATTTTGATGCAGGGTTCTGGTATGTAAATCGAGAATATAATACAGGGGAGTATTGGAATTTAGAAGAGATTACAAAAATTTTAGACTTTGACTGCTAATGTGGTTGTAAGTAGTCATAAGCACAAAAGCGAATTTCAGCTTGCATTTTGAAATGTTTTGTTTTCTCCATGTTAAATTTTCTGGCCCATTACTGGTCTGCAATGGATATCCCTTCAGTGGATACAAAGTCCAGAGGTAAGATTAGTCTTACCAAATGAGATGACTGAACTAAGCTGTTTCTCTGGGCTTCTGTCTTTCTCACTGGACAGTTTATCTTATCTGCTTTAAGACTTTCTCTGGACATGCCTGTCTCTCTTCATGAGCTGTATAAGGAGCTATTTGGCTAGTAGGTGGCTAGCTTTTACCAGAAACCTTGCTTGTAGGCAGCTAAAATTAGGTGAAATGAATTCAAGCCTTTGGGCTCTTACTTAGTTGTCTATACAGGCATGTACACAGGCATAAATACAGACATGTATGTTACTTGGGATGCACTGAGATATCTGAGACACCACAAGGGGCTGATGGATACAAAGAAGTCTCTCCAGGAGGTCTGTGCCCTTCTGGCTTAGCAGCTCATGACTGGGGTCCCTGAGGGCATCTCACTTAACTGTGAAGTGTCTGTTTAGACAGAATTGTCCTCTGTCTAAACACACCTATGTTTAGACAGAGGAATCAATCACTAAATGAGTAAATTACCTACTTAGGTATTTGGTGTACTTGGATTTTTAACAGAAACAGTGGAGGTATGAAGGGTATTTAAAATGGGGAAGGGAGTAAAGCAGGAAGAAACTAGAACTTCTATTTAGTCCATTTTGTTTAGTCTGTTACATTCACCATATCATCATATTTCTCAGCTCAGTCTCAGCAGAAACATTTTTATGTTCAATTCTCGCATCCCAGATTCCTGCTGGGAAGTACCGAAGTAGCAGCAGCCAGCACTGTGGAACATCAGCAGCACAGACATCCGAAAATTAATTCTGAAGAGCAGCACAGACTATAAGTATATTGGGACTTCATCTTATGATACATGCTTATGTGTTTTGTTAATTAAGAAACACTAAAGCATTTTCTAAAGGGAAAACATACTTCTTAAAAGTCCAGTCAACTTTTTCTTCTAAGTCTACTTAGAGTATTCATCATGTAAAGTTATATTTTTCACTCAGTTTCCCATTTAGCCTTGAAAAATTCATAAAGCAGTTTCTTTGTTAATTTTTACTATGTTAGGAAGCCAGCTGGGATTTTAATATATTTATTAGCCACCTAGTAGATGGTCATTTAATCTAATAGCCATTCATTAACTAACTATTGCAAATGTGTGCATTTATTGATAACCACCACCTTTTACAATATTTATGCTATGACGTTTTCAAAATTTCTGAGTGAATTTGCTATAAGAGCCATCTAAATAATTTTTTTATAATTCATTTTCTTTTTATATATACAGTAACATTTACAGTGTCTCAAATTGCTTGACTGAAGAAAAAAAATTTCTACTGGACCTGGGTTACTAGTATTACATGGAGAGTTAAGACCTATAGAATATATTAATAACAGAATCATACAGCATCTTTCCTGCAACAACTTTGATCCCTGTTCTCATATTTCAGGTGGGCTGCAAGGCTATTTTGGTGTTTTTTCAGTATGGTGTTATGGCAAACTTTTACTGGCTCTTAGTTGAAGGACTTTACCTCCACATCCTCCTTGTGCTAATATTCTCCCCCAACAGACACTTCACAATCTACCTGCTGATTGGATGGGGTAAGAACTTAAACATCTTCCAATAATATTCTTTTTTCTGTCTGTATGTATTAGTCAGGTTCAGTATTTCATACCAAGGTAGTCATGCTGTTCCTGTTGGATGACTGCTCAGACTCACTAGTTCCTCAGTTCAGCTCCAGCATAGGTTACAGCCGCTGTACCATGGGAGAGAGCGGGCACAAAACTGCTGAAGCGTAACTGCTAGCTTGCTCTTTGGCATGGCTCTGACCTGTGCCAATCTGCACAATGCCCAGGGGTTGTTCAGGATATAGGATGGTGCAAGGACTGCCACCGCAAAACATTCAGGCTGTCCTAATTTGGGAGGAAGAAGAAACTTTAGCTGCACAGCCACAGGCTATGCTACGCTATTTGCCTTTTTGAAAAGCCCAATAATATTGTCCATCTGCTTTTAAATACATGTATTCCTTTCATTTCCAGAAAGTGCAATGATACTTATATGGAGCACTTTAAAGCTTCCAGGAATAGGTGGTCATAAAACATTTAGGTATTGCTGGGAAATGGGAATAAACCAGTGTGTGGGAATGGTTCCTTATGAAATGATTTACACTTTGGTTTTATCTGGTAGTCCTTGGAAGTGCATTGGGAATGCATAACTTGTATCTATCTCCCTGTAGGTCACACTGACAGCTTGAAAGAAACCTAAGAAAGACATGTTCTTTGTGTATTAGTCATTATGGCTGCATTTTTATAAGAAATAAACACACTTCCCTGCAGTCTTTGTTTGTCATACATTGCTTACATCATGTAGCTCATCAGATGGGCCTCTCCCTCCATTCACTAAACTGTTTAATATATGCTGTATATTTGGGGAATAATTGGTTACTAGCAGACTGAACTTTTTTTTTTTTTTGGTGGATATATTTTTGTGGTCATCTTCTAAACCTCTTTGGGATTTTTCAGGAATTCCTACCATATTCATTATTACGTGGACAGTGACACGGATCATTTTAGAGGACACTGGGTAAGTGTGGGAGAGAAAGCTTAAAGCCTCCAACTGTGCCAATACAATCCTTGCCTTGGATATGGTGGTGTTCACACAACGGTAGTTTGCTGTTCTGAACGGGGACGAGCACAGAACTGACATTTCAGATATGGCAATAAAGGGACAGGTGTTTAGGAGCTCTTCAGCATGCTGTTTATGCTTGCTGTTTATTTGAAAAACTCTAAGGACAGGAGAGGGCAGAGATAGGTTATGACTAACGTTATCCCTTGAGACCCACATTTAGAGCTATTATCTGCTTTAGAAGTCAAAATAATACTTAAAACAGCAGTGGGGGTCCTTGGGTTCAGTGCTGCAATACAGTGCAGTAAGATGCTGGGCATTCTAATTTGCTAACTAGCAACTCAAAAGATTGAAATCTAGATAACTTTGGGTATATCTAAATTACATTCCCAGAAGTGAAGCAATGTGATGTAAACATATGTAAGATGAATGCAGTCAGGTAAAACTATAACTAGAGCTATGCCTGGCTCCTGGCATGGGTAGGGGAACTGAGATAAGAATTTTGTAGGAAGATCAGACTTGCTGCTCCTGCTGGCCCCAAGGAATGGGAGAGCATTCCTAGCTAGTGGGACAAACATTTTTCACACTCCTTTTTTTCAACCTGACTTAATATTTTTCAATTGATTCTGTAATTAAACTGAAAAATCATGTTCTACATAATTTCTAAGTTTTCTTTGCAAGACCTCTAACATGTAAACCAAAGGCTAACTCCTTTTTCCTTTGTCATGATCACAGTTAGAGGAACTCTGAAGGGTATTGCCCTTGCCTAAGATTAATCTTTCAGAGCACTTATTCTCAGAGTATTTGGACCAAAAGTGCTGAGCCCACAGTGAAAATTAAATTTTCAGTTTTTCAGACAAAGTTTCAGGTTCAGTCTCATATTTTCCTAAACCAGTTCCAGCCATTTGTAACCTAAATATCCCATGAGGAATTATGTCATTTCAACTGTATCTGTCAGTTGCTTTAGGTCTTCCTGCTACCCAGAGGCTGGTGTTAAGTGCTTATTGGAAAAGTGTCCTTACACAAAGCTTGGTTTCCCTAAAGGCCAACGTCCTCTGTGATGTCTAATGGTACAGTCTAGTGTGCCTGATGTTTTAGCTGATTTGAATATGCATATTAAAACCAGGGAAATAAAATTAAAAGCAGAAAAAGATTGAATGCCAAATTCTAGGCTAGAACAGGCATTATTTTAGTGTGCTTTGACTTGTATATAAGAAATACTTCTCCTCATAGGTCTTCCTTGCCAGATGATATTAATGTCAACATCATTTTCCCTCTTTTTTTTTATAGTTGCTGGGATACAAATGAGCATGGTGGTCCCTGGTGGGTTATACGAATACCAATTTTAATTTCTATTATAGTAAGTAAACTTTGAAGCATGAATTATAGATCAGTTCAGCATTGTGCAGTGCGTATAGCCATTATTCTTTGCTGCTAGTTACAGATAGGCAAGAATTCTGTTTTAATGAAAAGAAATTGCGCTGTAGGAGAAATGTTAAACAGATGCCAAGGCCATTAAAATTTGTTGCCTTCAAAATTTATCTGCCTCCTATTAAATGAGAAGTTGCTTTTATTTGTATGTTGTTCTTTCTTTAACATCTCTCCTGTTTATGAGCCTGGGGGAAGCAAAAATCTAATTATACTTTTCAATTAATTGCAGATTTGATTTTGCGTGTAAATAGATAGCCCAGCAACTGAGAATCTGATATTATTGCAGCCATAAAAAACTATGGCTGTGTATATCTTTCTGTAATTGGTAGCCTATTGAAATACATATTGAACATGAAGTGTTTGCAAAAGAATACCATTTGAGAATGTTTCATGGGGCTTTTCCTATGTGGAACTCATTAGAATTACTGGAGTAGCATAATAAAATTCCTGTTCACTGTGATGATTGTGTAATTAACTTTGGGCATAATATACTATGGTTATATGTCCATTTCTGAAAACAGTCACAGTGCAAATTAATACATTTCAGATACACTTGCTTTATTTTTAACATTTTAGTCAGAAAAATTAGGACATTATTAGATTACACAAGATTTCAAGAGTCCACATTATGCTTGGGCTTGCCTTTCAATCTGTGCCTGCTGAAAATCATTTTGAGAGAACTTCCTATCATCTTCATCAGAGTGAATTCTACAGTGCTTAAAGAGAAAGCAGAGTAGGCATATGTGTGGAATGACATAAGGTAAGGACTCACAGAAAAGATGTTTTGTGATAGGAAGAAATGGGCATGCAACAGAACTACAGCATGAAGAAAATACATGTAACTCAAAGGAGCTGGAGAATGGGGGATGGTCCAGAGTGAAGAAAATATGCTGAAAGATAAAAGCAGAACAAACCACCTGGTGTTTACAGGAAAATAAAAGTCTATTCTCTAGATGTTCAATTTAAACAGCTATCCAGTAGACAGCTGAGACTTCATGTGCCAGAAAGCAGTGCTTCTCCAAAGAAGTCCTAGACCTGGAAACGGAAGTTATCCAAGTGCTCACTGGCAGACTTGAATTGCAGCTGGATCTTAGCAAAGACTGGGAGATGAGTTGTAAGTTAAGAAAATGGAGTACGAGTCAGTCAGCAAAAGTCCAGTGTATCATAAAACATGGACCAGATCACTGTTTGAGGCAAAGGAAAAGTCATTCTCCTTTTTTTTTTTTTAATGGTTCTATTACTGATTTGATACAAAGGGATTGTAAGACATAGGGAAACATTTTGCAAATGGCCTTTTTTGGCTTGCTGGGTGCACATGTTTAGGATCTGCTGTCTCCTTCCAGATATGTTTTTTCTCTTAAACATGTTTTAGGGATGAGAGCAACTAAAGATGGCTAAGTGACTCTGCAGTGTGTACTGTGTGAAGCCACTTACTTCTACGATTAGATAATTCTTCAGCTGTTTGATAACTACATTTTGCATTTGGTAAGTTAAGCTGTGAAAGGGAGTTACAAAAGCAGTGATACTCACCTACTCACCCTTTCCTGCTGGATAAGTAAAGTATCCTGTTGGAGCATCAAACTACAACCAGCACATTCATTGTGGCAGCTAGGATGCTATGCAAACTTACTGCTGTGCAAAATAGAGCGTGCATTCATAGGGCAAGAGAAGCTAATGAAATGTCATGTAAAATTGGTCATTTATGAGTGAAAAACACTACATTCATGAGAACATAATTTTCAATATATATACACCATGATAAGCCTCAACATTGCCTGTTACCTTCTAGAAAAAATAGAAGTTGAAGATTCAAATCTTTGAATAATGAGGTCAGTGCTGCCTGCCATTCAACAATGAAAATAGATCATTGCAAGTTCTTTGGATAGGTGTTGTGAAAGAGTCATGATGTTTCTCAATAAAAGTATGATGTACTTACATCATACTCACTCACACAGTGCCTTCAGTCTGCTCGAGAATGTAGGAAGACTGGAAGACTCCCAGAGAACGGTGACAAGGATGACCAGCGATAACAAATGGCTTCAGTAGTAGGAAGGGCATCTGTGTAAGTAGTCAATGAAGTGAACACAGGAAAAATCTGAAAGAAGCTGAATTTCAGGAAAATAAAGGAGAGCAGAACACCTAAGCTGAGAACTCTCACTGACTGTCTTATGTAATGGCATGAAAGAAAGCCCAGAGTATGGCTGATATTGAAAATCTTTAAGAGGAAGAAGAAGAGTGAACAAAAGAAGGGTAGAATAGAGCCTGATTGTGAGGATGATGCCACGAATATACTTTTGAAAGACAGGATATCAAGCAAAGGTTTTAAGAAACAATGGTTTAACTGCATTAGATTTAACAGGAAGTCCACTCAGTCTTCATGCCATATTCACTGTCTTCTATCGATTTCTATGTTAACTCCAAACATCTTCACTGCTTAGAAGATTATACTTTCTATAAGGTTATTACCCAACAGTAAACAGTATTGTGAGAGCAAGTTCTGAAGTCACTTCTCAAAGTGGGAATGGCTTCAGTTAATTCAATGTGTCAGAAATCTTCCCTGGTATCTCCTCCTGACAATTTTGGCTTTAGAAAAGCTATTTGGCAGGCTTCCACGCTTCATGCTGTACACATTTCAGAGTTATTTAATTGGGGGTGACTATTCCAAACAGTCAATGTGGTGTTACCCATATTCTCCATTTAGCAAATGCCTCCACAGCTGCGTTCTCCATACTTCCACTTGCATAAACTGCTCTCATTTGGGAAGGAGTGGTGTTCAGATGGAAACAGTACTTCTGCACATCAAAGTAACTGAGAAATGTTTATCTTGTTATCTCACGTTGCAGGTAGTGTAAGGGACTAAATAGCAAGAAGGAAGCAAGATGAAGACAGTTTAAATGATACATGCTCAGGCAATGTGTTTAGACTTAAAAACTTCTTGTCAGAAGAAGGCAACCAGTATAAAAGGGTACCAGGAGCATCTTGCTGTTACTCCACTAAAGAGGCATCATTTGTCATCACTCTCTTGCAGTTTCTCTGCATTCATATTATTTTCTCATTTTCCTGTTCTTAGATGTTCATTGAACAGTATACATATTCTATTTTTTTTAAAGACATTAAGCTCAAACGATTTTATGGGACTGAAAAGCTACAGTACTAAAAGTAAAATTCCAGGGCCCTACTTGTTTCGTAGTTTATTGAAACATACTATTCTAAATCAGATATATACTTTAAAGGACTTTAACAAATGATCAATTCAATAATAATCTTAGAGAAATTAATTTGCTCCACTGTAGTAAGTCAGTGGCAGTTGCCACCCTTACATCTTAATACTGTTGTGGTGTAACCCAGCAGGCAGCCAAACACCACACAGCCGCTCGCTCACTTCCCCCCAACACAGTGGGATGGGGGAGAGAATCAGAAAAAAAAAGGTAAAATTTGTGGATTGAGATAAAGACAGTTTAATAGAACAGAAAAGGAAGGGGAAATAATAATAATAATAATAGTAGTAGTAGTAGTAGTAGTAGTAATAATAATAATAATAATAATAATAATAATGGTAGAATATACAAAATGAGTGATGCACAATGCAATTGCTCACCACCCGCCAACCGATACCCAAGCAGCGATTGCTACTTCCTGGACCACGCCTCCTATTTATATACTGAGCATGACGTCATATGGTATGGAATACCCCATTGGCCAGTTGGGTTAGCTGTCCTGGCTATGCTTCGTCCCAGCTTCTTGTGCACCTGACAGAGCATGGGAAGCTGAAAAGTCCTTTGACTAGTGTAAACACTACTTAGCAACAACTAAAAACATCAGTGTGTTATCAAAATTCTTCTCATACTAAATCCAAAACACAGCACTAGGAAGAAATCTAACTCTATCCCAGCCGAAACCAGGACAAATACCTAGTTTCAGCTGGCTGGATTTACAAGCTCAGTAGTGCCAAGGACTGTTACAAACTCCAAACAAGAATGTATGTTCTTCATTAATCCAAGATTGTGCTTACAGACAGAAAGGTATGTGTTTGAAAACAGACTTAAAAGTAATACATGAATGTCAGTCAAGAATGTGAGTCACCTGTGTGTAGTTTTGAAGATGATTTGATGCTTCAGAAACCAAATGGATGACAGTTTATTCTGTTACAGTAGAAACTAGGGATGCTTGTGAAGAACAAGAAGTTATTCTGCCAGTCCCTTTGCAAATACAGAATAAAGATTTCTCCTTCTCCTATTTTGTGGCTAACAATTATACAATAAAATAGAAGCTCTCTCCTTGTCCACTAATACTGGCTCCAGTGCATATGGAAAACTAAATGTATATCCCTTGGTCTGTACACTCTGCTGTGGTAAGTCTGTAGATACAATCAGCAATAACAGGCTTCTGCCTGTTACTTTTATAGGAGACTTGCATCGAGGAAAACTTCTAAGTCATCATCTGCCTGAAAAATGTATGTTAATTTCAGTAAAGGCCTATATTTTCTAACATTTCTTTTTTATTCTTCTTTTTTCAAAAATATTAGATTTACTTTTCCTAATTTTTTATTTAATCCCTGTCAGTTCCTGTCACTTCCCTTCACCTATCATTTCAAACAAAATATTAAATACAGAGGGGCATGCAGTTGCTATGATCATTGTTTATTTATTAACATCACAAATTATACTGGGTACATCAGAGAAGACACAGAAATTCATTGAACTTGAAAAGCTTACAGTCAAATTGTTAAGACTGGAAAAAGAAGAGTTCCAGCAATATATCAAGGCAGAGACTGAAGGTTTATAGCAGTGAGGCATGCACTGTCTGGTTGGGTACCCAACCTCCTGATTTTGGGCTTTGGGATGGGGTTAGTTAAAAACAATAAAATGCTCATTTTCAGAGTGATAGAAATTTTTCTCTTAAGTTGATTTCTTCTAAAGTGTGTGCATTTGATGCAGCTGTTTATGTAGCTGTAGCTGTAGTTTTTAGCTCACGTTGTTGCTGTGGAGGGGTGGATTCCAAATGTTCCCTCACTTTAGTATGGGCATGCTATATTTAGTGTGCGGTTTTCTAGACCGCACCAAACAATCCAGCACCAGAAGGACCGGGGAACGCAAGATGCCAAAAGCCAAGGATGAAGAAATAATTGGAGTGAGACTTAGGATCTACTGAGTTTTATACTTCAATTTTCTAGATTGATCAGGGTCTGATCATAAGTTTATGTAAGTGCCTTTCTATGAAATAAAATATGAAGTAAAATAATACTACTGTTCTATCTCAGAGGGCTGTCACGAGAATTAGGCTGCAAGGATTCAGTTCCTTCAGTGATAATGTCTGCATCAATACCCAAGACAGACAGATACTTGTGAGAGGCCCTTTCTATGCTTGATTGGAGTGGACAGATCACCTGTGCAACAATCTTCTCTTCCCCTAATTCAGACAGAAAATATTAGAAGTCAAAGCGAGAGGTAAGAGAGGGTCAAAACTGTGTATGGGACTCACATCTTCCTTTGGGCTTCCATTCATGAATCCACATGACAATTTAGGACAATGTTTGATTGCACCAAATCACATACAATGTCCCATCCTGCTAGGAAACCTGTCTTCAGCTGAGATTTTGGAAGGAGGGCATTTCTGACAACTGGGGCTTCCAAAGGCTTTTGCCAGCCAGACTAGAACTGGTGGCCATGCAGAGGTGCACTG
The DNA here is from genome assembly GCA_035582835.1 of Phoebastria nigripes. Lineage (NCBI taxonomy): Eukaryota > Metazoa > Chordata > Aves > Procellariiformes > Diomedeidae > Phoebastria > Phoebastria nigripes. The sequence continues at coordinate 3,399,620 of JAYKAV010001112.1, read as the reverse complement.
GACGTAACAAACCTAGTGAGGCAGAAAACAGACAATAGGTTTTGACAGTGTAGAGCTTGATGTGTTCTGGCAGGAGGTACACAACACCCACTGCTGAGTTGATTTGTCTGACTTGATAAGCATTCCTTTGTGCTGCGCATTGGGTGGAGAAGTCAGAAATCACTGTTATATTTGTTTTCTTTGCAGGTGAATTTTATACTTTTCATTAGTATTATAAGAATCTTACTGCAGAAGTTAAGATCTCCAGATGTTGGAGGAAATGACCAGTCACAGTACAAGTGAGTCATATTTTTAGATATTATATAAAGAACCAAAATAATCTCTGTAAGATTTCCTCTGCTGAAACCTGCTACCAACGATTGCTGTGATACTATAATTACATTTAATTCAAAAGTACTTTTAGATGTGGTTTAATAAAGATCTTATTACTATGCTGAAATAGAGATGAACATAATTTTTTTTTGTCAAACACTAAATTCAATAAAAAATATGCAATTTCATAAGGAACAACAAGCTATTTTTGAATTTGAGTTTAATCCATGAATGAATATGCTGATACAAAAAATATGGAGAGTAATATCTTTCTTTTAATGTGTAAATATTTCATTTTGACATAACAAAAGTTTCAAGATCAAAACACTTTGCTTCAACCTCCTTAAAAACATTTTTTTAAAATTTTTCATTTCTAAAATACTTTCTGTTGTAATATTTACATATATTTTAAGAGCTGGGAAGAAGTTATGTTGTTCCCAAAAAGTAAAAAATGAAATATAATGTTTTATGTTGATTTAAAATAGCATCTTTATTTTTCTAGAGGAAAACAAGTGCTTCTGATTTAGATCAACTTCCTTTCTGTTTAGGCTTTCTTCTTTTGTGTTTTGGTTTGAACATCAAATCCTAACATCCATTGTTTCCACAGCTTTAGAATCAAGGAATGTTGGGGGGCAATTTAAATATATTGCTAAAATTGGATTTGTTCTTTATTATATTGCCATATCAGTTATTGTTATTATAATAGCTGCTGGATACTGTAATCCAGAATCAAGAGTCTGTTGTAGTAGGTCTTATTTTAAAGCCCAGATATAGACACTGAGTTTGACACTTTGGGATGTTAATATGATATTTCAGTGACAAAACCTAACATGAACACTGAAAATTCAAAACCATGCAAATGGCCTTTGAAAATGTGCTCCTGCATAACACCTTTTCTTCATCTAAAAAATACTGAATTCCTGTCGTAAAAGCGGATAAAACATGGTGTGCTAAAGTAAAGCATATCTTCAAAGCCAAGAGAACTAGGACCTTATGTGTTTTGTAAACAACGTGACACATTTGATGCAAAAAGTGAAGAATTCTGATGCGCCACAGAAAAGGCGACCCGACTAGATTGACATAAGGCTTTGCTTCATAATGCTACAAGGGTCCTTTTTTGTGTTTGCTGCTTGAATTAACTAAACATGTGGGAGAACCAAATCAACCTAGATGAAATTATGCAGTTGCCACATTATTATTTAGCACAATGACCGACCTGTGGGCAGGAAATCCCCTCATTCTTGTGACAGAAACTTAACTTTGTTTCTGTGTGGTATTTATGTATTTTATGAAAAAGAGGCATTCCCTTCCTATCAGTCCCATCATTTTCCACAGTTTACTGTAGCGCCTCATAGTATAAAATGTTCATTAATAGCAACCTTGTCCTTCATTTTTCAGCCCTGTGAATTCTTTGCTTTTAGCATTTGATTGCCTGATTAAGTTTGGATTGGATGGTCTTTAGCCAATACCCAAGGGAACAGTAGATTAACCTCCTCAAGAAATACTGCATCTACAGAGCAAATTAAAGGTCTGGAAGGCTCGTTTTTCAAAATGCAAATGCATTTTCAAAAATACAGAGAAGAATAAGGCTATTTTGTCTGTCCCTTTCCTTCACTAAAATATAAGTGCAGTATAGAGAAAGTAACATCAGCTAGACAAAAATTACTAAAACAAGAATAGAGTGAAAGTGAAATATGAGTCTAAAATGAATACTACTCATGCAAGTAACCATTTTTCCTCCCTTCCTCTGTCCCACTTGCTTGTACCTGGTTCCATCCTTTTTGTTGCTCATTTTACTTTTGCAGTGGGTAAGGTTAAGTTAAAATAAAATCAGTTTTCCATTTCACTTGGGAAACCAGGAAGTTTGCCGCCATCGTCATCTCCTCCACTTGTAAATTAATTTCTTCTGCTAAGGAAATCCTGTTTGTCCCACTTACTGGTATCACCTTTAGATGTGACAGTTTTACTATTCTTGAGAAACTTTACTGTCAGAACTGATTATTTCCACATAAACAGATGCAGCCTCTGGGACATTATGAACAAAGGAAGGCCATGAAGACTGACACAGAAAAAATAAAACTGCTTGAAATACCTTGACTTTTCTGTTAAAATAGGTGAATTCACAACAGCATCCTTTCATTGTTGAATCAAGTTATATTCATCAAGACAGTGATGAATTATGGGACTCAACATTATAACTTCTTGACTTTTATCTGATACCAGACATCCATGATCATGCATGACTGGCCCTGTATAATATATAAAACTGATGTTACTAGAGTGAAATAAGTGACAGATAAGCCATAATTAGCAATTCATCATTTCAGTGGTTTCACAGGCAGTTTGTCAGAGCTGCTCTGCTTAATAATTTAAAGTACTTCTTCCTTAACTTCAGTAGTGTCTTGTGCTAAAATGTATTATGTAATTGATGACATTAAAAGTTAGTTAATGGTATATGCTTGATACCATCAGTATAGTTATGAGATTTTAGTATTTGGGGGTAAATCTGAAATTGCTCATGAAAATCTCACAGCTGAGATTATTCTGGATTACATTTCCTAGGTACTGTTTGCATACTGTGTATGTGCAATGTACAGACTAACCATACGGTTGCACATTTAAAGGAAATTAACATCAATTAATTTCAAGAGAGAGATTTTACCTTCCATACAAGAGGATCTGTCAGCATGGCCTTTGCAGGAAGGCATTATTCCTTTCCACTCTGAACCCTTTATGCCAGGTAAAAAATAGCTTGAGAGATCTGATGGCAGCTCGTGACACTTTGTTGAATGTGGTCCTGTGGAATAATGAAGTAAAAACCCATCCCCAAAAACCGTGCCATGAAACCAGGCTGGGAACTGAATGTGTGTCAGAGACACAGCAGACCCCAGGTCCTACACCCTGCTGCTGTCCAGAAGGCAGCTGAAAAAGGGTCTTTTGGTTTAGAGAGGCCCTGCAGCCTTTTGCCAGCTTTTGTAAGACTGCAAGGTCAGCAAGATCAGTATAACATGGAATTGCACACGTTAATTTATGAGGTTACTATGTGGCTAACCTTATAGCAAGCCTGAAAGGAAAACAATTTGCAATAAATGACTCTTACTAAGACTGTTTATAAATCTGAAGTCATACGAGGTTTATGTAAACGACATTGCATCAGGTTCTTATCTTAGTAAAACAAGAGCTTATCATTAAACTCCAGCTTTTTCTCTTTTATTTACCCAGGAGACTTGCAAAATCCACGTTGTTGCTTATTCCGTTATTTGGAGTTCACTACACAGTGTTTGCCCTATTTCCCGACCGCAGTTCCAATAATTATAAAATAATCTTTGAGTTGTGTTTGGGATCTTTTCAGGTAAATTTTAAAGTTTTTATTCAAAAGAAGTTTTATTGACCTAGGTTGGTGCTGCCTACTAACTAAGGAATATTGTCTCTTTCCAGGGGTTGATTGTTGCAGTCCTGTATTGTTTTTTGAACAGTGAAGTAAGTCTCAACTTTCCTACTGAGAATGTTAAATACTGTTTTCAGTAAATGCATAAGTGCCCCTATAATTCCACTCTGATACATGAAGCTGTTTTAGAAGATGTTTGCATTCCTATTTATAGAATACATATGTGGCAGTTTCTATGCAACAGGAGAAATTAGCGTATTTGGGTGAAGAGTTAAGAGCTGTTTGAAATCTAATTCCTTGCAAACCAAGGTGTTAGTAAGTGTGTCTTCTGTTATTTAACGTGATCTAATTCTAGCTCTGTTACAAGCAATGTGGATTGTGTAAGTGAGGTGCAACAAGTCTAGAAATTTATCCAAAACTTGAAACACCATTTAGTAAGTATTTAGGGGTAATCTTCTGACAGAATCTAACCCCCAGAACAGCAGCAGATTTTCAGAAGTGCTCAGCATGTAGCAGCTTTCCTAATCTCAACTGAGGAAGATGCAAGGAATTCCTTTTGATGTCAGCCACTTTTTAATGTAGAATATACCTTAAACAGCATGCAGCGTCTGACAGAATCTGTCCGAAGAAGACACCTGCTTGCACAGGGAATTGACATTCAGGTCTCCTGAGTGCTATTCTGGTCTTTGATATTCATGAGATACCTGATTTTGGGCTAATCATTTGATTCTATGCTTTAAGTACGTGTAATTAATAGCTAGATACCAAAAGCTAATGTTGTAGCACAAGTGATACAAAACTGATTTTGAAAGTGGCCTTGGGGCATCTCCTCACAGACAGTGTAGACACAGTCTTCGCCTCAGTTTTGTAATCTTTGTAAAAACTGATTTGATACTCTAGAAGGAAGGGATGCCAACCAGAGGGACCTTGAAAGGCTTGGGAATGGGCCCATGCGAACCTCATGAAGTTCAACAAAGCCAAGTGCAAGGTCCTGCACCTGGGTTGGGGTAGTCCCCAATATCGATACAAACTGAGGGATAAATGGATTGAGAGCAGCCTGGCAGAGAAGGACTTGGGAATACTGGGGGATGGAAAATTGGACGTGAGCTGGCAATGTGCACTTGCAGCTGAGAAAGCCAGTCGTATCCTGCATCAAAAGAAGCGTGGCCAGCAGGTCGAGAGAGGTGATTGTCCTCAGTACGAGAATGACATGGACCTGTTAGAGTGAGCCCAAAGGAGGGCCACAAAAATTATCAGAGGGCTGGAACACCTCTCTTATGAAAAGAGGCTGAGAGAGTTGGGGTTGTTCAGCCTGGAGAAGAGAAGGCTTTGGGGAGACCTTATTGTGGCCTTTCAGTATAAAAAGCGGAGATTATAAGGAAGATGGAGAAAGACTTTTTAGCAGGGCCTGTAGTGACAGGACAAAGGCTAACGGTTTTAAACTGAAAGACGGTAGATTTAGATTTCATGTAAGGAAGAAATTCTTTCTGTTATGATGGTGGAGACACTGGAACAGGTTGCCCAATGAATTTGTGGATGCTCCATCACTGGAAGTATTCAAGATCAGGGTGGATGGGGCTTTGAGCAACCTGATCTAGTGAAAGATGTCCCTGCCCACGGCAGGGGGGTTGGACTAGATGACCTTTAAAAGTTCCTACCAACCCAAACCATTCTATGATTCTATTCCTAGAGGTCCCCATTTGACAGCCAATAAACGTGGAAAAGTTCCTCACGTGAAAGAACATTTTCAGCTCATCTTGTGCATTTTCTTTTTAACACAGGTGCAAGGGGAGCTGAAAAGAAAATGGCGGAGTTTGTGCTGGAAGCAGACAGCAGGCAGAGATTACAGACTCCACAGCTCTTCGATTTCTCGAAATGGATCAGAAAGTGTTTCTCAGCTCCACCGGAATTCAAGGGCTCAGTCGATTATGCAGACAGAGACCACCATGATATAAATCAGCTAGGTCCCCCAAAACATGAAAAACTGTGGGATATATCATTCATTATGCAGCTTGATGTGATATTTTATAAAATGTACAGTTTAGTGCTTTGTTTTTCTACATGTTGGTATTTGGGAAATTGGTTTGTGCAGCCAACCAGGTAATAACAGAGACACCTGCCCCATGGATGCTTTCTGGTTTTTTTAAATGGTATTCATATTAATTCTGATGTTCTCTTGCCGTTTACTAGCCATAACTTCAAAAACTCATTTACTATAATGGTCCCTTTACCCTCCAACATGTCTACAAGATAGATGTATGGTATCCTGCTCAATGCAGACTGCTTTGGTACATGTTGAAAAGGTTAAGATGGGAAGCAAGAAAATTTCTTACACTTTATTTATACTTAAGGAAACATTTATTTCCTTAAGGATTAGGAAATTCATTTCTAATTATGGAAAACAAAATAAAAATAGAGAAATGTAAGACTATAATTAACCGCACTGGGAGTTTAGTGTGCTAATCCAGGAAATTATTAACATTATTTATACAGAGGGAAAAAAGGTAGTACTTCTCAGCTAGTTGTATAAATTTCAGAGATTACTTTCTACAGAGTTTGATTCCAATCCTGTTGTTCCTTTCAAAAGTGCTTGGTTTTATGTTTAGGTGCAGAAAGTAGGGCTACCTTTGCAGTCCATACAGAAAAGGCTACTGTAATMGTTTTAATTAAAATATCACCATCTTCCAATAGTGCTATTGCAATCACCAGGTGTTCTCTTCTGTTTAAAATCAAAGAGATTTGTGTTGATCTTTTATTAAACAATTTTCTGAAGAGGTGCTTTATTGCTAGAGCAGTCTGGCATAGGATAAACAGCCTCAGATAGCATATTACCCACTGAAAAATATACTTTTTATGTAATATTTTCATTGAAATACATCTCTAGAACTGCATACTTGGCAGCTAAACCAAGGAATATCGCAATAAAGTTACAACTCCCATTTAAGGAATAATGTAAATTCTTTTAGCTTGATTCTATTCTGTGTCTGTCTATCTGAGCTGATGTAAAATTTAATCCTGACTGTGACTCTAACAAAAAAAAAATTAGACAGAATCCCTAAAAATTACCATAAAAGGCATAAATAGAAGGAATTCTCAACAACGCCAAGCCTCTTATGTAGCCACTTTGTAAAAAAAAGACATAGAACTGACAGATTCTTATAAATATACACAGAACATTTGCACTCTCTAAAAGAAATAAACCCAGTGATGTTTACTTCCCATGTCACGTTTAACCATGTGCACTCTAAATAGCAAGTGGGAATAATATGTATTTGCATTATTACCTCTGAACCATAAAAGCAATTGCCCTGATATTTCAGATAACAGATTGTAGATAACTCTTATTTCATATAACTCGTGCTAGCAGAGTCCAAGGTCCATAATATTGCCAGGTAAAGGGAAGAACAGCAGCAAGGGCATGTCTTGGCAGGCATACATGTACATTCTTGAAAATATTACCAGTACTGGGAATATTGTTGGCAGCCATCAAAGTGTCCATACACCTCATGGTCTGATTTAATTTAGCTATTTATCAGTCAAACACAATTTATTTTAATGGGATTACCCTGGAGTGATACAAAGTGATGTCAGACCAAAGAGAAAAGGCCCCATGGTTGACATGAGTACTGCAGAACAGGTAACTCTGTGAATGTCACATGACACCAACCTTTACACAGTAGGTATCATTTGAGTTAAACAATAATCACTTGATGAATTGTTATTTTGCCAAATTTTACTTTAAAGAAGCTGTTGATCACCTCCAGTCATTCAGAGTATTTTCTACTGTCACTTGGTGAAGTAACTGAGATTCTGGAGTGAAGCAGGCTGCCCAATGACAGTCCCATGGGGTCTAAAGATACGCTCCTACACCTGTATTTAAACTACATACATTCCCAAAGGCTTTAGACTCAGAAACCAATGCTAAACTTTAGTATTTCTCCTGGATCTCTGAACAGGAGAGATCAACAAACAGGAGAGTTATGAACAGGAGAGTTGAACAGGAGAGTTGAACAGGAGAGTTATGAACAGGAGAGTTATCAACAAACTCTTAACTGCAAATATATGAAGACACACTGGAGCTTTGGGGGCTGCTCCTATACCTAAATTAAACACATCTGTGCTTCTTTATCTGAAGTGGAACTGGGACTGCTCAGCTCCCTGAGATTTGACATGCAGGATGTACTTTTTCCCCCCATATTTCTAGGGTAGAAAGGCACACTTGACAAGAATTCAAACTTACTCATCTTCATGTTCAAAGGAGGTTCTTTGAATGAGTTGGCACAGAGAGAGAATGATGGTATAGAAATAGAGATTTCAAGTAATGAGTTCCATCAGTCTGTTCTGCATGATGCATCGCCAATTATACATGTTTATAATTCATTGTATCCTAGAGAAAACTATCTTTGTTCTAATTAGGTGAGCATGGAGAAAATCTGCATTTTAATGATTTCTGGATAATAAGACAGTAAAGCTTAAATAAGAAAATACATTTTAAGTTGCAAAAAGCCAGCATAGTTTCCTTTAACAGGGCACAGATGCATTTGGGCTTGATTCTACTTTTCATGTAGGGAGTAATGCCATCTGAGACAATGAAGTTGCACCAGTGGGAGAACATAGATGTTATCATTAAGTTTGTAAAGGACTATGTGGGCATGCGAAGAATGGCATGCAAGGGAGAGAGCTGCTGCATATATTCTTCTTTCAAACCAGTGAAAAGTGCAGTACTTTGTAGAACCTCATCCCTCTATTAAAAATCGTAGACTCTAAATAGAGAAAACAAGTTTTCTGTGAGACAGTTTAACTTCATAATGCTTTGTGCAAGCATTTTCATGTCAGTAAAGGCCCAGAGGGCAATGTGCTCAGCTGTTTCTACTCCCAGAAAATTCTGATTTCCAAATCCTTTTATGCAAAGTTACATCATCAACCCCATCATCACCTGTTTGACTTTCAGCTGCCTTTTCATGCACAGATACACATCATATTAAAATGTATGTAAAAGCTGCAAAACAGTTTGACAGAACTAGTACTTGATCAATGTTTTGCATCTTTACGACACCCAGAAACAAGATGGCTTTGTCTTTCATTGCATTTTGCACAGGGGTGTGGAGTTAAACACTCCTGCTCTGTGCTGTGGTGGCTCTAAGAGTCAAAAGGACAATGCAAGAAAACATCATTTGGCCTTCTGTCATCCCTAAACCTAGTTCTCGCTCAGTCCTAGCAGCCTCAGGAGAGGAGGCAGAGGCAGCAAGACAAGCATATGCTTTCCCGGCACGGCCTTGTCACATAGTGCTCCTCCCTTTCTTTATGCCTTTACTGCCTTTCTCCCTTTGGTTGCATCGGGGTCCAAACTGAGTCGTAAAGTCTTCAGAGCAGAAAACCTGTTTTTTTGTCCCCACTGAAAAGCCAGTAGCACATCATGTAAGGTTACTAAACAATTCACTTTCGTACTGCGGTTAATTGTTGTACTTTACTTTCCTTGGAGCTGCCAGGACAGCACCATTCATCCCAAGTGACTTTTATCAGCATTACCTGTTGCTGATGCCCGCGGGACACAATGACAGATTACTCTCCAGTTGCTAACCATGATCAAAATCTAAATATATACAGAGCATTGACTTAAATTTTCCTCTGCAGAGTTGACTTCAGCTAGGTGCTCGATAAACTCAGGTGAAATTCATCTGCCCTGGTTTCGGTATCTAAAAGCTGGATGTCTGTCTCTGAGCTAAAGACTCTTTTTAAGTGCCTTCCATAGTCATTGTAGAGAAATAGGCACTAGTTGAAGATGATTCATCCCATGTTCAGCTGGGCATCTAAGGTAGGTAAGCTGAATCACCTTTTTCTCTATACTTACTATAAAATGAGCCCAGTAGCTGGCTAGTACTTAGAGTTCTTACTTTACATCTACAATTAGGTAAGATGAATCTCTCCAGAAAAGGCCGTTCAGTTACCTATCTAATAGTACCCAAATACTTCTTTTTAAGCCAAGTAACTTCGGTTGGCCAAAGTTATCCTCCAAGAAATGTGCAGGGTGATTCAAAAGTTCAGGCAATGGAGGAGCCTTCAGTTCATTTAGTGGGGTGTCCCTGTGGTTGATTGCCTCTGTGATAAAGCCAATAGCCTTATGTCCCATTTTGATTTTCCTGGCTTCAACTTTCAACAGTTGTTTCTTGTTTTGGGTTCGGTGTTGGGCTTTTTGTCTTTTGTAGAGGGGTCATACGCTAAAACAAAGTGCTTTAGACTACCAGAAATTTTCTTTATGATGTGTAGTCTCTTGAAAATCACTCTTTAAATCATGTCTTGATTTCCTCTCTGAGAAACTAAACATGTCAAATCTCTCAAATTCTGACAGCAAGGCATTTTCCCAAATGTTTTTGCTGATTCTCTTCTGTGCCCCATTCCATTTGTAATAGCTCCAGCCAAGAGAAGCAAAGAAAGTATTTCAGTATCTCCTGCTCCAGGATTGCACACACCATTGACCGTATTTCTCACTCCCACTTGCAGCTCACCTTGTCATACCTTTGAAAGCTTTGACTTTATGTAGTCATTTTAAATGACCAGGAACTGGCTAGTGACATGCAAGGAGATTATTGCTGGCATGTTTTTTGCCATATAAACTAGTAGCTTGTTAAAATATGTTGGCCTTGGAGTCTGGGTCAGGTGCATTAATATGCTTTCCAAAATAACCTCAGGAATATGGAGAGCACCCTTTTAGCTGTTGAAAGCAGTGCTGGCTTTCATGAAATTTTAAGAATTTGACATGTATTTAAGTAAGTACTCCATGCTGGAGTGCATGAGAGCCCAAAGATTGCACCTGCATGGTGATGGGTGCTGCAGGTAGCCAGCTGAGTGGCAATAACTAATTGGTGGCAAAAGATGACAAAAAGCATTACAAAAAGCCTCCTAGAGCCATGTTGGAGGCAGCTTGCCCCACTCTGTGGCATCTACTTCATGTCCTGATGCACCCCAGACAGGCTTCCCTCTGCCTTTAATAAGATGAAGGGGAAAGCAACAGGCATAGAGCCTCAGCAAACCAGAGAATCTGTCTGGGACAGCTTTATGAAATAAGGCGTTGCCAAGTGCACGTCTTACACTCCATGCGTAAGGACTAAGATGAGTCATTTGCATTATTTGTCTCCTATTTTTATGAGTTCTGAAAAACTTCTGTTGACTGTGAATTTGTCCATTTCAGCAAAGTGATTGTGAATAAAGTCCAAATTTAAGTTAACTTTATCCAGAATTTTTTCAGACATCTCTAAGGAAAAATCAAGCATTAAATATGTCTGATAAAAAGGAAGAATGGGCAAGTAACCTGCAGAGAAAGCTGCTATGTATATAAGGGTTATTGTCCGAGCAATTACTGTCTGTGCATAGGGATACAGGAAATACTTTTACTAACAAAAGTACCTTCACATTACCATGAGTGCCTATATAAGCTGTGGGCTGTCAGTACTACCCTGACATAAGCGAATAGCAGAAGTTAGTATGCAGTGCTATTCTGTTGATGAAAAACCAATATTAAAATAATGTGTTCTAACATGTATGTTAGGAGAGTAATCAGGATAACATTTAAAAGCAGCATTCTGTGATATGGTTTAACCACCCTGTGTTGAACCTGGTTCTGCCCAATGACAACAGTATGTAGTTAAATCTAAGTCAGTAACATTTCCATTGTCAGCTAAACCAGTGGCTGAAATGTCCCAACCCCCTTTATTTCCCAAAGCACTGTACTAAGTTTATGATAACCTGCAGCTTTTTTTTCCTGGCACATTAGTATGAGTATTGTTTGGAAATTCTCTTTTGTTGTCTTTATCAATAACTTTTTATCTGTCAAGTATGGTAAAAATTAAAGATGATGTAAATTAATGTGATTATTTTTTACAAAATGTACAGACTATGATGTTGTATAGATTAATGTGTGTAAATAGATTTCATACTGTAATTCACTATACGTTTCTTCTGGTTTTGCTCTTTTGTTCTTTCCTGTTTTCAGTTTTTAATGTCACATACCTAATAGCCTTCTCTGAGATATGTTATATATAAAGCTGTGAACAAATAAGCGTTTACATCTTTATGCTATTAGACTTAATAGTAGTTAATAACACCATAATGGACTGAAGAGGAATCAGAGAATAAAAATTTTAAAGGTTTTGCACAGAACTTCTTTTATTTATGCGATTTATGTATTTATGAGATGCACTCACAAACCATATTTTCAAAACTGAAAATGGTCCTCCTGCCTGGGCAGCTCAGGGTTCCTCAGCAATGTAATTAAAATTTAATTGTACTGCATGGAAAACGAAAGGCCGAGGCTGCTCCTGCCATGGTAATGGGCACAGGGAAGAGACACACCAGGGCGAGACTGGCAGTGGTGCACTGCTGGTGGGGCCAGCAAGGGAGGTGAGCTCATGGAGGAGGAGATGGCACCTCATGGGGCAGCGCACTTCCCCTGGCAGCAACAGCCAGCAGGGACAAAGGACGGAGTGCCGTTTTGCTGTCCCTCACGGACCAGGGAATCTGTCCCCTTCTGTGTGTATCTATGGTTACTACAGAAGCTACGTCACCAGGAGGGGTCTTCTGACCCTGTGAGAGACCTGAGCTCTCATCCTCTCCCACCTTATGTGTGTGCCTGTATGAGCTGCCTATCAGTCTGAACCCTTTTGCATTCAGTTACATGACTGCAAATCACTTCAGTGTCCTCGCCCACATGCATGTCCTCTCTCCCCCATTGCTCACTGGGTAGCTCCACAACCAGATCGCCTTGGCGTCCTGCAAGTGAGCTGCTTTAGGGCTGATGAGCCTGAACATGCAGGAGAGCCAGGGTGCAGGTGAGCAGGGGGGCTGGCAGCTGGACTGATTCCCATCAATGCTGGCAACAGCACCTGCAGGTTTCCATGGCAAGTCTGAGTCCTGTCAAATGCAAAACGTGGATCCCTTTAAAAAATTCTGGTTAATTTTAACACTATCAATGCTGACAGACTCCTGTAGCTAGAGAAATGGATGTCCCCAGAATAAAAGCAAAAGTCAGTGTATTGGGGAGGAGAAAGAGTAAGGGATCCTGCACTCAAGAAGCAGCTTAAAGAAACAAACACTTCTATTACAACTTCTGTGTGGTTATGCTAGGCAGTATCAGCTGCAGGAGTCTCTTCTTAGCTCTGTACCCGTAACCACTGGCCCGCGGGCAGGCCTGAACGGAGCACAAAACTCCCATTTTCTCTGATTGTACCAAGGAGCTTCTAACTGGGACATTTGAAAAGGTAAAGGAGATCAGCGCCTGGGATGGTAAAACAGGAAGACTGGCTGCCTTCCCCTCCCCTCCTCTCCGTAAGAGAGCTGAACCAAAGAACTACAGCAGACAGCAAAAGAAAAGGTATTGCAAACTGCGTGCATGGGTGTAAGTTTGGGTGTGGACTATAGCTAGAGGTTGCTTTTATAGGTCATCTTGTTTTTCCTTGGCAGCGCGTAAGCCAAATCCCAATCTAGCTCTTCCAGTTCTGTTTGCTTGTACCCAAGCAGAGGTCGGCCCTTAGGTGACAGAGCGACGGTCTAAAAGGAGAGTTACACAGACCACGAGGAGGAACCGGGCGCTCGGTGAGAGGCCTGACACCCTGTCTTCAGGAAAAGCGGCAATCTACAGCACAAGCTGCAGGTTACTGTACAAAGGCAGAGTCTGTGTGCAGCCTCCCTGCAACACTGAGCTGTCAATGGGGCTTTGGGGGGTGACTTTTATGCAGTGGCTCCATGGCAGGATAGAGGTCATGACAGTTTGCAAATGGGATTCCTTGGACTGCACAATGCTATTAGGTTAATACAAAGTTCCAAATAATCAGACCCTATGTGTCCAACTGAATAAACCAAAATGCTTTCTATTAATTATGTTCCATTATTTATAATTGACTGTATTTTAATACCCTCATCTTTCCCTAACAACATAGGCTGGGATATATTGTGAGCTACCTGATGTGCAATTTAGGTCAAATTATGGTGTCAAACCATTGAGTAAGTATATGTTGTATCAAACATATAGTTTTAGATTTTTAGTTATAGTTACAGATTTTTCACATAGGGAAAAATAAATATTTTTCTAGCAATATCCTACAGAATATAGTCAGTGCCCTGGGATCTTCAATTAAATATGAATATTGGATTTAGAAGACAAAAGAAATCAAAATGAAGAGCTGTGCTTTATGTTGAAGCCCTTCTGTGTTTCTGAGCTGGTGCCTTTGTAATTGAGACTGCTTCTCAACACAATCCTGTTAAGCTGTGAAATTCTCTGTTCAGAAAGGCTTTATTTAGCAATAGCCCTCAGCCACTGCTTATCCCTGGTTTCCTGCTTACATTCTTCACCTGCTCTTAATTAGTGCCTTGGGCTTTGGCTGCCTGTCTCTGTAGGATATGAAAAAATACTCTGCAAATAATGAGGGAATCAGTAAGCAAGTTTATAACAATATAATTAATGATGGATCCTGACTACTATGCGACATTTTGTTATACAGAGCTGTATTCATGAGAAGCAATTTGAAAATTAAAATATAATCTGAGTAATACAGAAAATTGCGCTGTAGAGGATGATTGTGTCTTAGCCAGGTGATGAATTGGACAATTTAATCATTCCTGCAGATTCTAGCTTCTGTTATTCAGATAAGTACCCAAACCATATGGCCTCTGTTAAAAAACACTTAACTTGACCTTATTACTTAACAATAAAAACATGAAGAAAAATACTGTTTCCCTCAAATACACAACATCTTTAAAGAATCATTTTCATTTTGCCTATAAAGACCGTAACATCCTGTTTCTTGGATTAGGACAATAATTTATCAATTGAGACACTTGAAAGTACCATTTTGTCTTGTAACATATGGAATTAATATTGTTAGTAAGTTTTTTAAAAGTCCTTTAAAAGCCCAGGGTGTACCTTGCTCAGGGTATAGCTCTGGTTACTCATCCTGATGCCCCAAATATGAGCCGACTACAGCTTGGAAGACACAGGCAATACTGTTTTTTTGTCATTTAGGCCCAGTTCCTTTCTATCTGACTTTAAACATCTCAGTTAAGTGTTCTATTTATAAATCCCCTTTTTGGCTGAATGCAAAGCCAAAAATCCATCCCGAGCACTGATCCTGCCTCTGGGATATCTCACATCCTGCCCCAAGGGAGGGCTGCACTAAGGACCTGCCTGATGCCTGTGAGGGGCTGCAGCAGGGAGACCTGTGTCCCTGCAGTGGGTTCAGCAAGCCCTGGCCGTGCTGCTACCCCTCACGCATACATTTCCCTCTCATTGGCAGTCTGACAGGGTTGTGCTATAGATACGTTGAGGTTTTCCCATTCTTTCAGCTACTTAGGAAATCCGAATCTTAATTTAAACCAGGTGATCACTAGTTCTATTGTCACACTCCCATGACATTCAGTAGGAAGATAGTTACTTTACAACATTCTCTAGCTTCACTGCAGTGAAATATTGAATTTATAGCAATGCTTTTAAACAGCCTAATGAGGAGGGGGAGGGTTTTATTTAAAAGGATTAGTAACAACTGTTCTTGGATGCACAAATGTTAGCAGAACGAGTTTTTTATGGTTCTGCTACCTATGAAAATTTCCGTACAAAAAGTCAAATATTCACTGGCATTGCATAAACGGAGGCTGGAAGTCAGAAAGTTGTTTGTAATCACCAGAGGAGTGAGGTTTTGAAAAAGTCTCATGGCATCTAAGGAAAATTCCACTTTTAGATTCCTGTTTATGTGGCTTAGAGGGAGTAATAGGGTATGAGTCTAAAACAGCAGGGGATTAGACCTCATGACCCATGCACTTATACTTCCTACACTCCCATAAGACTATGAAATCTTAACTGCATTAATATGTCCAAAGTTTTGGAAAGAAGTAGGAGAAGTTGGAAAAAAGTTATAAACTTTTCCAAATCTGAGAGTTTAAACACGTAAATGAATCACAAAAATCATTAGGTTTTGATCCTTTGTCAATTGCTATCATAAAACTCTCTATTAATGCTATTTCAGTCGCTTGTTTCAGCTGTAGATTCAGTCTGACGTGGCTCCTTTGTTCCTGGATGAACAGAAACTGCGGTTGATGTAGGTACTTTGGAAGAAAATGTGAGTACAATAAAGAGATTTTTAGTCTAAGTTCATCTTCTCCCTCTATTGTGCTCTGCATTCATCCCTAGCCTAGAAAAGTTCTTCCAATTACCTATTCATATACTGATCCATGAATAGTACAACTGTACTTCTATATATGTTCTCCAAATGTCTGGGCTGAATAGTTTATTTCCTCTGAGTTGTAATTACTCATCTCAGCATTTGGCAGTGTTTTTGAGTGGTTTTAACTTTCCTCATGCAATGTGTCATCAGGTTTAAAAAATAGTGGTTTCTTTGGACAATCTGGATACTGAAGTATTTGGTTGGCTCATATGGTGGAAAGTGGCTTCTGACCTTCACAACTAACTTGCAGTCAACTGCTTTAGTACATTTTAAAAATTCAGATTAACTCAAAATGATAAATTAAAAGAAAAACATACAGAAAAGGGATGTGAAGTTGGGGAATAAAATGTGAAGTTGGGAACCAAAAAGTTGGTCAAAGCTAGGATGTTTCTTTGAGGAAATAAGATTATACTCTAGGAAGATGGAAGAGCGAAGGGAAGCTTGGTTTGGGGGGGACACATGTAGCACGAGGTGGGTAGAAAAAGGGTTGTGATAGGAAGTCAAGAGCTTTGCTGAAGATCCCATTTGAGTCAATCACTCCCTGGGGACCATGGGGAACTGTGAATGGTCTTCCAAAAAACTTTCCATTGTAGATGTATGAAGCTAAATTTTCAGAAGTGTGCACTGCATATAAAACCTGAGCAGTTTTGCTCCAGATTGCAGCTAAGTTATACAGGCTGAAAAGTTGAGGTATTCAGTACAATCCACCTATCAACTGATGGTCTGTATTTTCTCTCCTCCTAAATAGAAATTTTACATATTTTAGGTAACATGAAGGCCATTTTTTGGCTCTCTGCATATGACAAAGTAAAAACTTTTCTGAGTAAAGAATAGAGTTGGGGTTCTTCAGCCTGGAGAAGAGATGGCTCCGGGGAGACCTCATTGCAGCCTTTCAGTACTTAAAGGGGGCTTATAAGAAAGATGGGGACAAACTTCTTAGCAGGGCCTGTTGCGACATGACAAGGGGGAATGGTTTTAAACTAAAAGAGGGTAGATTTAGGCTTGATATAAGGAAGAAATTTTTTACGCTGAGGGTGGTGAAACCCTGGCACAGGTTGCCCAGAGAGGTGGTAGATGCCCCATCCCTGGAAACATTCAAGGTCAGGTTGGACGGGGCTCTGAGCAACCTGCTCTAGTGGAAGATTGTCCCTGCTCATTGCAGGGGGGTTGGACTAGATGACCTTTAAAGGTCCCTTCCAACCCAAACTATTCCATGATTCTAACACTGATTCATTTGCTAAGACAGAAAAGGCAAAAGCCTTTCATACCACCAAACCAAGAAAGCATTTTTACACCAATAAGAAAATAACATAATACATTTGGGAGGCATTTAATATAAATTATGATTCTTGGTCTCATCATCAAACTTAAACACTGTGGTATTAACTATGTCGGCTGAAGGATTATGTTTGCTGTGATTCCCAAAGCCAAAATCAGTAATGGAAAAATAAAATTCTCTAGGCTTTCATATGGCTTGAAGTATCTCCACTGTATCAGAGATTTTTTTCTGGACCCAGCATGGCTTTATTCTTCCATTCTCCCAAACCAAAGCAGTGATTTTGGCTTTCACTCTTTCACTAGTGTCCAGGTTGTACCTGTTTAATTGCAAATGATTCACTAATGGTACAATCCCAGTAGCCAGCAGGCTGCTAATGATCAAAGTTTAGCTCAAAACCAGCTAAGCAGAATGCCAGTTTTTTATGATGACTCGTAAATTTGCCCTTCAGTTTCCTACTTGCGAATAGTTAACATTTTGTTTCTTTATTAATACAGCTTAAAGTTTGCCATCTGCCTTTGTAAAGCCATAAATTTCAGACATGCAGGGTCAAATTCCTGCAGGGTAACCTATTGCCTATCCCAACCTCAACTATGTCTCTGCTATTCCTGACATACTCATTCAAACTGTTCTTCATGTCCCTCAGCAACAGGGACTAAACAACCTTCCCAGGGCAGAAATCCCATCAGGGAAGGTTTTTGTCACAAGCTATGGCTGGTGAAAGACCTATGCTTTGTGTACAGCCCTTCCTCAGGTGGGATCCACAGATGTCCTGGTATCATAGTAGTTCTTTGCAGGAAAATAAATGCTGCTCTAAAGTAAGTCTTCTGCAATATGTTTTAGTTCAGCTTCTGCAACGAACAAAAAACAAAAGCAACAAAAAGCATCTGGATATCTGTTCACCATAAAGTTTTATTGCTTTAAATATTCAAATTTTCAAGTACTGCTCTACTGTATCTGCTGGGGGCATACAAGTGACAGTATGGTACCAGCTAGGAATATGTGCCCATCTCCTACAAGAAACATTCTCTCAGGCCCATTCAAATATCCAGCTGAGTACATTTCAAGCTTTAAACCTATATTTAAGTCCTAAAATACCAGCAGATCTTAAGGAGCTGTTCTGGGGTTTTGCTGATCATAAGCACAGTTTAGAGCAACAGTGCTTGTTCTTCCCCTGCTTATGCTTCATGGATTCAATTATGTAAATTATATATGATCTTGAGAATCCCTTACCAATACTTACCCGTCTTATAGCATCTGTTTGTAACTCATCTTTTGCATTTCCCCAGGATGCAGTTTCTTCTTTTGCAATACTGTGAATACTTTATGATGTTGTACATATTTCCCTTTAATTTAAATAGACATTACTTGTTTGCTGGCATTGGTCTGCAGCTTATTATTGTCTCTGGATACATTTTCAGAATCGTTATGGCAGGAGGAAAACAAGATCAGAGCTACAGCTGACACAAGACAGTCATGAGACCCCTCAGGGCAGGAAACCAAGACTGGAACATTAAGCTAAGGGGGCTAGTGCGAAGGCAGAGAGCTGGAAGACCAGAGCATGTCAACATGCTGCAGAAAAGGGCCTTGAGCACCCATACTGCCATGGGCAGAGCCAAGGAGATACAACCAGAGCCTCCCACAGAGGGGTCTGAAACCCTTTCCTAGTGATCTTGGTGTTGACATAAATTGACACCCCTCTAGAAGAGCATAAGGCGGGGCGGCTTGGATCAGCTCCACCAGTGCTAAGGGAGCTCTTTTGAAGGCTTTAGTTGACTTATTTCAGTGRGTGATTTTAAAGGACAGCAATATCATCTGGGGCCATTGGACAGCAGTGCAGACAGCTCCAAACTTGCAGTATGACCTCCCAGTTGTGGGTTCCAGCGGGATCTCTGGCTCATACATCAGAAAGTCTCGCTATCATTGCTCATGATTTCAATGCTTATTATTTCAGATATCTTCTTGCAAATGTTTGTTTTAACTCCTGACATGGTGTTTCAAGTACTGAGGTGACTATTTTTTATGGATCTGATGTATGGCTTGAGAATATCATGGGAGTTACTTAAATCAAGATGGCTTTTATCATAGTTAATTACTAAGAACTTGAGAGATTTGATGTAGCACTACTTGGAATAGATTCTGTCAGGCCTATAACTATGTTACAGTGGAAGGAGAGAGCTTCAGTAAATTAAGAACAGTTTCAGATTTTGAAGATATAGGACGCACTGTGCTGTTCATGAGACGTAAGAATGACCAGCCAAGATGCAGAGGACCATTAGGCCAGATTTTGTTTCTTCTTTTCTTGGTGAATAATAACTCGGAGCTAGCTTCTAACTGAATTTCAACTGACATTAAACAAGTAAACACTTATGCAAGTCCATCTAGGTCCCAGTATCACTTACTGTTCTTTAAAAATCAGCCATTGTAATGTGGATGAGGAATTTAAACAAGCGGAGAGATGAGCCCACTAGATTTTCCTTCTAACCTCCAATACAATCCTATTTTTAAAACGGTTGTATGTTCTGGATGGATAATAGGAATAGTAGTCTTGTACCACTGAGTAATTCTGAATGACATTTACAGTAATTCCTGCTTCTTCCTACAGTCTTGTTTCTCATACATAGTTTCTTTCATCTTTTCTCCCCCACACAGCAATATTGTTTGTGATTTATCACAGGCTGTTTTAGTACCAAATTAACAAAACCCAGAGGTGATGACTGGGCACTGAAAAAAATAGGATGTAAATCACTGACCCAGGACACTGAATCAGTGCAGAAGTTTCTGTGCAATTAATGATTGTACTTGAGAATGGTACAGTGTATTTAAAGTACTTAAGGATCTCCAGTAAGTCTCACCATCCAAATGAGATAATTGTTAAAGTCATGTCTTTGATGGGGAAAAGTAAGAAAGCTAGAACTTGTGACTTTTTCCAAGTCAACAGCAATATCAGTGATTGAAAAACAGAGGTTTGCCTACAGATAAAATTAGTGGAACAGACAGCTATGTGGACTTATAAGTGAGAGCTGACTTTCTATTTGTCTGCGTAGTGTCAGATTCTCATAAATTTACTTCAAATACCATCTTACTCCATGAATCATTCAACTGGATTCTATGAGGTGTCCCTGCAAAGGGAAATAATCGGTGTAAAACAATGCTGAAGACTGCAACTATCATAAACTGAGTATCGTGTATATGTCTGCTAGTTTTCAAGAGGGTTTTTGTTTGTTTGTTTACCTATTTACAAATATTTCTGAATGCATTGCTATATCAAAGATAGTACAGTGTGGCATACTAGATCAAATCAATGATCTTACAGTCACCTATACCACATGCTTCAGGAAAAACACACCTAAACATTGTTACTGAACAACCTCTGCTTGGTTTCTTTCTAACCCAAAGTGTTCATGATCTACGCCCAGACACATGCAACACCCAGCTCCCTGTGTTGCATTTTAACTGTTCCATAACACTCCCCGGGGACTTATTTTTTTTCCACTGCCACCCCACCATAGACTGTTCTTTCTAAAGGGTAACTTTCTTTTCAGCTATGGTTGTTGAGCTGACCAGTGCATTTGCTAAGTAAGTGCAATGTTTCCATGCTATATAATACAATACTTCCAGTAGTCAAGTTTCCAAACTAAGACATTGCATTTCCTTATTGGCTTCTAGCCTCTGGGCTTAAGCATTGCTCTGTGTTGCTCCATGCTGCTTTGCTGCACACCAAGAGATTTTCTTGCTATTGCTGATCACTAGAAGATGTTCCTTCTCCTTCCCCAGCCCTTAAGATAGCAATTTCCAGGCTGCTTACGCAGATGAAAACACTACGATGTACCAATGCTTTTTCTCAGTATTTCCACTCCCAGAGGAACGGAAAGCTTCATCACATCAAATTTCTCAGAGGAACAGAAAGCTTCATCACATTGAATTTCTCAGACTCTACTGTTTCATAAACCTTACAGATTTGCAGTATCAGATATAATTGCAAAACAGCAGTAGGCTGTATTTCATAATAAAAACCTTCCTTGGTTGCTTTCATCCCAATTTCAACCAAGGTGGAATTAACTTTGTGATGTTATGATGAAGTTTTAAGATTGTCCAAAGCAGCAACTTCTTCCTGCCTTCCCTTGCTTTTCTCCCACTTGAAGGACAGGACCCAAAAGCCAGAATTTTCATGTGCTCACACAAGCTAGAAAGCCTTGTTGTGCCCATTTGTCTGTTATAAAACTTTGCCTCTTTGTTTCTTGCTGTTGCAAGGGAACGCCTTATGATACCTCTTTTTCCAATAAGGAAAATTTTCTCCTTGAAATTGTGTAATATTGCCCATTTTATACTTTTATTCACATATTTCTGCTTTTGTCTGTCATGTCCTTTTGAAAATGCTCTAGTAAAACCTTTTGCATCATCATATGAATAATTGTCAAAGCACTTTTTTTTGCCAGATTCAAAGCTGTTTTCTCCCTGTGAGGCTGTAAAAAGCTCTAAAGGTAATATCACAGGTGGTGAAACTGGAACAAAGCTACTTAATTTGACTAATATCCCTTTCCCTAACACATAGCATTTAGGACCCTATTCCATTAATATCCTATTCCATTCATGAATAAATCATGGGCATATTGGCAGTATTTGTGGGTTTCAGCTCACAGTATTTATTTCTCAGGGTGACATCCAGAATTTAAATAATGCAGCATACCCTGTGTATTGCCACCTCTGAGTGATTTTGTGTAAGGAAGTGCAGCTTACTTCTGTATGGAGCTGGAAAGAGCAATTGAACTAGTTTTGTTGGAAAGGAGCAAGACTGTGATCAGGCAGTTAATTAAGCAATCTAAGTGTTTTGTTTATGATACTGCAGGGGCTGTCAATTCACATTATTTGTTAGATTAGTTTCACTGGAGTGGAGCTGAGCGCTAAGGGGTTGGTTTCTGCCTCTCTCCTGGAAACCAGCAGCGATAGCTGGTGCAGAGCAATCTTCAAGTTCCTGGTCCAGCAGGCAAGGGAAGGGAATGGCAGTGTTTTAGCACAGACATGAGGTGTGCTGCTAATCAGTGTGACCTTCTCTCTCTGATACTTTGGCAAAGGCATGATTCTGTCTCTGTGCATATCTATCCCAAAAAGAAAATCACCCTGCAAAATATGGTTATTTTTAGCTTAGAGCAGTTCCCAGCTCTGTTTCACCATGCTGCCTGGCAAATGGTTAATTTGGCACACTGAGAGTTGGTGTAGGCAAAGGAATGGGCATGGGAAAAGGGGGTCAGAGGCTGCTTAAACCAGAAAGACAGACTTGTCACACTGTGCCCATGTGTGGGGATAGTATAAGATCCTACCTGTGGCCTTTCAAAGGAGCTACAAGTTGAATTTTCTTAGAGCAGGAGCCATTGGTAAAGTATGACTGTAGGGAAATTTTAGTAGCTTGAAGAGAAGGGACTGAAGAATGAATGATGAAGAGAGAAATCAAAGAAAATTAATTTTATCAAGTGAAAGATAAGATTATGCCAATATTTCATGTTTAAAATCTGCAGTGCATGAATAATTTAGACTGCTACCAAGAAACAGAATAAGTGCCAGGTGTAGACACCCTGTAATGCACAGTGATGAAATATAATTTATATTAATCTTTTGCAGATCTATACTGTCTCAAACAAGTGTATCAAAGTGCTTGAAAAATATCAGCTAATAAATTCTCCCAGTTTATTAGCTTGATAGAACTAATCACATTTTTCCTAGGAGGAAAACTGAATATTTCAGATATGCTTAGTTCATACAGGAAGTGTGTTGCAGTCCAGGATATAGTCCAGACCTTCTGAATCCCAGCCCTACTATTTAGCTATGAATTCAGCTTTCCTTAGACTTGACTTGTTTTGAGTCACATCTCGTACTCTGAAATAGCCTCCTCCCCCGCCAAAGTTTTAATTCAAAAAGGATTAAGGGTACGATTTTTGGGTGGATTTAGGAATTTTTGGTGAAAATATGCATGGAGACAAGCCTCAAATTTACCAGCAGACAGGCTGGCTTGACACCGATAAGGAAGAGAGAACACAGAAACTTCAAGAATAGACATTTTTGAAAGTTTTAAATTGACATGTTGCAGGGTTGCATGTAAAGTGTACTAAGATGAAGCATGCTGTCATTAACACCATCTACTCCTTTTCTGGATGACAACAAGGTCAAATCAGCCATTTGTCTGCCAATTTTCTCCTTTTCAAGAAATACGTGCAAGTTTACTAAAGCCATTGTAGACTGCCCTGGGCTATTCTTGTGAAATCATTCTGGAGGAGACAGATAGTCTGTGCAATGTGATTTTCTTGAGAGCTGAAAATTCTTACTCTCCGTTCCCTCCTTACCTGCTATCACAGAATCAGCATGATGGAATCTCTCAAACTGTACAATAGTCAGAGCTTTGGAAAAAAAGTAAGACCATAACATTGCAATGTATCTTGCAGTCCAGACTGCAGCCACCCCAGAATCTCCTCTATATTAGATTTCTTGATCTTTTACTTCTATTCTATCTTACTTACTTTTGAAAATGTTAAATGGTCTAGGTTATCTTCTACTAAAGTTCGACTTTGTGTTTAAAACCCCCACAAATGTTTGTGTTTTATGACGCACTCCTTAGAATTAAAAGGTCTAGGCAGATGCTTTCCAAATCCTGGCTGACTCATAGTCCTATCTTGCTCTTTTAGCACCTTTTTAAGTTAAAATTAATTTTTCCTGAGCACAGGAAAGCTGTGTAAAGCATCCCACTTGGAAACCCGCATTTTCCCAAATCACTTCTTACTTCTACAGGAAATACCTTACCAAACACCTGGGACTGCAAGTTCTTCCTCAGAGTAGCAATGGCAGTTCATAGTCAGTGACGTTACTAATAATCAGTCTTTCACTCTCTCATCCATTCTCATAGAAACATAGAAATGTGGTTGGAAAAGATCCCTGGTCACGTCCTCCTCTCAGACTGAAACTGTTGCCACCCTGGATGATGACAGCTTTAGCTTTGTCTAGCCAAGCCTTGGAATCTCCAAGGATGGCACTTTGGTTCATAGCCAAGGTTTATAGTAGCAGCCCTTTGCACAATGGGCTTCCATCTCACGTTATGTTTAATCCCATTTCTAACATTTTGATCCTCGAGTGCCAGGTAACTATATTCTCTTTACACAACAAATCCTTCTATAAGGATGATTTTTCTTGACTTTGTATCATCAGAAGATTTCATCAGTAAATTCCTGTATTTCTGGACCAAGGCCTTATGAATTTAATTCATGATTACTGTTAAATAAGATCAGTCTCAAGACTGATTCCTGAGGAATTCCTCTGATATCTCCCTCCACCCTAAATAGGATTGCCTGCCATTTCAGCTTTTTTTCTACACTGCTTATACTAATCCCCATATTCTCTGCCTAACTCGCATTTTCAGACAGTCACATGCCAAATGTTTTGCACTAATTCAAGTACATATAGCACTCTCTTTGCCTAAGAGATCAGCTGTTACCAAACAAGGCTATTGGATTTTCCAGCACAGTTAGCTGTGGCAAACTCATATTCGATTTCCCCCCATTTTCTATTTATTGCATTCCTTAAGTTACTTTTTCCTTAAAAAAAAGAGGCGTTTTAAAGCTTTGCATCCCATTCAAGTCACACTACTCTTGTAGCTGTCTGTCTGATCTCCTTTCCTTCCATATATATAGTAACTATGCCTGCTATTCTCTAGACATGTGATACAAGTTTGGTGCTTTGGACTATAGAGGTTTTGCTAGAGGACTTACAGTTTTGTGTGCCACTTAGTGGTATGAATTTGTAGTTGGCACTTTTAATGGCAAGTGACACTCTGACCATGAGCTGGCTCCTGTGCTGATGAATTAATTCAATCGATTTAATGCAGTTATTCAAATCTATTTCTCACAAACATGTATAGCTACATGCTGGTAACTATTTAAATGACTAGAAATGCATTTGTGTTTCTTTTCTGGCCAGAAAGGGGCCATTTTTCAAGTCTCTAGCTCCAAATTCTTGTTTATAGGAACCAGTGGAGATGTCCCTGAAATGTGTACTATTGTAAATGAGGACAGAGTTGGTTTACCAGCTCCCATGCAGCTGTGGCAATGGGAGCATTTTGCTGGAATACTTGAAGTGTGGCAATGCTTCTGACCCTGTGATCTGCACACCAGATATTTCATGTGGTCAAGAGCCATGAGTAACATTCCACATACTCTAGATAACTAAAAAGAAGGGGATCTCAAAAATGATGTGAATAGATGAGATCATAACACCTTCCATGGCTTCCCCTATTTCCGTCTAGTTTGAGGCTTTTCAGGGTCCTATGACAACATCATGACTAGTCCCACTGGCTGTGGCTGGCTCATTTCCACCCAAAAGCCACTCAGTTTATCTGCTAGCCCTCCTGGCGGTCCCATGGGGCTGTCCTGGCACGCAGGCACACTCAAATGATTTGCTGGCTGAGTGTAGCTTGAGAACAGTCATGATCATTTTTGAAAGTTCAGGTTATCATTTTAAAAGCTAATTGAAATAATATTTGAATGTCAACTTGTCCTCCTCTTCTGCTTGCTTCAACTGGAAAATATACAGAGCTCTACCTGTCTCCAAAAGGAGCAAAGTCAAAGGCATGTATAACTGGAAGTATACCTGGAAGTATGCACTCAGCATGATTCTCCCTGACAGTGCAGCCTTGCAAGGCAGAGTGGGAGAAACTGCAGGGCAGCACAACATCAGCTAGTGTCTGAGCTCATCAAGGTACCCTTCGTGCATCTCCCAGAACCTCCTTTGCCCTTCTGGTCTCAGTGCCTTTTCTCTGCTAGTCATAGCTGACCTTCCCAGTTGTGCTGGACTGAAAGCAAGGTGCAGAGGACATGGCAAGCTGTCTGTGAAAGGGATGCGTTCCAGCCCGAGGAAAGCGGGAGTTCATCATTAAAGACTTGGTGAATAATGACCTGCTCATAAAGAACAAAAATGGAAGTAGAATAACTTGGAAACTCATGAGCATTTTGAAATGGCAGGAGCCATGTTACCCGGCATCTGAAATACATTTAAATTACTATTAATGTTGTGGATCAGTGATCACTAAACTGCATACTGGAAGGAAATTGGTGATATAAAAAGTAATGAGGAAAGCCAGAACTGAACATTAGTAATTTTCTTCATAAAAAGCAAGTTTCCATGACTCACTCATATACTATCAATTACATGTGTTTAGAGGCTGAATTTTAAGATTAAAATAGTCAACTAAATTTAACTGTGCCATTATCTTTATGTTCTTGCAGAAATGTTTTGCCCTGGCAATTGCAGAGAACAGCAAAGTGATTGTGAGCATAGGTTATGGTAATATCCGCCCATAAATTGCATTTACTGCTTATATAAATGTGTGGATAACATTGAGGGTTTTTTCCATTCTTCTAAATATTTGCTTGCCAAGGTGACACTGTTTATTTCACATCTCCAAAGAGCTTTATTTTTACAGATGCATTTTTAGTCTTTTCATAAAGATGTTATTTATGTGCAATATGAACTGAACTTCCTAATGTCCTGGACCGCGATGTTTAGAGATTGCAGCAGCCATACTGGCTCACGTTAGGCATGATGATTTTCACTCCTTCAGTCTTGGTTTGTGTTCACCTGGGAATAATTTCTTTGAGAATAAGAACATAAATGCCATACTATATCAATTCAGAGACAAGCCCAGGTGATTAGTCTGTCTTTGGCAGGAATTTGTGGTGGATGCAGGGGGAAAAGTGATGGGAAGAAAACTATGGATAAAATGATTCTTTCCTGTGTGTGCTCTCCCAGTTTGCAGTTTATAGTAGTCTGGGAATATCCTGAGTCGAAGTTGCATCCAGCAACTGCTTACTACTTAATACTCACTGTTAGGTTTGTCCTCCATGAATTGGACTGAATAAATAATATCTCTTTGACTGCCACAGCATCTTCAAAGTCTGAGTTTGAAAATTTCACTATGCATTGTCTGAAAAAGTAATTATTTTTATTTTAACACTGTAACCTAATAATTTAATTGGGTGTCCCTTAAGTTTTATATTTTGAGAAGTTGTGAATAATGCTTCCCTTGTTGCCCTGTTCGTGAGTTGACTCTAGGGTACCTCTCTGCAGTCATCACTGTTCTAAACCAGGAAGTGCTAGGATATTGTCCTGGTTTTGGCTGGGATAGCGTTAATTTTCTTCGTAGCTGCCCACTGGATTTGTGACCAAAAGAGTGTTTACAACACACCCATGTTTTAGCTATTGCTGAGCAGCACTTACACAGAGTCAAGGCCTTTTCTGCTTCTCATGCTGCCCCACCAGCAAGTAGGCTGGGGGTGCACAAGAAGTTGGGAGGGGACACAGCCGGGACAGCTGACCCCAACTGACCAAAGGGATATTACACACCGTATGACGTCATGCTCAGCATATAAAGCTGGGGGAAGGAGAAAAAAGGGGGGGGACGTTTGGGGTGATGGCATTTGTCTTCTCAAGTAACCATTACGCATGATGGAGCCCTGCTTTCCTGGAGATGGCTGAACACCTGCCTGCCGATGGGAAGTAGTGAATGAATTCCGTGTTTTGCTTTGCTTGTGTGCGCGGCTTTGGCTTTACCTGTTAAACTGTCTTTATCTGAASCCACGAGTTTTCTCACTTTTACCCTTCTGATTGTCTCCCCCTTCCCACTGGGGGAGAGTAAGCAAGCAGCTGTGTGGGGCTGAGCTGCCTGTCGGGGTTAACCCACAACAGCTATTTCATCTGTCCCAATAYGGTAGATGCTCTGTCCCTCTGATCATGTTCTTCTTCCCTCTTTGTATCATCTCTAGCTTTGCTGCATCCCTTTTCCAACAGGAATCAGAGCTGCACACAGCGATAAAGAAGTGGGTGCACCATTGACTTCTACAATGACTTAGTGATGATTTCTGTTTGTTAAGAAATACATATTAAAGGATCTTAATTAAAGATCTTTACTTAATATTCTCTTTGACTTTTGACTACCACTGAGCACCAAGACAGCATTTTCACAAAATTGTTTAAAGGCACCTTTCTGAGTGGCTATAGATCATGTATATGTGGCTGTAGCCATATATACATACAGCTAGGGGTTTTATTCTCCATCTGCATTCTTTTGTCAGGGGTAGCTTCCAGAATAAAACTAACTTAAAGCAAAATGAACCTCAGAAAAGAATACATCCGAAATTTCTGAACACCATCCATAACGTATTCAATTTCTTCTTTTCAGAATGCCCTACCTTGAAAGCCTTACAGCACAGAAGTCCTATGGATTTACATGAAATATTTGAGCAAAAAAAGAACTGTTGAACATGAATCTGAATCCTTCTATTAGCAGAATATTCTTTTCTGTAACATTTGGTCTCTCTTTTCATTATATGGCATAGCAGGAGTATTTAGAGTTGATTGAAAAGTAATTTATAATCAGTGGAAAACAGAACATAAAAAGCTGAATTTAATACCCAGTTCTTTTCACATCCATCTCCTGATGAGCCTCTCACTTTTTTTCTCACATGATTTTGCCCTGTCTTAGGAAATACTGCAATTACAGTCCAGTAAAATCAATGCAGCCCTTAATTACAATAATTTGATTCCTAAGGAAATGGAAAAAAAAAAGAAACCCAATAACTAAAAACAGTTACTTCAGCTACAGATTTTTCGTATGGCTGTATTTGGAGAGCTTGTAACAGAATGCCCCTTCCTTCAGTAGAAATTGTTTTGTCTAAATGAAAAAAAAGAAGAAATTCTAATTCTCAAATACTAGTTATAGGTCCTTTTCACTAACAGTCATGATCAGAAATGGTTGAGAGGTGGTGAGAGGAGTTTCAGTTAAAAGCAAGTCATTCATATTAGTTTATCATGGATTATCAGAACAGTTTATAAAATGGGAAAATATGAACAGGTGAATAATCTCATGGAATTTATGTTAATTAAATCGGGTGAATAAAAATGATCTAATGAAGGACTTCTCTAGAGAGACAAAGATTAAATGGTTGTTAGGTGTTTTAAACCTAACAGAAATCCTGCTATTTTTCTCTTTACAAATACGTAGTTATTAATAATAGGTAATAAGATAAGGCTACGTCTTATCTTCAGGAACATCTGAGAGCCTAAAGCAAGGCTTCCCAAACTCAGTTTAACTGAATAACAGGATCAGTTTGAAAAATATTATGGTACCTGATTGTCTGTGATTGCTTCCCCTCTCTGCCAAGTCCTGATATATCTTGAGCAACAGCCACCTTTGGAGCCACTGAACTGCAAGAGCCAGCACTGATGTGGGTGAGGAGACACTTCTTTAATCACTGTTATTTTGACTAGYCAGTATCCATCTTGCCAAGTCCTACTAAAGTCCGGTTTAATAATGAAAATAGTGTTTTTTCCATTCTGTTTCTGTCTTCACCCTTTCTTCCATGTTACAGATTCTTTCCTTGCTCTTTGTTTTTTCCTATATCTAATACTGATTTGATGGTCATTCCAACACGCACTTCCTATAGCTATTCTGACTTTGGCTTTTTCATAATTGCAGTGCACGTACAATTATTATACTTCATAATTTCAGAACTTGTGAAAAACAAACCTGCAATGATGGAAAGGTTATTTTTCTGCAGGAGCACTGAGGGGGAGGAATACAGCCTTTAATTTCACCTTTTTATATAGTTGGCTTAACAGTTCATATAATTTTATTTGGGGACACTTCAGGCATTTGTTTCTTTTATTTAACTCTTTGTTGCTTATTTTGCCATTGCACCTACAACAATTCAACTTTTAACAAGATGAGATTTTGGTACCGTACACTCAAGTGGCTTTAAATTCTCTGACACAAAACATTCTACTTCTTCTTCTGTGCTTTTGCAATAAATATTTATTTCAAAACCCACATTTTAAGGAGATAATGGGTTATTTTTCTCTAGAGTATTCCCCAGTCCAGGGATAAGAAGCATGGCACTCAGGTCAGTGTTTCTCAGAGGACATGTGTCTTCCTTGTAGTCCCTGAGGGACCTAACTACATACCACACTATTGCCATGGAGGTGTTTCGTCATCGGGCTCATCTCAGACATAAATGATTTGCTGCTATTGGTGAAGCAGGGTTGTGATTTTCCCCACACTAGATGATTTTATACTGCCTTCGCCATTGTGATGAAAATCCTCAAAGCAACTTTAAACTGGCAGTTTTAATTTATCTTTTAGTCATTTGACTCTCTGAGGTACTTCTTTTGTTTCCGTGGGGTTTAGCAGTGGTTGAGTTATTTGTGAAAGAAATCTGAATGCTATACTGATGTCTTAAATAAAATGTGGTCATCTGGAATTCCTCTGGTGCTCTTAGTCTTTTTCATGTTTAATTCTTAAATAAAGTCTTTACATCTTGAGAAATATCACCGAAAAACACTGTTTCTTCCTACCTGCCCCTGCAGGCCTGGTCTCCAGGCAGAGGGTCGGGGCCCTGCAGGCCGGCAGCTCCCTGTGGAGGGATTTGGGCCTGGCAGGCAGGGCCTGTCCCACCCCCAGCCAGGAAAGCTGGGGGGACAGCAGGGGCAGCCCCAGCCCTGGGCATCGGGCACCTCCCTGGGGACGGGGACAGCCAGGAGCCTCTCCCCACAGCCCAGGGACAGGGACACCYGCAGCCCTGGGCAGCAGCAGCAAAACCCCTGACACAGGGCTGCTCTCAGAGGCATGACAGCCTGTTTTTTCTGGATTTAGTAAGGATTATTCTTGAACAATGCCAGATAATAAATTTCCCTCTTAATACAAATTATTTGTAGCGTTCTTCATTAAAAGCCACTCACAGTGTTCAAGGCCCATTCTCACTTGCCCATTAATCATGTATTATGCACACAGCAAGAGTTCCCAGGCATGAGTTTGCTTGATGAAGTTTTCCATCAAAATGCAACGTGTTTGTGAACGTATTCTCAGCAGAGATTTATCTATGAATATTAGCACGTGGTTACTCCAAAAGAAATCTATGAAATGCCTCATTTGCTAAGTACTTCGGTGAACTGAGTCAAGGTATAAATTGTCAAAGTAAATAAATCCATTCAGATAAATCTAAATCTGCCTGCTCTGACAGTTTTTAAACAAAGCCTGTATTTGTGCAGCGTCCTGCTCTCTGCAGTTGTGCTTGTTGTGTGCCATTTGTAGAGCAGGTAATTAAATTGCTTCATGAATAGTCTCAAAATTTGCTCAATGAGTTTAAAACAAAGCTTGGTTTTATGATCGTTTCATATCTCAGCATTAGTAAGATTATTGTGAGATCAAACATCCAGGGAAGAAAAATTACAATTAATTTTTTTTACTTATTTCATTAGCTGCCCAAGGAAAACAAGTGGAATATATGGATTTTTAATCTCACATTCAGTAGCTCATACTTAAACCGATGCGTCCTCAGCAATAAAAGTCCCAGTAAAACACATGAGTTTGTACGGACACCAGGAATAACCGATGATGAAGATCTATGCAATGCCAGCTGAGTTGCTGCCGGGTTGCTACAAAGCTATTTAAGTTAATTTAATGGCACAATATCCCTGGTTCAGTGTATTCAGTGAATAAGTATTGAATTAGTTCGAGTTACAAGGAAGTGCCTCAGAAGCCAAGCAGCATTAGATAATTACCATTATGTGCTGACAGGATAATCTCATTTTTTTCATAGACCTTGACTAAGCAAATCACTCATGTGCCTACTTCCCTGGCAAAACATTTATATTCGATTAAGAATCCCATGCGCATGAAGCATGTGCCTGAGATACAGTATGACCAGTCATCACCTGTTTTTCAAGATATTTAAATAGGCTTTGGATCAAGTCCCGGACTGCAGTGGTCTAGTTCCTTACAACACTCTCTTAACTGATAAGAACCTGAAAAGGTCCTGAAATTTAATTTTATAAGAGCTACGTAACTCAACAGAGTGAAGAGAGGGCATACAACACTCCATAAAGTTAAGTATTAGTGTGCTACTTCCCGGTCCTGCAAAATATTATTACATATTGCTAAAAATATTGTCTTCCATTGCTTCTATTTTCCAATTCTTTCTGGTCATGGTTTGGTACTAAAAGCAACACTCAAGAACAGGCTGAAGTGTTCTTTGGGCACAAACATTCAGTGTATATGTCACTCAAGCTGGGATTTTTTTAGGCGGACTAGAGAAGTCAGCTCATAGTTATAATACATACTTTTATGTGTGCTAGTGCACAGTTTACATATGTAAATAGCCACTTGCATAGTTTACATGACTCAAGGTTGAAGGTCTTTGAAAACATCACCTTCATAGAGCCTAAAATGAAAGAAGAATCAGAGAGAGTTGCAGAATGACATCAAGAGCTTTTCACTAATAGTAACCGTGGTATTGTATTTCTACCACAGGCAAATAACAAATGCAAGAGTTATTTCCTTTGTTATCCTTCATATGAGATATGTTGCTAACACAGTACTGAGTGTATATGTGAAACAAATCAAGTCATTTCACACACAGCAGTCATTTAAGTGTCCATTTATTTAATCTTGGTAAGAAGTACAACCCACATCCTTATGCTGCTGAATTCAATTGATTTCATTTGACTGTTCATCTTGCTGCTTTTATGTTTGAGATTTTTGACATCCACAGAAATCTTTAGGCAAGATGCGCCTTTTAGCGTTCTATAATAAAATAGCACTGATGCACATATATGCCAGCAATAGCATGAGGAACACTAGACAAACAATATCAGAAGTTCATTTTCTCCAAATTTTGTTTAATGAGTTATTTGAAAATATTTG
Organism: Phoebastria nigripes; assembly: GCA_035582835.1. Taxonomy (NCBI): domain Eukaryota; kingdom Metazoa; phylum Chordata; class Aves; order Procellariiformes; family Diomedeidae; genus Phoebastria; species Phoebastria nigripes. The sequence goes on along the minus strand of JAYKAV010001112.1, from coordinate 3,366,699 downwards.
ACATATTGTTGGTAAAGGCTTATATGTATTTGAAATGCTTCTTTAGTCAGTTCTGGTCTTTTTTATGCACCTTGTGAGGCTGTCTGTCAGCTTTTAGTGACATCTATACTAAAGGTTTTGTATGTCTTAGTTTGAAGTTTTATAATTTACAGGGAAAATGGACCTTTGACGTTTGTTTCTGCAGAATGGACTATAACCAAACAAGATGGGCAGTATAGTTTAATGCAATATAGCTATACCCAGTCTTAAATGCCTTTTCGTTAATACGCTAACAAGCACTCCCTGTGGTCTTAGAACAGTGACAGAGATAAGAAACTTGTATCCATAGCAGCAATTCACAGTAACCAGTCTCTATTTCTACTTACTGTCTATTGTAAGGAAGCTGCATAAAATGTTCTGCTCAGCAGGGAGGAAAGAAGCTAGTATCCCACTTGCTGCTTTTGTTAATAGGAAAGCGGAGTGATTAATCATTAAGGAACAAAATGTAATATATTTTGTGGGAACAATGATGCTATCAGTAAGAGCAACACAAAGGGCACCTACACAAGTAGCAAATCCATGTTAAACAATGTTGGGGATTATGGCATTTCGGATAAAAATCAAGACTGAATTCCTAACAGTTTTCAAATCTGTGAATGTTTTTCATTTTTCTAACTTCTGTGTAAGTGTCTTGAGGTACAAAGAACATCTTCTACCACCTCTGAAACCAAACTCTCAAACAGTTTTAATGATTTTTATTCCCTCTTTAAAAGAGTGGGTTTACCATGCAAAGTGACAATGTTCAAATGATCTTATTCAGCTTGCCACTTTACTCAGCTGTTCAGTCCCAGAAGCATATTTCAATATTATACAGTTAATGTTTCTTTTGGGGTTGTCTTTTCATTATTTCTTTCAATTAGCTAGAGTGTTTTATGATTATTTCTACAATGGCAGACCAAACACACAAAACCCACAGGCTCTTAGAGAAGAAGCAGAAGATATGCCAAGACAGTAACCACTAGTGCAAGAACCCAGGCTGTTAATTTAGTTCTTCAGGTTGTAATCATGAAGATAGGCCAATGCTCCCTTATTCTTTAACCTAAACTGGAGACTGGTATGTGACTCACCTTCTGAAAAGCTGCTTTCAAATAGCCATCTAGAGGGAGGGAGAGACTTCTTTTCTCATTCTCTGAAAGGGAATTTTCTCATTTCCTTTTGCAAGGCACAAAGGCTAATAGAGAAAATAAAATGGAGACTGATGTTTTAGAAGTTATTGGGGCTCCAGTCCTGGCTCCCACTGCTGCTCATGTTTTTTGTACTAAAGACCATTGACCAAAATACATAGGTGACTGGGTGTCGCCATACCCCAAGCCCCTTCTCCCAGAAAGACTATTCATCAGCAAGCACTTTGGTGCCTATTTAGTGACTCTCCCTTTCCATTTCAGTCTAGTGGCTTAGCTTCACTAGGAGGGATGAAGGCTGCCACATTTTATAATCTGGTGTTAGTCTGTAAGCAAGAGAATGATAGCACTTAGTATGTGACTGAATTGCCTAAATAATTGTCTAATTAAAATCAAGTCAGTGCTGTACAAAATAGGTTCCCAGTGTTACAGTTACAGCTCCTTCTGTAGTTGGCCAGGGACAGGAATGACAGAAAGACTGTGACTCTAGGACTGCCTCCTTTCTATTGTCCTCACGAAAACAGGAACCCCTGGACCCATCTTTTTCTTCATGGGGCATTATAGATCTTCAAAGAAATTCTGTGTTATCAATATGCATTGGAGTCATTTCCATCCTCCAGTTTTACTGGGTTCTTTTACACTCAGGACCACCATGTCCTTGAGCAATGACATCTGCAGTTGGATAGAACAAGTCACAGTGCTTAGAGCAGGTACTAGCTTGACACATTTTTCTTCCTTTCCTAGAAACCTTTGGCTTTGGACTCTCCAGAGCATGGGAAGACATCAGGGATACCTACTCACTATACTGATGTCTATACTGATCTGGTGCATGCTTAAGAGACTGGTTTAAATTCTAGCAGCCTGGGAACTAGTTGTGTTATCTCTCTGAAAAGATAGAGTAGTTTACAATGGAACAGACATATCTTAGTTGTAATATTCTCTGGGAAAGCACTTCAAAGAGCTAATTCCTGGAAGAAGAGCATGAAGTCACAGGCAATAAATCCAGCTAACGTTTATAAAATATGTAGAGTTTTGAAACTACTGAATAAAATATACACACAGAAAATAAGACAGAAGGAAGAACTTTCATTCTTGGCCTTATAGTTTGTTTGGCAGTCCAAATGAAATGTGGGGTGAGGGACACTCCCACTGTACAAAGGGCAGGAGGCAAACATTTCACTAGTGTAGGAGTGRGCTGTCCAGAGTCATGACTAGGGTGTACAGCAAGGAGAAGATGAGGGAGTGAATAATTGGTTTTTTTCTGAGGCCCGTAGCACTTCTCACTGGTCCTGAGTAGTTCATTATGCACCAGGTCCTTTCTGAAAATGTAGATGTTCCTAAAGGTTTTCTGTTAATGAAAGTTCAGAGYAAAATTTTGCCCATTCAGTGTCCAGCGAGGACTGAGAGGTCATTCTCTGCCCATGTGCAATTGCAGACTGACACATGGCAGGTCCAAAAGGAGTGAGAGATCACCAAAAGGTGCTGCTCAATGAGCCAAGGCTTACTGTAGACCAGAGGAGTGACAAAACAGTTTTTTCTCCATTTTGTCCATTTTGTCCAAAATAGTCCTATACTGGATGCATGGGACCAAAACTTACCGTGGTCGTAACTGTAAGATACTGGCCATGGGAATGCTTTTCATTACAGCCTCTCACAGCGATCTTCTTTCTGAAGATCTTTTCTCTGTTGCTGACTCTGAGGTTGTCTAGGCAGTGGTCAGCTTTCAAAATCACCATTTCACTGTGTTGTTTTGGTAGGGTTTTTTTTTTGTTTTTGTTTTTTGTTTTGTTTTGTTTTTTTTTAACTGTAAAAATCTTTATTCTTCTTAATAACCTGAAAATAACAATGGAGTTTGGTCACTACCAGGCAAGTCATGTCTCCTGGTGAGAAGCTGCGGCTTCTCAGCAACTTTGTTGATCAAGCCATTTGGCAAGGAGTCTGACACTGTGACCCTGGAGAGACATAAACATGTTATCAGATGCCAGTGGATGACTGGGACCCCAGAGAAAAAACTCATCCTTCCAGATACATAGGTACCACTGATGACACTGATGACAGGAAGACACTTTAGAGAAGACAGCAGCTGAGAAGATGTGCACTAAATCACAAAAAAGTTCTGATGGAATGTTAAACTTGCAACATATCATCAACGACTATGTTGCAGTGGACTCCAACCTGCACCACTCCAAACCCTGCCACCTCTTTTCCCCAGAACACCCAACAGCCAACTCATGTGCTCTACCCGAATCAGGACACCCCACGCTTAGCAAGGATGTTGTAGCACATACCCTATAGTGATGGGATAAAGTCTGTTATCCATCAAGGCTATGCAAATTTCTATGCATTGAAGTAAACTATCAATATCTCAAATATAATTTCCATAAACAGCTACAGAAATAACAGCCTTTAAGCTCCTGATGCAGAATGCTGTTCTACTTTTATTTATATATATGTATATATTACTGAATAACATATATACGTATATATTACTATATTACTATTATATATTACTGTATTACTATATATATAATACTGAATAATATATATACATATATATTACTGAATATTCACAATATACACACATAACAACAGAAAAACACCACCTACGTGCAACAGATGGTTTCTTAATTCCTTTTTGTTTAGTAAAATATCTATTTAAATAAATAGTAAAGCCTCTTGAGTCATAATTCTTCAAGACAAAAAAACAGGTTGCAGCATAGTCTCAATTAATGGAAATATTAATAAAATAATGCAGCATCTTTAATAGCAGAAAAAGAATTGAACCTAATAATCAGTTGCAATTAAAGGAAGGGCCACATAGGAGATTTTGTCTTGGAAATAACATTTACATAGAAAACAGATAGAGTAAGTCAAGAAATCAAAAGAAAGAGAAACTCGGTACACAGCTCACAATTCACGAATGTTTTCTGCAATAATGAGTGATAAATGTTTATTCAGAGATATCTATCTCTGCAGGAGGGAAAAACATCTAATGAATTATATGCTGCTGTACAGAACATTAACAAGTGAGTGAATTCATTGAGTAGAGAACATACCATATATAAAAATGAATCAGCATACAGATACATCAACACCATGATATTGGCATTAGCATAAATATACAAGAAAAGAAAGAGAATTTCTCAGTGATATCCACACTGAACTTTAAAAAAACATCCCAGAAAGATGATTAGGAAATTTGTTCTAGTTCTAGAGAGTTCTGCCTTGTCATTTTTTAATCTTAATTTGTCCTACTTAATTTGACTGGTTTTGTAAATAAGTCATAGAATCATGGAACCCTGAACCTTCTGTAAGAAATCTCAAGAAATCAGCTGACTTGCAACCTCCTCTGTCTTCAAGGATCAGCTGAATCTAAACCATTACTTCAGCATTGTTGTGGCATGAAGACTGAAGGACCTCTCCTGATAAACCTTGCTAAATGATTTCTGAAGCATATTGCCTCATCCATACTAAAAATCTTTCATTAACAGAAATTTATAGAGTCACTGGGCAACATGCTTAGCCTTTTTCTTTTTATTCTGAAGTGTTCAATAACTTTCAGGCTATTAGTCCCCTGATAAACTATTTTCTGCTGTAATGGAGATAGGAGTTTACACTCAGAAGTGACTGTTTGCCATTAAATTATATTTAGGGAGTCCAGTTCATTTATACTTCATTCTGAATTTTTATAGAAATACCATGTGGCAACTGCAATAGAGGAGATGGAAACCCTTCTTAAATCATGCCATATTGTCATCCCATAATATTTCCCAGGACATCATAGTTCTGCTTGCTTTTTAAATTCTCAATAGAAGAGGGAAAAAGGGAACAAATGATATCATCTTAAATTTCTCACTCCTTAATTACTTTCACTGACATTTACATGGCAATACTTTTCATATATTTCAGTTTCCTAAATACAGGACTGTTTGAGAAAATCACTTAAATAATCATTAGATCGTTATTGCCATTCACAGAGAAAGCATTTAAAATGTCATCACACTGCCTATATCCCATAAATAAAGCACTCAAAAACCAAGTACAGTTTTATGAGGGCTGAGCAGTATTTTGCAGTTAGTATGCTTTTCTGACAATGAAATATAAAAGGACAGCCCTATTACAGTCAGAGATAGCCTCATGTTTTATAGGAATATATTCTGTATCACTGCCATAGCTTGACTATTCTCTAATTTAAACTAAACTAGTCAGTGCCTTGTTAATGACTGTTCTCTGTTTGTTATACTTTACAGCTTGCTCTTGGATGTAACAAACGTATCATATATCTCCCAGAGCACTTGAAAAAATACTACACTTCCCGTGCAGTCTTCCAGAGTACACAGCTCTGTAGCCGCGAGCTGAGGACACATGTTGTCTTTCTGCTTGCTTCACTTAGTTTTGAGGATTCCCCTTCAGAGTCAGAGCTCAGCCAGTCAATACCACCAATGCACCCACTGGCTTCTTCTCTGCACCGAAGATGCTCCATGCATTTTCTGTCTCACGCTCGTGTAGAGATTATGTTTGCATTCCATATTGATTTATCAAGTCAACAGATTATGCAGTGAAAAATTGCTCCATTGGGTAGCATTTACTATCATTTCAAGTAATATTAAATACTAATTTCTGCATTGTGCTCTTCCTCTGTTTTTCTGTCATGTACTTATTTAAAGAGATGATACAAGAAATAATACTTATTTGGGGAGATGACAGCTTCCAACATTTTTCATGGCTGATGGTAGAAAGCAAAGAGAAATTTACATTTATGTATTTTGCCTACCAGAGAGAGCACAAAGATGCATCTGCATTACTGGTGAGAGCAGAGTTGATTTCAGCTGGGTCTACCTCCAGCCACCGACTGCCCGCGCTGCTGCTTCCTCTGACACAGGGTCTGGGCTGGGGTTACCATGCCCCACGCTCAGGTTCACTCTCTGTGGTTGGGGTAAACTCAGCTGTGAGCACTTCCTCCCAGCTCTGAGTGCAAAAGTCCAAGCCCAACCTGACAAACTTAGCACATGCAGAAGTATCCTTGTCAGTGCCCCGGGTCTCAGACTAAATCTGAACCTGAGTGCATTTGCATGCTAATGGTATGGATGGTAAAGGAGGCTGGGCTTTGGACCAGGTCTGGACATACATTTAACCAATGGTGTAAGTATATGGGAGAGGAAGAGGAGCAGAGAGTCTGATCTGAGTAAGTTTGAAAGTGATGTCAAAACGATTAGTTCAGTTTGGAATGAGAAAGCATTAAAGAAATCTTTTCCAGACATGGAGTTACCCTCATTTCCCTCATAAGTTTTAAATTTTGTTTCCCCTTCATCTACTGAGGTGATAATTACTTGGGACGGGCTATCAGAGGTTGAGCACTGACTTTTTTTAGATAGTGCTCCTTTCTCAGGAACGTAGCTGCATCCATCCTAACAGCACACTCCAGTGTCATTAAGGACAACCGGCTCAGCGAGAAATGACCGTTCTGCCTAGTAGCAAATCTTCCATTTCCTTTGTTATCCAGACAGCTTCTTTCCACTGTGGCCAAGAACTGTGTGTTCAGCCATGGACACACAGTGCAGGCCTGCAGGAAGGGGAAGATGCATAATTTATGCTGCAAGCCAGCAGTGTCTCGCACACTTTAAAACAAGCTCTTCCTATTTCATAACTTTGGCCAATTCCACAGCTGGAGAGGGCTTCTGTGCCATTGCACATAAGCCTCCTTTGCATATTTCAAAGTCTTAGTTCTACAGCAGAATTTCTTTACTTAAAAGGAAATGAAAATTTCCTTCACGCTATCAGCAATCTCAAGCTAAATGTCTTTCTTGGCAGGCAGCTGCAGAGAATAAGTTCTGGCCCAGAAAGGGAAGGATATACATCTTGTTCCAGGTACAAATTCTAATAATTGGAGAAATTTTGCCCTCATCTTCAACAGCAATTAATCTTTGGGAGGACATAAGCATTTGATTTTCCTCATGGCTTTGTTACACCAGGTGTCACTTCAGCCCCAGCTGTGGTACATGTAACCCTTCTTTGCCACCCAGTGAAGCTAGTACAGATGTGAGCCTGATGACCCAGCAGAAGACATTCAGATATTAAAATGCAGACACATTACATTTCAGTCTGTCTTTGCAAGGCTATGATACCTGAAAGATGCTGTCAGTACTTAAGGCAGAAAATAAATCAGGATTAAATGGTAGCCAGCATAACTGAAAGACTGGTCCTTTTTCCTCAGCAGAAGCCAAATAACACCACCCAAACTGATGCCATGGAAGTTTCTTGCTGGACAGGAACAGTAAGAAGACAGAGAAAAAAACAGGATAATTATTTTATGAATCGTCTTTTAAATAATAGTATATTAATTGGTGCTGTTATTACTGGTAGTGGGTCAGTCCATGACAGATTTGCTTTGCTCTGTACTCAGTGAGAATTGTGATAGGAATAGTTAATGGCATTTTAAAATAATTTTATTTTCAGTGCAAGTCATTCTACATTTTCATTCCCTTTATACAGCTTGATTTATTTAATGGAGAGTTGTTGCTGTAGTACAGCATTTTGCTCTGGACATTTCACTTAGTGTTCTAGACAAATGAGAAACTGTTTAGAGGAGAGAAATAAGGTAACAAAAACTTTAAAAACCTCAGCCTCATAGAAAAAGTTGGAAGAATTATCTTTATTCATTCTAGGATAGAGAAGTGTCACAGAAACATGCTAATAGTCTTCATATACATGCAAAGATTGTTGCAGAGTAAGATAATCCATCTTTTTCCATTTCCACCAATGTAAACCAAGATGGAATCAACTTCATTTGCAGTCAGAGGAGTTTGGGTTAGGAAAGTATATGCACATTAGGAACTGATAAATCCTCCAGTAGATCACCAAGGGAGATGAAAGAATCTCCAACACATAAATATACGTTAAGATTTATGTCTTGGATTATACACTCTGTGTGCATATCTTAGACATACATCTGCTAAAGATGGGCTGGTCTTACAGATGCAGAATGGGGTAATTAAACAGCAGGCCTTTCCCAGTTCTCCTTTCCATGATTTATTTGAATTTATAACAGGGAATCTTAGGACAGAATCCAGTCCACTCAGCAGTTAGCAAGGCACATAAATCGTAATAAATCTTCTAGAGAAGATTCCTAGCTTTCACTCTCTAACAGTATCAATGTCTAGACAGATACCGAGTGACTAAGAAATCAGCTTGCTGGTTTTTTTAAACAACATAAAGACATGAAGAGGTTGTCTATGCTGCACCTCCCATAACATTTACTCTAATCTAATTACTCTAATAAGTGCTGATGGAAAGGTCAAGAAGGACAGGTTGCTTTTCCTAAGCTGAAGGGACTGACTCATCCCCTGGTTTCCCAACTACCAACTGGGACAGCAATGGGCATGTTATAGAGTAGAAAACCACCCCTTGACTAACACCTTCTCTCTAAATTGTGCCAGGTTATCTCAGAAAGTTTAAATTGAAATCTTACCACGATTGAACTTGATGGGAATTTTTCCACTAGCTTCAGCAGAACCAAGGTTTTCCTGTCATCTCTGGGTTGGATACCTTCCAAAATGGAGGATGTTTAGCTGTGAACTGTCTGCACTAACTTCATCACTTTCAGCTGTGGGAACACAACCTTGTTTTAAACTAAATGAATAATCTGAATCTCTGGAGTCTGTTAAAGCTCATCTGACCAGACATGACAGCTGTGAAGTACTTTCACTGCTTGAAATAGGGAATGCCAGGCCTGTATGCTGTACCATCAGGTTCCTGTTTTGAATGTAGCCAAGCTGCCAACTTTTGTAGGCAGTGGCTGCATTCGGAATAACTTCAGAAAGTCAGTGGGAGCTAAAAAGCCCTGGAGATCCTCCTTAGCTCCCTTACTGGCCCCTAACACACTCATTAAAATTACACAGCAGCTCCGTGCAGGTTTATATACTTCTCGCATCCCCTCTCGTTTCCTAGTACCTGCAGCTCTCCACTGTGGGATGACCCATGCCAAATGACCCAATCTGGGTCTTATCCATCCCTATATACAGCAAAGATACATCCACTAAAATAGTAATGTGATGTACCACACCTACCACCACCACACACCTGTCTTCCTTATATATGTGAACTAATGATTCATGCATGAGGCAAAGGTAGTTTCCTTCATCAGATATAAACTTGTTTGATCGATTCTCAGTGCAAAACAAGCTGCCTGGCACTAAGTATGGCACTGGCCTTTAATTCTTTACCAGGTAGTCTTTTCAGTATTTCACCCAGCATTTTCCTTTCTTACCAATTCAAGATGTCCCAGAGCTTGGAAACAAGTGTGATTTCCAAAAACTGCAGCTTAATCAAGCTGCTTTTGAGACTGGAGAAATACCATGGTATTCACCTCACTGACTTTCTGACTTTCTTAAACCTTCCTAAGGATCTGGCACTGGAAGATGTGTATTCCCTTCAGTTGCATTCAGGCAGTCAGCAATCTCTGTCAGATCCAGTAAGTACCTACAACCTTTTCTTCTACAGTCCTCCCCAGCATGGTATAAAAGTGAATATTTAAAAAGATTATTCCTTAGTCTAAGACTCCCCAAGATGCTGTGAGGTGCTCAGAAGGCAGACTAACATTGTATTTTGCTTCCAACATTCTCATGAATATTTTACTGACTCATTTTCACATTTAAGCTTTCTATGGTCTATACCTATCCTAACCATAATGTCTTGTACGCTGTTTGAGCTCTTGACTTCTGCCTAAACTGGTATGTCTGCATGCAGTGATGTAAACCTTAATCACTCTAACTTTCCTTTTCCATTACTTACCATCGTGTATTAAGATGTTCATAGCCATTGCATTATTCTCTTGAATAGCTCTCCTTAAAGTCTACCTCCACTATGATTACTACAGACAATTTAACAAGAGTTATATAGATGGAGTCGCCATATGTTATTTATAAATTGCTGTTCTAATAATTTAAGGTACAGACATTGTTTGTGAGGTACGAGATGCTATTTTTGTAATTAAATATAATAAATCTTCAAATGTCAGCTTGGCAAAATAGTGTCTCGATGATGGAAATCACTAAAAAGAAATACATGAAATCAAGGGGAGCAAGTTAAGATAAAACTGTAAACAGCAGTTTGATGGATAAAAATAACCATCCAGGGCTCTAGTAGATATGCCAATGGTAGAACAAAGTAGGAGGAGCAGAAACTGAGCCAAGTTAATAGGACAGTACTGCTGCTGATGCTGGTTAGCAACAATAGATGTAAGAAACCTTGATAAAGGTATTTTGAAAATAGCCAGACACAATAGAATACTATAGAAAGGATTTTTCATTTTAACAGTGGTTACTGCACTTTTGAATTATAAAAGAATGAAAAAAAGGTCCTAAAGAAATATCTTCCAGGACACATATGAGTTATGAGGTCACCTGGTTCTTAATCAAAAACTGAGAAGCCCACAAAAGATGCAAACCCACACAACAAAATTTAAGCTAGCCTTTCCATCCCTTTGCTGTAACAAGAAAAAAAGAATTGAATCACTAAGAGGAAAAGTTATTGAATTTGCACACCCCGCTGTTCCATATTTCTCTGCTTGACCTTATTGCATTTTCCTCTGGGATGTCCTGTAATCATCAGACACTGAGCTACTACTCCTTGATGCTGCTCCATCTCCACAGAGCTGCTGAGCCAGCACTTGCTTTTTGCTTACCTTAACTGCAAAGTGAAATGAGTTAGCTTAAACCACCTGACTTGTCTCAGCACCTTTGGGACAGTCCAAAAATCAGTAAACAATCAGTTGCAGAAGCTGAAATTTGCTTTGCTGCTTGCAGATGAGGATGTAATGTGAATAGCTCCTCTGCTGCAAGGACTGTCCACATGCTCAGCTTTTATGACTTCTTATACTTGTTTGAAAAGAGGCATATGCTTAGACTATTTTTCATATGTGAGCTCCTTCGTTTTTAACCCTGAGTACTGCCTATCTGTGAGAGTTGAGCAGTATTGTTTCTCCTGGGAACAGCCCCCACAAACTGCCACCATGGCTACCAGCAGTAAYATGATGAGAGGAAGCTTATCAGAAGATTTTAGCATGGGCAAAATTATACATAGTTAACTGGTCTGTTCTGTCATGCTGAAACACAACCAGTTTTGCACCAAGACTGTGATCTCCTTACTGTCCATGCAAAGCAGATGCTGGTTCATATTCAGGCTCCTCTCTGGCACAGGTCAGATAGCTCGAGGCAGGGAAATGCAGCTGGAACTGGAGGCTGGAGCTTTCAGGGATTTCTCCTCTACATGTAGGATGGCTATGACCAGTGACCAATGTACAAAAGCAGCTATACTTTCTTGAGCAGAAAGATGCACCAAAGCCACTTGGCAGAGAATTGGAGAGCAGTTCTTGAATAGTGGAGAACAAGCAATGATTCAGCCATGCACTGCAGCACATACTTGCTCTCAAGTGAATGCTTAAATCCACCCTTAGCCAACAAAGTTTGAGTTTACCAAGGGTTTGGTGAATCCTTACCTGAATTAATGTCAAAGAGAGCCAACTTGCCTCTGAGGTCTCAGAAGGAATTGGAGAAAAATGTGTTCTCCCTTCCTTCTACCCAAACCAATTTTTGTGCACAATAATGCACTGCACTTCAAAAAAGTGATTGAAGTGTTGCGTAGAGCAATCCTAGCCAGGCATTGATTGTGACAACCTAATACTAACGTGCAGACATTCAGGATTTAGCTATTTTTCAAATTGTAACAATGATCAATAATTGTTACCAACCACAAAAAAACCCCACACCTGAAATGGTATTTATGCCCAGCTTGGCATTTGCACAGCGAACATCATTGTGTATATTTATGTGTGTTGTGTGCAAACTGTACACAGAACTGACAGCCAAAGCAAATGGGGCTTAACTTCACTCCSTGACTCTGTGATGATTTCATCCTTAATAGCTCATGTTGAGCTGCTTCGGTTTTTCTTTCGCCTATAGTATCACCATCCTCCAAAGGCAGCTGATGGGATTATGAACTTTGCTTGCGTATTTGGGCTATTTCTATTCTGCCACAGGAGCACACAGCATCGCATGCCAGTTACCCACTCCTGGGAGCCTGTGGGCTGGAGGAAGAAGATGGACAGGAGTTCAGACACCAGGAAGAAGCAGGAGCACCATACTGTGCTCTTCAAAGCAAGTGTCAAAAGACATTTAAAAGGATACTTCATTCCAGCTTGTACTGCTGGGTGGTGAAAAGCACTGAGCTGAAAAGGAGCGGGCTGACCTATGYGTTATTTTTTGCAGAGGGAAGAATTTCAGCACTCAGCAGTGTATCATGCAACAGTTCTACATGATAGGTGGGTGCAGCACAACCGTGGCAAAGAGGGATGTTGATGACATGAGCAAAACCATTTCATTTATTACTTCAGTCTATCAGCAAGTACTGTTCCCAGAGAGATGAGCAAATGGCATGCTTGCTGGCAGCAAATTGTGTACATGCMAGCAGAAGTTAATCACGCCATTTAACCCCACTTCCCCGAAGGAAAAAACATTTCTGAGTTTTAATGGACCTGAATTCAGAGCCACACATGAGCAGCCTAGATGACCAGGATTTGGATGTGAGAAGTGAGATCAGCTGAGTTTAGCCACCACACTCTAAAAGTGACCTCCTTTCCTGTGCTTAGCTCCAGAGTTGCTCCCCCATGACCAGTCACCAGGTCAGGTCCTGCCTCTCACCATCCTCTGTCCCTTGGGCAGAAGTTTCAGAAAAATGAATCAAATCATGATCTCACTGATGCTGATGGAAATCTCTGGAATTGACTTCAAATTGTACCTATAGATTTCAGAGGTCTTTCCAACACTACTTACCATCATCTGGTTTCCTGCATTTGTAGCAAAACTGAAAATAAAACCCACCCTTTCTGGCTATCTCTCAGAAATCCTGTGCCCAATGTGGTCTGAATTTGGGGTGACTCCTGCTTGCTGGGAGCTTCGTGAAATAGAGGGTACGTTAACCTCAGTGCAGCAACAATACCTTAGTCCTAATCTTTAGTTTCTCTCCATGTTGATGTTCACTTAGTGAGACTATTATCAATCATCAGCTCTATTTTCCAGCCTGTTCAAAGCTGTTAAGTAGCATTCTGGCAATTTAGGGCCACATCCTCATTCTTCTTTGTGTTATCTTGGCATTTTGGTTTCCATGAAGGTATTGAAAAATGAAATAAATGTAATTTGTTATTAAAAGGTTGTCCATACTTATTAGAGCTTCACAAATGCAACCTGGCCTCTGGAGGCGGGGACTGATTTTACCCATCTGAGACAGAAGGCGAGCGAGCTTTCAATAGTCAGCAGGGAGACATGAGAGGACAGTTTGTCCTGTCTTAAAAGAGGTGTTGAAGATCTCTCCTCCCTTCCTCACTCCACTTAATAAGATCAGTATTTGTCAGCCATAAAGGTCTTTTTTGCAGTGCTTTGTTCCACCTGACAGTGGAGTTGCTCCAAGTGGCATGGTTCCACCTATGAGCACGTGAGAGAAACCAAGGAAATTGTGTTATGTGGCTCTAATATTACCAAACAAGAGGCTATCTGCTGACAGATGAGGTTAGAAGACAGCAGTCGTCTTCTCTGTAGCTGTATTTTTTAAAGGGAGAGTTTTAGAGAACTAATAACACAACACTTTAAATTTTATTGTGTATGTATGACTTTACTTCACTCTTTTGCAAAACTTAGGAAAGCTGTAAGCTGATTTTAGCCTTGCAAGTGGCCAAGGTGAAAGAATAGCAGAACAGCCTTCTCCTGTGTGCACAAAGATGAGCTGCAGCCTCAGCACAATGCCATCCCTTGGGGGCCAGGAGCCTTGAGCTGCTCTCCAGATTGCTCACCCCAAAATGAGCCCTTCATGTCCCAAATCCAACAGACACCAGACACTTTGCAAGGATCATAAGCTAAAAAGGACTACTTTAGACAATCCAAGTATAACTGCTACTGCCTTTCACCCTCCAGACCCACCTGGAAAGCTGCACGTAGCTGTAAATAATGCCTTTGCTGCTGGAAAGAGCCAGTGCTGGAGGAGTCACCATCATTCAGGCACAATATATGGTAGCCTGGCAGCAGTCCAGAACCCTCGTCTGGGAACTCACACCTCACACGGACTGAGAACAAGGCAGTCCTCCAGCTTACACCTGGCAGCGTTTGCATGAACATATTTATTTTTGGAAACAGCCATAAAGAGACTGGCTGGTTATTAAAATTAAAATAAATAAATAAAAAATAGCTAGAGCATTTCAATTTCAAAAACATTGAAACAGCATTTTTCAAACAGCTAAAATTCTCCTCCTAAGTCCTGACCCCTTCCTGTTCTAGCCTAGATGGCAGACAAATGGTACTTAGTTTGCTCTATTTAGTTATTTGGAGGAGCAGTGCATTACAAAGTGCATGCATTATAAAGTGAACAGTAATTTTTCACTTATCAAAATAGCAGTAACGTATATTTTAGAATATGACCATTTATTTAAGAATATTACCACTTATGCATGCATTTTTTCCCTTATTTATAGTAATATYTTCAGACACAGCCCATATAATAGGCATTAATCTCTGGGATTGGGTTCACCTTGGCATACAATCTCTCCGCTCTGGTTATGATGCTCAGAGGAAAGTCCTGTACACCTCAGTCTTTGACATACAAGTACAAAAGGCTGGTGCAGGGATGACGTGGGTAAAGAAGAGAAGATGTCAAAATTCAGCCCTCCTAAGTGAAACCATAAATCAAATACTATTTTTTCATATGTTAGCATTGCTTGGTTTGCAGGAGGGTGAGGGATGCATGGTGTCCCCACAGCAAGCTTTGGGCCAAAGTGACGGCAGCCACTGGTGTTGAGCTGATGCCAGTGGACACCACGATCACTGTGATTCCTTCTCTTAGGAAACCTACAGCTTTAAAGTCCTTGTTTCAAATGCCAGACAGCTTTCACCATGAGATAGGTGCAGCCATGACATGACAGARCAGCATTTTAGGTGCAAAAGTAAGTTTAATTAAAAGCTTTGGAAGTGACACTTGAAGAGAAACCAGAGGAGTGAGTTGCATAGGTCCAGTAGAAAATACTGTTAGGTGACTGTTGGTACCTTGACAGGTCTGCACGCCTCTCATGATCTTCTAAGCACCGGTGGCACTTTTAAAATGGCACAAAACTCACCGAAATGCTTTTGAAACTCCTACCTGCTTTCATCCACCCACCTCTTGTGCTTACCCATGCTCAAAGAAAATGTTTTCTCTGCCCCTCTCCAATTTATCACAAACTTTTTCAGTCCCAAGGTCGTTAAATGAAAGCTAGTTGTCCTAAATATTGAATTATAAACCTGTTTTGCTGGCYCTGTTGTCAGCTGCTGCTCCAGAGTGGCACTCAGAGCTCTTGCTAAAACAGAAATACATGGCAATAACCCAGCCAAAGTCACTGCAGGAGGCATCGCAGGAGCTGGCACCCATCTGCTCCCAGAGCACGGCTGCTCTGCCAGCAGGCATCATGGTGGCCCCGGTGCCCTCCACCCCTTCAGAACACCTCCATTCTCGACCATTTGAAAGACACATAATAAACATTAATGTGTAAGTACTGTCAACCAGCTTCCTTCCGCCTCAAGATCAGCTTGCATAGTATTGAAAATATTTTGAGGTAATTTCACCATAACAACATGTTTAATTAGTTCAGCCATTTTGGTATGTCAGTTTCAGCACAATTAATTGCTCTCCATTATTCCAGTTATTCATGACAGTGACACAATTTTTGGAGATAAAAGGTTCTCAGTCACAGTTTATTAGGTAGGCAAGTGCAATCAAAGAGCAGCTGTCATCAGGAAAAATGAAGCACAAAGACTGCCTGGCTGGGAATGCAAATGAAGCAAGCCACAGGTATGAAATACAGGCACCGTCATATCAGACCGTGCAATAGCCCCCTCCGCCTGCACTTGCTGCTTCTCCCGCAGTGCTCAACCCGCAGAGGCTGGGAGGAAGACACCGGTGCGAGGGGAGTTTTCCTGCACGTGGCTCTTTCCCTGTGTCCTCTCCTATTATTGAGCCATTGCTGGCCCCAGAAGCTAAGGTTTGCTGTGAGAGCAAATACAGGATAAAAGTATTCTTTAGCAATCTTGAAGTTAAAAGCAGGTCACAAGAGTACCAGGATAAGCCAGACCTGATGCATTGAATAGATGATGTGCATTTCTTTGCCGAACTCTCCCTCCTGGCACTGCCCACGTGTGTGGAGGGAGGCAGTGCTCTTCAGCTTCCTCTGAGCTGCCTCCTTTTGCCCCTTCTTGTCTCCTTTCTGAGCACTTGCTGGGCACAGACTCTGTCTCTTACACCTTTGCAACAGTTGAGCCTGAGAAACTGCCCTCCACCCACAGGGACACGCTTAACGCACCACGGTAGGCATTTTTCCCACAGTTCCAGCTTTCCCCACACTGCATACTTACAATTCATCTTTCCAGGAACCTTAATAGCTGGGACATACATACAAGCACAAACTATTTTTATGAAGGATTGTTAATTAGGCTTTCTTTACTCTTGATATCGCAAGAAATGAATTGGATCCAAACACACACCCATGTGCCAGTTTTGATTTTAATTTCTTTAGTGCCTGTCAGGACTCAGGTTTTCCTGTGAAGTTTCATGTTCCCCCTCATTGAACTTGTTCCAAATGTTTTTTACYGGAATATTTATCTTCCTCAACTCATGTCAGCTTTCTTTGACTGCTCCTATCGTCAGTAAGTGTCCATCTCCTCATGAAGACTATGCATTTGCTCTTTGATTATGGCTTTTCCCCTCTCTCACAGACAGAAAGCTGAAGTGATTACCTCAGTTTGCCTGCTCTCTTTGCCCAAATGAAATCCTGGTGAATGAAAATGAAATGAAAATGCCTGTGACTGTCTCTTGTCCCTGAAAATCCTGCAGGGATACGGAAGAAAGGATGGCAAGGGAATTGGGGTCTAGTTAATACGAAAGGTATTTCCACCCCCTCCTCAGAAAGGGCACAACCCCGCAAAGCCTCACATCCTTTCCAGCAGCACAGACGTGCAGGCAAAGCTAGCATGGTCCATCATCCAAGGATGCCCGGGTGGGTAATGTAATACCAGTGGGTACTTCTATGCAGATTGAGTGGAAAAAGGGCAGTAGGATCTGCAGTACTGATAAGCCATTGGATTGTGGCACTTCATTACATTTTTACAGCTATCCCAATGCTTTTGATCTTTTATTAGCATTTTAATAAATGGAAATGATGCAAACACAGGCAAATTCACAGGTGTTAGGCAGGACTTTTTTATCTGCACTCTTTTATAGAACTAGCCCTTAATCCTGATGATATCTATGTGATATCCATAACGTACGTATCTCCTGAGGCTGTAAGACTGAGCCGGCAACAGCCAGTCTTTTGCATGAGGTACCTATTGCTTACTCTTTCCATTCGAGCTTGAAGTATCACAGCAGGAGCTTTCCCATGGTAGAGCAGCAGCCCATGCCAGCCTTCACTCAGTGCTGCCCGGCATTATTTAGGAGAAAATGAACAGGAGTGTATTGTGAACTCCGAACGAAAGTCATGTTCAAGCTTTGTTCAATGGCCCAGATGCAAAAGGCTACCACCATTACTAGCCCATAGCTAAAGTTTCAGGCATGAGGCACAGCTAAATCATAGCAGATCTGAGGTGGGACATAGCTCTCACTCCAGAACTGGGTGCTTGTGAGCTTGTGTGAATGCCTAAAAGTTAGATACCTGTAACCTCAGGGCAAAGCAAAAAGGTACTTAGGGCCCTAAAAGGTCAGCAGAGACTACGTGATATCARACCCCAGGTGGGATGAAGGTGGGACTCCGATTCCAAATCTTTTTTCTCCTAACATTTAGTAGGACTGGCTCTGTCTCTGGTTCCTAATT
The DNA here is from genome assembly GCA_035582835.1 of Phoebastria nigripes. Classification (NCBI taxonomy): domain Eukaryota; kingdom Metazoa; phylum Chordata; class Aves; order Procellariiformes; family Diomedeidae; genus Phoebastria; species Phoebastria nigripes. The sequence goes on along the minus strand of JAYKAV010001112.1, from coordinate 3,348,660 downwards.
CATTGCAAAGTAAATCAGTGTCACAGCTAAAACTCAGAGAAATGAAACATTGCATGTGCTTTGCATAGCAAAAAAGCTCCCCGTTTCTGCTCCAACCTGCCTGCTTTCCATGCCAGCCCCTTACACAAGGATTGCACCCCATCGTTCATCCTTCTATCGTCACTGCTTATTTCAAGATAAACAAGTGTCACTTTGGTGAACAGCACAATCCTTATTTTCATTACTTTTCTAACCACTGCCAACTGAATGTATCAGACAGACTGTTACAGTGCTATCATTTATGGTACTATTACTCTTCTCTTAAGCTTTTTTTCAGCACTCTCGGCATAAATATTTGTAGCCAATGCTTTTAGACTGAGCTCTAATAAAATGCTGGAGATCTCAAGGTTTTGCAAACACTGTCTTGCCAGAGGTTTTTTTTTTTTAGGAACTGATTCTCTTTAAGAATAAAAATGTAYTTTACCATCTAATTTCAGGCAGATGTGAGCATCCACCACCCTCTTCTTACTGGAATAAAGGGTGTTGTATTAGAGTGTGTCTTGTAGTAATTGCTAATGTCTCGATGGCTGGCATGTATTATTAGTTACATTTTATCAGTGCTAAGAACATTGTGAGGCATTGTGTTTGGGGAATGAGAAGGTGGCAGAAAACTGAAAATCTCAAAGAATTATTGGGCATCAACACTCTAATATTTAGAAAATTCTGGGTTTGCTAGTGATTCATAGTGAGACATGGATGTATTAATTACAGTTGGGTACTGAAAAATACTGTTACGGAATTCAGCAGCAGGCTGAAAGCGCTAGCTTTTCATCGGGGTGAAAAAAGCAGAAATTGTCCATGTGCCATTTGCAAATCAGAATGGCAAGTTCAGAAAGGGATTGCTTTATTTCTCCCTTTTTATATTGTCAGAAAGTATTTACCTCACAAATGTTGCATCATCCACATTCTCAGAACACTTTTCCTCTTTTTGGACAACTTAATTTATTCATCTATTTATTTTTATTGAGGTCAAAGTAATGGGAATTGAAATAACCAAGATCCAAAATAGTGAAAGGATAGATTATTGTCACTGTAGCTGGATGGAAGAGGACAGACCATATCTCAGAGGGTTGTTGGCCTCATTTATACAGACTGATTGTGAGGATGCTTGGAGGATGCTGTGGAAAGACGACTGCCAGGTTTGGGGCCAGCCTGATGGTGGGATGGTGGTACACAACGTGCTGGTGCAAGGAGGTGGCCGAGGGAGTGAAAGGTGGGAGGAAGCCAAAAAAGGAGGCAAAACTATGAGTGTGAACAAAGAAAACTGCTGTCCAGTTGAGAGAATAATAGATACCAGCCCATAAGGATATGCTGAGGAATTAGACAGAAGAGCTGAATCCTGTCAAGCCCAGCACCCAGCCCCTCTCAGAGCTCGTGTCCTTTCAAGGCCACCAACAATCATAGGTCCTGATCTGTCAGTGCCTTGCACCTTGCCTCGTCCCTTGCATTCATGCAGAACTAGAGGAAGAGAGACTGGTAGAATTTTATGCTTATTTTCTACTTATTTGTAGGTATTTTATACTTATTTTCCACTGGTGCAATACTTAAATTTCTGGTGTACATCGTTGCAGCAGCACAGCAGTATTGCTCTAACCTGTGCTTAATTATTTTCACAGGCTCACAACTGGATGGTCATTGTGGAAAACTGGATTCAATCAGCAGGGATGACTGTGCTGTTCTATATAAAGTCTTTTAATGCAGCTGTTTCCATGGTGTTTAAGCATTAAATGCAGTGAGAGAGATTCCAGCAGCTTGTTACAAGGCTGCTGGGCAGTCACTGCAGTTAGGGGTTGAAAACATATAAGGACTTTCATTCAGATGATGCTCAAAACTTTATAAGGCAAATGGAAAACAAATGCTAGTAAATCCATGATGTTTTTATGCATGATCCAGCACTACAGTCTGTTTAGTCTATGTATATGTCAAGACACATTTCACTAAACTCCAAAACTCTCTGTGGGCAACTTTTTACATTTGGATATATCTGCCTATCCTTTAAGCAACCTGCATAAAATATTTCCCCTTTCTTTCCTTCCTTCTGTTCATGATTTTATTCTATGTTAGAAGCATTTTTTAACAAAATGTTAAATGATGTTATTGCTACTATTGCAAATTGATATATGTGCTATAATGCAAACAGCCTGTGGGACAATCACTGTGCTTTTGACTACATTTTAAAGTGAGTGTTAAGTAGGCCATTATGGATGTTCAAGTTTTTAAAATGTATTGATTTAAATTATGTATGTTAATGCACCTATCAACATTACAAACGTAGTTTGCAGCAAACTACTTACCTATAATATATGAATGATAAGCCATAAATAATAACTATGGCTGTAAATTAAATTACTAGATTATGCTGCAAAGATGCACTCTAATTTGGAACAGAAAATTACTTTGAAGTGATTTCAGCAGCTGATAATGCTTTCAGAGTAGCAGAGCTTTATGTGCCATTGTGTTCTTTAAGTCAAGCATCAAACTTTCTGATGGACTTTGCCCACTAACCTGGTTTGTTGGGTATTGCTATACCCTGAATGCAATGGATGTGACAGACGGACAAAATAACGAGTGAAGACATTTGTTAACCAAAATATGGAAGTGCTTTAAATCAAAGACATGAATGCTTTTCTGATAGAAAGTGAACAACCTTAGGTTGGGTATCAGCAAGAGCTAAGCTCTTAGAAGGGCCTTAATTTTGAGAGACGACAGAGACCCATTGTTTCTAACGGAGTTATAGATACCTTGGAATTTTTGAATATGCTCAAAGAAATAATGGTATTATTAAAAAAAACCCTATAGCAGAATTTAATATGAGGCTCTGAAATACAAGCTGAGCAGAAGTGCAATGCTTGAGCACTACTCCCATCATGTCTTACACTGCTGGTATAGTAGATTAGATTCTGGATGAATTTCAATAGATAGAGTAACCAAAAATAACTTGGCAAACATGGACTTCTGTACCCAAAAGCTGCTTTGATAGTTTGGATATACCTAAATGGAAAGGGATGAGGTTGTGGGAAAGTACTGGAGAGCTTGTGTTCAAGGAGCAGTGAGCCTTTTCTGTATATCCCAAGTGAAGTACTGCACCTGCCTTAAAATCAGAGTGTAAAAACCCGGGATTGTTAAGGGACGTGGTAGCTGCTCAAGGCTTTCCTGGAGCTCAGGGCAGTGGTAGCACTGCTGTATATCCATAAGGAGACTCCTTCTCAAACCTTCTTGGCCCTAAGGACTCCCTAGATACTTGCTGGGGCATGTAGGTCCCTTGGAGATTGTTAGGCAGTGTGACAGTGGTTTTTGTAATTTGTGAGCTTCTCCTTTAGAGGCACCATTAACACACACTAGGCAAGGGAAAAACAGCAACGATTCATCTGGGCTGGATGAGCAATCAGATTTCTCATTACAAAGTGACAACAAAGAGACACTAATAAACAAAATATAAAAACAATCGCACTTTAGTCTAAGAACTGTGGGTACTTCTAGTTGTTTGGTGCATTTATTTTTTTTCTAATCCAGTATCTCTAAATGTCCCAGCTATTACAACTGGGGTTTGGGGTCCACCTCTTCCTTCTGAATTCTGCCACTAGATCTGAACTTGTACATTTGTTGCTCTGAAGCCAATTACTAGGCTCTTTGGGTGTGGGTTGGTTTTTTTACCCCCTTTACTCTAGTAAATGCAAATGCTGGAAGATGGTGTGATCATGCATCACAAAATGTTGAAGCATTCAACAGCGTTTCAAGTAAATGGGACTTGTTTGTTTGATCTCTCAGCCTGATATTGTAAGTCATTCAACAGCAAGATTTGTTTTTTTAATTATATTTTGATTTCTCCTCTGCAGGATCTGGTTGGGCAACATTGGTTCTACAAAGGAACAAATCAGAAATTTGGAAAGCTTCATCAGTTATCTGTTTGTGGGTTCTAGTTTGGGCAGTTAAGAGCATATGGACAAGATGCAGAAACGTCTGGTGTGAGAGGGGGGAATGTGCAGCATGAACATATCCTCTCCATATAGGACTGACTTGCCTTCCTGCTCCTTCCTCCTCACCAGCACGTGGGTGAGCTCCCCAGCTTCATGCCCTTCCTCCTTCAGTGGCAGCTCCTCAGGGTTCTTCTATCCCATGTGGAGGGTAAGGAGGAGAAAGTCCCTACAATCCTGATCCCCTTCAACAGCAACATGGGCACCTTTCCTTTCGCTACCTCCTGCCATGCCATATGGAAGCTTTGGTCTTCACCTTCACCATGGGATGAAAGAGATTAAAGAGGCAGAACAGATGCCTTAGGATACAACCTGTAGGTGTATCCCTGTTATACCATTGGGGTCTTCATCTGCTTTCTCAGCAGCCGTTGCAATTATATCACAGACACCGGTGGCCCCAGCAGCCAACCTGGCGTCCTGAGATTCCCCTTAAAAAAGTAGCGGTGTCTCAGGTAGCGCTTTCAGAGGAAAGCTTTGCCAGATGTCTGAACGGAGGTCCTCAGTCTCAACACTCCCAAGGTGCAGTCCACAGGTCACTGGTTGAAGTGTTTTCCAGTGCGATTCTAATGCAAACACCCCAAATCTGTGCTCATTTTTTATTCTGCTTCTGGGACACAGTAGCACCGCTTCCCTCCCCTGTCATGCCCCGCAAAATCCATGTTTTTTAATGCAGTCTGTCAGACTAGTGATGGGGGTGAGGAAAATAAAGATTTCAAATCCACATTCACACAGAGGAAGACATTTATGAAATATATGTACCTACTAATTTTGCCTCGCTGTTTCATTTCATTTGAATCATGTCACTTTTACTGGAAACTTCTCACGACCATTCTTGGAGATCAGACATTGAGATCCCCTGGGAGAGCATGTTCTAAGTCTCACTCACCTGCTGAATGATGCAAGTTATAGCATCTGATCTAATATCAACAGCTGGAGCTGCATAAGCCTGACACTGCAGATTTTCCTTATGTCAGCTGTCAGCCTTTTGGATGCCCTATGGCCCATTTGCTACATATACCTATAGTGCCTGCCCATGGTGATGGTATCGGCTTCAGCACAAGCTGGCTGAAAGGCAGAGCAGTGAACAGTTGTGTAGCCCTTTCTGAGGCAGTGCCAATTGCTCTACACTGCAATATTACATATTATATGTGTTGCAGAGAAACTACTAAAACAATGTTTCAGAAACTTTGGTTTCAGCAGCTTTCTGTGATGACATTTTTATTGTGGAACTGGTGTCTTTTCTCTGTGGTTTGAGATCTGGAGGTAAGTCATGTTGTTATAATGAAACCCCTAGTCTGTCAGACCGATGATGGGTTGGGGAAAGTAGACTTCAGATCCACATTGACACAGATGAAGACATTTACGAGATTTACAGTGACTAATACTGCCTCAGCCTCTCTTCATTTCATTTGAATCATGTCAATCGTACTGTGCCACAAAAAGCTCCAAGAAATGTCATGGAGGAACATTTTTCTCCATCTTCGAAATACATCACCATAAAGTCCATTATCTTGGGACATTCCAGGAACCTAAGAGAACGCTGAATCCTAAATCTTGCTTGTTTTGCTGTTATGCATAAGTGACACCTCTCGCCTGGCAGAGACACCAGTAGTGCCTGTCCCTGGCCCAGGATTGAGGTCCCTTGAGTAAGGGCAAGCTTGACTGCAAGAGGAGGTAATGGCCACACAGCAGGTGGTGCCTATGTTTACAAAGCAGCTTTTTAATCTAAATTAGATGTCTAATTACCTAAATCTAGCTATCAGGTGTCTAAGTTTTAGATACAGAGAAATATATATATATATATACACACGTTTATATTATTTAATTAGCATTTATATTTAAAACTTCCATTGATTGATATTTCCCATATTCCTTTCTCATGTCAATATTTTAGTAGTGTATTTGAAAGTGTGTTTTAGAAACAAGATAACTATACTTTGTCTTTGGTTCTTTCTTAGGAATTGAATGATGTCACTGTTCTCCATGACCTTTTGACTTCAAAGATCAATATTGATCAATACTGATCAACAAATTGTGTTTATTTCCTACAATTTCCTACAAACTGGTTAAGAGCCAGTTTAATCCAATAGCTGTCAGCTGCTAAAGTGTTACACCTTGACTCATTCTGATAGTCTAATTTCCACCTGAAAAGATTCAAAATGGTAATATTATGGATCAAACAAATATTATTTACATTAAAAAGATGCCTACTGAGGCATGATTAAGAAAAGGAGAATTACTGTCTTCTATAAAGTCAAAGATAATCTGTTCCTTTCTAAATAATCACAGCTTTTCCACTGCATTATGCAGAGGACTCATTCCCCCCATGGACTCTACCAAGCCTCCTATAACGAGCTCAGTCTTGGATATCCATTTGGTTTTATTTTTGCACTTTGAAATGGAACGTCTCTCTGCAGACATTGAAAACCAAAACACTAAAAGGACACACATTTTGTTGTCAAAATGATAAATCTTTCTAACAGTCAGTCAAGCAGTCAGCACCTAAGGCAAAGACAGTCCATCCTTTAATAGATGAGGCTTATTGGATACATGCACAGCTATGCCGAAGGACCATTAGGAGTCACAAGAACCTGGAGTTTGTCTGCCCCTGAGGTGTGTGCAGATTTGGATCCTGTAACTTAGACTTCACAAGCCCAAAGTTTCCACTGGATCACAGGGCATTTGTTCTTTGCCAGGTTCTTTGTTTAAGGATGGTAACCCCTCCACTCGCTTCAGCAGTCACTTGTCCTGCCCCAGCTGCAACGTTCCTTCCTTTCAGCTCTGCTTTGGAAATCTTCAATCTCTAAATGAAAGCTACCTTTCTCATTTCTCTGGGCGGATCAAACTGGTTGACCTACCACATCGCTAGCCTTATTCTATGCCAAAATATGGATTCCTTATTTTAAAAAGTGATCACTTTAAGAGTAATGACATATTCCATTACTGACCTTTACTGGAGTCAAATAGGCTATGCCTACATTGTGCAAGGGCTGAAGCTCCCAGGCTCTGCTTGAGGCTAATTTCAACACACCTCTACTTTCCTTATCTAAACAAGTGTCCTTGGAGCAGGGTATGATGCAATTTACTGGTATTCCCAGGTATGACTATTACAGAAAACACCTTTGTTTTTTCACTTTGAAAGTGAGACAACATTTGAGCCTAAACCGTGCTCTAAATGCAACTCACCTCAACATAGAGATGAATGAGGAATATTTGGAAGAGTTTCTCTATGAGGAGTCATTAATAGTCAGAGATAGTATGGGAAATAATGATTTCCCTATTTATTTCCCAGCTAAAGTTTCCCTTTTCAGAAAATACAAGATCTAGGACATAGTTAATGAACTGATCAGCCAGTGGGCTTAAAACAGAAGTATTTGTTTACACAGTGTAATTATTCGGTGGAATATATTGCCACAACATTTTTGGAGGCCTAAATAAAAATAGTTTTTAAAAGCTATTGGATGAATTAATGGGAAAAAATGCCTCTCTTTCTCTTAAACACTGTGATCTGCTACCATCTGAGTCAGAAGATTCCTATGCCACAGATTGCCAGAAGCTTGGAAGACATACCGTACTTGGAAGAAAAGTATCATTGCATGCTTCCTGTGTTATCCTGTATTTCTGTCTTCAGCATTTGCTGTTGGCCCATGTGGATGGGATAAGATCGACCTGTTGTCTGAATATGGCTATTTTCATGTATGGATAGATTTTTTAGAAAGACCTTAAACTTCAGAGATCAGTAAAGACACTAAAGAAGTGAAGTTTTTTGTTTTTAAAGACATGGATGCAAGGATATGAAATGTAGTATATTGTGAAATCCTTATCTTTGTAAAATATGAAAAGAATGTAAATTGGAGCTTAAACAAATGTAAACTACTCTTAATGTCTTTGAAGATTACAAAGTTTTCAGTTGTATCTGTACAGCATGGACCCCATGCAGCCACAACATAATTAGTAATGTATTTGCTTAATGAATTGACTTTGCTGAACTGCCAAAATGCCAAGTATTGAGCAAGTAAACTAAAAGCCTAAGGAAACTTAGGGAATCTACAGTAATGTACTGTCTTTTTGTAACCTAGGTCCTGCATTCCAACCCCAACAACCCCAGTGAAGGAATTTCATTATATTCAATGTGAATGTCATCATTTTGGATAAATTACTCTTTAAGTGAAGCCCTTTGACACTGTCTTATAATGTGAAAAATAGTTGGATATCTAAAGTAACCACAGTAATCATTGATTTTCTAAATGAAGGTTAGAAGGGCAGTTTCAGATCCATTTTTTTCTTTATCCTACTTTTCTGGTATTAATCAGCCTGTCCTTTGGCTCAACTGCATGGGCATTAAGAGTATCATGTTACCATTGCAAATAAATGCAGCAATCAAAAAAAAAAATTCTTTTCCACCTACATCATGTAAGCTCTGCGAGACAAAGACTCTTTTCTTGGTCACTTATTTCAACAGCGCAATAGAATTTGACTCCCAAATGGTTGTCAAAAATTATTCTAGATGAGGAAAGTTTATTAAATTTTTCTCTTAATTCTTTGCCCTTAAGATATGGCATTTGAAATCTGCAGTACTGAGTGCAGTCATGGTAATTCACATCTTTATGTAACTCATTGTAAGGGTTCACTGTTTGACTCTGCTATTTAAAAATGATAGCAAATATCTGATTATGGACTATCCATTCTCTAAGCCTCCGGAAGAGTTTCTCCATGTCTCTAAACAACTCTATTTTACCCAGCTCTCCGTTCTTCTGTCTCCAAGAAGAACCAAGTGGATTAAAAATGTGGCTTTTAAAATATGTGTCTAACCAGCTGCTGTGTTATATCTTTTTTTCTATAACAGAGAGAAAAAACATTGCAGTTTGAGTTAGAGGCAAGTTATGAAATCCCTGATGTGCAACAACTGCGGTCTAGACGAGTTGAATGGTTTTGCCTGGTCACAAGACAGACAACATAAAAGAGGAATAGCAGTGAAATTATCAGCTGGTGAAGAAGAACTTTTGGCTAAGAGGAAAGACCTCTTAAAGAACAGTGTAGCCACCTCAAGGCTTGACTAAAAAGACTAATAATATATTCTAACTGCTTTTTATTTATTGTATTAAACCTATTCAGCAGCAACAGATTGTCTGACCTATGCATAGGATTAGTTTCCAATGAAGCTGTTATATTTCAGACTCCTAAAAGCAAAAACCACTTGACATCTGGGAGAAAAGGGCAACAAATACATTACAAAATCTAATGAATCCAATAGAAGCAAGGGTTCAACTAAAGGTGAAAACCAATCAYGTTATAAATGTCAATGGGTAGTATAGGCTATTACAATATTACTTTACTCCTGCTTTTACTAGGGTGTTACCGCTGTTTTCAGTTGGGTTGCACCAGCGTAAAACTGGAAAACAGAGCGCTTAGGCTACTTTAATTTATAATTGGATATAAATTATTTGGAGCTGAAATTCCATCAGTTTAATGGCACAGTGTCAAAAAGTTTAAGCTACGTCCATGAAAAATATAGATTTTTCTAACTACGTACAAGCGTTAGTGCTTTTATTTGAGTCTGTATTTGACACTATGTCAATAACCAATGAGAAGAAAAAAGCACGATTCCCTTCTGCTCAAAATCAAGCCCATCAATGCTACCAAACAATCGGACTCTAGTCTACCTCCGTAAATCTGGTCTGATGCCCTCATGCCAGTCTAAGGTCAGTTCAGCTCAGGACCACATTGCACTAAGGCACTGAGATTGATAAACCATATTTTGTGAAGAAAATGTGTTTCTGATTACAAATGGAACATGTGCACGCAACACAGCTCCTGGAGTGTCTGAACTAGCATCATCACAGAGGACAAGAAGGCACAATTAAACCTGTATTTCACATGTTCCCTTTGTCCCCAAAGCAGATTTGATGGAAAGCAGGATGCTCTGAGCTGGCCTTGTCTTGTTGCRAACGCTCAGGTGCACCAAGGTCACACCGAACGGCAGCCAGGCAAGAGCAGCGGTGGATAACCTCTTCCCTGCCTGGCCAGGGAGAGCCAGTGCTCCCCGTAACACGGGAAATTTTGAGAGGGATAGAATTGAATCCAGATCTCGTAGACCACTAGACTTCCTCATGCCTCATACTCGTGTAAGTATCCTAACAACACAGGTATGCGATGGCTTTCAGGATTTAGCATAAAACACCATTACATCCAGAAGAGAGAAGGATCTCCAGAGTGCAGAGCTGGCACCTCAGTAAGGAGGCAGGGTGGCCAGGTCTGGCCGCTGTTAGCAGCTGGACATCGATCTCACACACACCTGAATTCTCCTCATTTTCTGCCATTCAATTAATTCTGAGCATTTTACTGGATTTACAAATTACTTTCTTCAACACTTATTCAGAGAATTTTTTCCACCTAAAACACCTTAAACTATTGAAAATAGATTGAGTGCTTTCACCTCTCTCAAGTGGCAGTTGTTGGCATCAAACCAATATTAATGTTGACCATCCAAGAGAAAACAATATAGTTTCTCAAAGCAAAGTGAGAGAAAAGAGTGTGTGTTGGGGAGGGGGCAGGAGGGGGACAATCAGTGCCTATAAATACATGTATATAAATGCAGGAAAAATAAAGACCTGAGAAAATAAAGACGAGAAATTTACTTTCTGTTACTTTTCACAGCCTGTATAGGAGAAACATAAGATATACATGGAAACATTTCCATTGATTTCGGTTGGCTTCAATTCGGTCCATGAGGTATAAAGAAATTATTTCATTGTGGGCTGGTTCACTATTGCACGCTGTCAGACACAGAGAAAGTCTGCATTGCTACTGCCAATGCACTATCTGCTGCAGAGGTAAAAATCTCCAGCTTCCAGTGCCAGCTATCAAAACGCTTTAAACCATTCAAGATCTCAGGTGATCTGATTAAGGGACATCTTTCCATCCCCAGTATAGTGGGCTTGGTACCAGTGGCTGCAGAACATAAAAAGGAAAGGTTGAGTGAATCGCAGCATTTGCAGGGAAAGGCTGTGGAAAATACTGCAAGGAGGGAAGGAAGCATCTCCTTCCTCCCAGCCATAGTCAACAGCTATTTGCATAATTGCATTTGCTGACTTCTTTAAAAATAGCTAATGTTGGGCATGGCTGATCTAAATAAAAATTATCATTTTTACCACTAAGAGTATATGTAAACACTTCCCCCTTCATGCTAAATTTTTGCAAAACATARTCAGAAGTGTAATTTCCATAATTGATATGATTGTCTTTTGCGTGGCTTGGTTTGCTGTCACTCTATTTCCACCTGTAAAATCCTGTGGGATGTAACCATTACTGTGTCAAGTGAACCTTGCTTTGGTTTTAACAGCTTAAAGAATGGCAAATGCTGTGAACTACACTGCAATTGCTGAAGCATCAGACACTGACAATGTATTTTTCTTTCCCTTCGTAAAGAGGACATGGTTGGTAACTGGAGGGCTTGGGGGAGGATATCTTCAGTATCTCCCCACAGCAGCAAGCAGGTATCCTATTTATTCAATTTCATAACAGTCTGAATAATGTCCAGCTTCCAGGACTGGGCAGCCCACATCTCTTCTCTACCTTTCATGCCAATGATTAGCACGTGAGAGGTGAGCAGGAAAACTCTGTAGTGATGCTAAGAGGCTCTGAGTAAAAAAGCAGTCTGAAATATAATCCATACTTAAATAGCTCCAGTGGGATATTTCATGTAGCATTAAAAAAAAGGATAAATAATTCCACATGCTACTCAGTTTTCATAGAGCAGCACCTAAATCACCACTTCCTATGTTGTAACATCAAGACGTAGGCCCTCCTATAGCCATTTGAATAATGCATAAAAAGGCCTACATCAGGAATTAGGGTAAGAGATTTTCTACTGATATACTTTCTGAAACCTTTAGGAACTGCTAGTAAAAGAGAAGTTAGCTGATTTTTTTAAGGGGAGCTGTAAATGGAATTGCTGTCTTCCTTCTCAAGCCAAGGAGGCTCAGAAACACATGGACAAACGAGCATTTGTCTATAAATAGAGTCCTAATAAGCCTGAATGGAAATTAAGCTAGCAATGAAAATATGGCTCATTAGCCATTTTCCTGTCCCAGTGTCTTCATAACTTTGCCTGGCTTGCATGCCACCAAGCATGCCACTGATGGCCAAATTCTGGTTACTTCCTGGGTGAATTTTACAGATAGGCCTATTTCAACAGTCTGTTGGAATGACACTTTAGTATTTGCTTTAGTCCAGGCAATTTCTACACCTAGAACAAACCTAGATGGGCTTTCTAACTCCATCAGGAAAAAAACATCTGTCTTTAAAAAGAATAACTATTTTTATGATTTAACTGTGTTCTGCTAAAAATATTCCAGCTAGTAGAATATTGCCTCATTGCTATGGAAGCTACAATGCTCCTGTATCCTTCAACAGCTCTTAACTAAATGACAGCTATGATTAGTTAAGGCAAAATTGCATTGGGTAGGATGGTCACCTTCAGTACAATTAAAAAGAAATGTTCTGGTACAAAAGAAGAATCATGCTATTCCTGTTCTCCCAAGCTCTACTGCAAATATAGGCTTACAGGTTAATAAAAGCATTTCTAAACAGTTGTAAGAAATCATCTATCTGATTCAAGAATTCTGTTCCTCAGTTAACTTACTATTCAGCTACTGAAAACTTCATTTTCCCATCTGTGAGGTGACAAAATCCAATGAAAACAGTATTAATATTTATGTTCTAAATAGAAAAGGCTTTCAAAGCACATTCATAAAGTGGAAAATAAAAGCAGAAGTTTATCCAAAACTTTCTGGCATTTTGCATATTTAAAATTTTTAAGCCTTGCTGCCAGGATTTGTTGGCTTAAGAGCAAGAGGTTATATTTTCTAACAGTTATTAATATGGGTGGATAGTGATTCAACTTTTATATCATTTGAATGGTAAGTTTCTATTACATGGGTCAGTTAATTTTAACTACAGTTCATTCTGTTAAGAATACRGATTCCAAAATTGCCCACAGGTGGGGAAAAAAAAAAAATTATTGGGGCTATTTTAAATGTTTCACGATAGTAGTGTTTACCTCCTATATAAAGATCATTCAGTAGAATATGTGTGCATATGCACAAATACCAGAGCTACCAGTAAAAATGATATGGATATGAAAATAATTTGGAATTAACAGTGAACTTTTTTTCTTTCATATACAGGGTCATGTTGTTTCTTGCTTATGAAACATGAGCAAAATCCAATACCTTATGTTAACAATACAAACTTGACAATCATTAGAGTAGCTAATGGAAAATTAAATATTTTTGTTTGAAACAATTTTGTAAGTCCTTATGCACAGAATACTTTTCTTGTATTGCAGCCTACCAATACTTCCCACTTTTCTGATCAGATATGTGCTCAAAAATGGTTACATCAATAAACCCAACTGCTAAGATTACATGGAGCATCACTCTAACAGTCTGCATTTACTCAGTGAGAGAACACGCAAAAGAGCAGCAACGTCTACACATTTTTTCCTCACATTCTCATAACAGCAACTGTCAGCACAGGATACATTTATATTATTACATTAGTTTGCAGTTCAAGAGAGAAAACTCATCTTTTAGGCAAGAAACACAGGCCCAATGTGGGAAATGACTCACACTCAACTCTCCAGGCAGTACAAGCATAACTGGCCTAAAATATTTGGATCTTTGAATTCAAGCATACCTATCAACAGCAGCTCGAAAGTAGCGACAGGTACTTCTGTGTGAAGGTTGATGCTATTTTTTTCTTTTTGCATATTGGGAAAAAACCCACCACCACTGCACACAGCACAAGGCAGAAAAAACCCAACCCTTTGTTTACGGTTTCCATGTGCAGAAGTGGCTGCAGCAAGAAAATTCAGGATGGTAAGTCCTGAAAGTGATGAAACGATAATAAATAAGAGATTTCTTTCAGAAGACTAGTATAATTTCAAAGCTTAATTTTGATCTTAAATTGGGGAGGGAGGGAGTGGTGGGGGTGTGTGTGTGTCTGTCTCTGAGAGGGAAAGAGAAATAGATTTGGGTTTGGTTTTTTACTATGGCTCTCAGTAGTGATGCTCTGCTACCTTATTGCAAAAAAGTACCTGCCATTTGTTCTTTATCTGAATTACTAAAGCTATTCTAATTTAACTTGTAGTGCATATTATTACCATATAAACCCAACAATGAAGATGAGAAGAGTCATTTGTGTTTAAACCCATTAAAAAAAAAAAAAAAAAATCTATGGCTGACCAGGGAACTAGGATAGTGAAAATGGTCTCTGAAATATGCATCCCTCCGACAGTTCATCAGGCTCTCTGGATAGCAGCCACTGCTTTTGAGGAAAGGGGAACATGCAATGGACTACAACAAATTCATTCCCGAAGTGGTGTACGTTGTTTATATAAGGCACTTATTTTTTACTGCTGTGACTTGGCACCATCATGTGGCCACTTTGAGTTTGCTCAATTTAAGTAACAATTTGCATAAAAAAATGTTTGCAACAAATTAATTAGAATTTACAAATTGTTTCAGTCTATTTTAGAAGGAGACGGTACACATCTTAAATATACGTTCACTAAATTCTGAACAGATTGTCTCCCAATTGTCCTTTTTTCCCCGAATCTGTGCTCGTTTAATCATGGTTTTCCTGGTGATCTTTAAATCAGAAGTTTTTAGGCTACAAAAGTTAAAGACATTTTCTGTGGTTGGTCTTGCTCCAAACTTTACCAATAGGGTACAAAAATTAGAATATTATTATAGACAACTATCCTCTTCCTCACTACAAGAGCTTTGGGAATGATTTGCAGGATTAAACAGGTCAGTATTTTCTGTTTTACATCAAAAATCCCAAAGGATTTAGAATTTCAGTAAATCTCACAAGCATACTGCTTACATAGTTTGATCCAAACAGGTAGTGTACATATCAGGACAACTCGAGTTAGTCAGGTATTCCTTTTGCAAAGTTTCAGGGTCAAAATCAGAAGTAAGGTATCATGCAATGTAAATTTGTATTCTGATATGTTTGCATAATAGTTTTACGTGGATATAAGAAAGTTTTACCAAGTGTTAGTGTGTAAAAAGCCCAGAGGTAGAAGACTCCATACATTCAGGTTGCTTATACAKAGGCACAACTTTATGCTCACCAGACAAAGGATTGCTATCATTTACTTCAGAGCAGAATAACAAGAAACAGCAGCGTAATTTATAGGAATATATTTTGAGGTTTTTTTTTTAAATATATACATCTAGACTACTTTCAGTAATGAAATACAGTTCATCATCTTTTTGAGTACAATAATGCTAAATTTGGTTCTGCCATTTTTGTGACAAAATACATGGTTTCAGCTGAAATACTGTACTGTATTTCTTTAAAATATATACAAGTTATATACAAATACAAAATTACATTAAAAATCTTTTAGTTGCAGTCAAAAATAATCTAAATATTTTGCAATAATTTGTACAATCAGAGAGGTGTACTGTTTCTAAAAAGACTGCAATAAAAGCAAATGTAGCTTTTCAGATTCCTCAGGCTGAGGTAATGCCCACTTCTTCTTCACATATTGAATGTCTATTTGTCCAGATTCTTTGGCCAGCACAATGCCTAACAATCCATTTGTTTTTTCTGGTTCTCCCAGTAGACCCATAGTTACAACACTGAAATCAAAAGAACAGGGGAGTGTTTTTAACTGAACCAAAATTAATAGAAATAGGTGTTTTCAAACGTGTTTTTAGCAGGTTACTTATAGTTAACTAAATGATTCCTTTTTTCTGCTYATCACAGCGTGATATTCTTCACTATTTCAAGTCCCAGCATGTTCTTTAGCATTTCACTAGTTGCAATCATTTAATGTAAAAATAACAGTCAATTCTTCCCCTGTTCAGATTCCATCACCAATTTCTAATCATGACTTAAAAATTATTTCAAGATTGTAAAAATGAACTATTTTTATGGTATTTTCCAGTACAGTGTAGAAAATTTAAAAATTATATTATCTTCTCCCAAAACTAGCAGCACTGCTGTAGTTTACAAGGCTACAAGGAAAGGGAGGACAGAGTCTCCCAGTAGGGCTCCCATCAGGGAGGAAAGAGAATCCTCAAGACTATAATTCAGAAAGGCTAAATTAAACTTCTTTTCTGCATCGATCTACAGAATACTCAGATCTCTACACTGACTACAGGAACAGTATTGTGAATCTTGGTGAATACATGCTAGGCAAAAATATTCTTGTTTACTTTGTGACAATGAACAAAATATATTTCTTTATGTTGGTAACCATACTATATATATAGGCATTTTAAAATGTTGTCCAACATCTTGCATATTTTAGTTGTTGATCCTGGTCCAGCAAAGCTATCTTTGAACTTAAGCAGTCCACAGTGATTTTAGTGGAAACAAAATTTTTCTCTTCGTATAAACAGCAACTGCTCCGTGTACAGACATTGGTCCCAACTAGTAACACTATATCTGATTTTGATTTATACTAACATTATTTCTCCTTTATAGACTGTATAAAATAATAAGTAAATAAGGATAAACTAAAATTTAGGTCGCTATAGTCTCTTTCCACACCTCCAACAGTTTAAAAAATAGTTAGAAAAGCAAATTCTAATGAACATTTAATGTCAAGCAAAAAACCCCATCCAAACTCTAATCAAAATGAAGATGATAATAATATTAATATTTTGTTAAAAATAGAGTAATGTAATGTACTTACTTCTCTGATGGAATAGTCTGCTTTGCCACAGGCAACAAATCATTTTCCAGAAGATCCCAAATGTAAATATTAGATGATGCATCCAGGACAAAAAACACAGCAGGTCTTGTTAAAGCCCACTGCAGGGCAATAATTGGCTGGCCATTTGTGCTGTCATTCCACTGCATGAGGGGATACTCTGATGTCATTTGGTGTAATCTAATACTTCCGTCTGAACAGCCAACCTGTATCATAGTCAAAAAGAAAACACTTCCTGGGAACAAAACAAACTAAGCAGGATAAAAACTGCAATTCAATTCTTGAAAATATCAAGCATATAAATAAAATTAGTTACCTGACTCAAGTGGCACATCTCTCACATCTCACTCTATGGACTCTATGGATTTTAACTTTTAAAAAAGCAGTAACTGTTCAAAAGCAGTAACACTGTACTGAGCATACTAAAGTAATCTAATCCACTAATCCTAGGATGAAGTCCTAATTTCCTATTTTAAAAGAAGTTCTCAAACTATCAGCTTCACTRATACTATGATCCAGCACAACTTGACAGTAGTCTGAATCGGGGTGAGGTCAGAGCCTAGAGACCAGTTCAGACGGCCACTTAGTGACACATGTAATCTGTAAAACCAAGAATAGCTTTCAGTAGGACAGGCTGTGCTTAACAGTATAATGATACTAAACTGATTCATAATGAACAACTAAATCCAAAGACAGGTAGATATCACTGCTTCCAGATATTTTCTTATAACCTTTGTCTTGCCTAGTATAACATTTACAAGTTTGCGCTAATCCAGGTACAAAAGAAACTATTCTATGAAAACAGAAAATAACTTATCCTTACTACCCTGGGCCACCTCTACACCAGGAAGACTTACTAGAATTTTCAAATTATGAGGACTTTTTACAGTGACTCTGCAAATTGTGCTTACATTTAAAAGGACTCTGCAGATACAAACTTGTAGAAGTCAGTATCACTCTAAATAAATACATTTGGGAAAAAGGTAAGAAYATTCACACTGGTAAAAGAAAGTTCTGACTGTGCAGTGGTGAGGATCAAGTACAAATATATGCAAGGATAAGCAGATGGAAAATCCTACCAAAGTTAGATTCAACTTGCATTGAATAAACTTTCACAAGGGAGACAAATAAAAACAGTGGGTGTGTCAATATGAACTGCTGCAGGCAGATGTGAACACTCCTGACCACATGGTACACTGCCAGGCATACCCCAAGGATATGCCTGATGTGGAGAGGAAAGGAAAGCAGGGAATGCCCAGAGCTGCCCCACAGACCTTTATTTCACAGCAATACAGATATTTTGCCTCCAAAATTATTATGTCACTAAGAAATGTATGATAAGAGTGAGAAACAACTAAGGCTTCATTAACAGCAGAAGACCTGCTTGCAATGCTGAATTTCAGTAAAAACAAAGAATAAGGTATAAGGGTGAAGTGAGATTGCCATTTGTTTATGTGAGCCAGATGGTCCACCTTTTACATAAGCAAAGTTTGAACACCAGGACACAAGATCTGTTGTCACCCTTCATGGCAGATTGGAATTAGTGAGGTAAATCAACTATCAGATCTAGTTAAATACGTCAAATTAGAAATCCTCCCTCAGCAAGTAATTTAAAAAAATGAAACTTGTATTATATTAAAATGTTTTCATACCAAAAACAGTGGCTTTCCAAAAGGGAAGAAATCAATGGTGTTGATGCTTATTGATCTCAGTCTGCTCTCCTGGGGTCTGAATAGCTTTGGAAGAACTTTTAAATCATGTCTTGTACCATGGCCTACCAGCCCCTACGAACAATATAAAGAAAATGAATTAAATAAAACAAAACAAAATTTGCATTATCAGTATTACAAGAAAAAGTTAAATAATTCACAGAGCTGCTACCTTAAAAGATCGTTAATAGCTAACAAATTTTAATAGCTAACAGATTTTAATAATAGTCTCAAATTATAAATGTTATACACAATCTACTGGTAAAATTCCAAGTAAACGGGGCAGCTTCCAAAACAAAAAATAACAATGAGATGAATTTCAGCATATTACTCACAATGTTTGTTCCAACAATGAAATGATTAGGATTAGAAGACAGAAATTTAATAGTCAGTGTCTGGGGCATTCTCTGGCGCACATCCTTTGGGAAAAGGCTAGGAAAAACATAAAGGTAAAAGATGACATAAATATAGGAAGTTGTCTCCTAAAGCTATGCAAGCACTTACAGAAACTCTTGATCCAAAATGTCTATGACTAGCTCTAGGAAGAAGTGTATATTAAAAAACCCCCAAACAACTAATGAAAATATTGTTAAATATATCTTACATAACAGCAAATTAATAAAGYATAGGAAAAATTAGCTTTGTGAGATACACATATAAAATCTAAATGCCCCTGTTTTCTTACCTGTTAGTCAATTCCATAGTAGAGCTATGTACTAACTTCACTTTCCCTCCAGGAATTAAACCTAAAATTATATAAAATAATTAAGCACTTTGCATTAAGAAAGTGCTATTATCAAATTAAAACCTAAGCTAATAAGTAAAAGGATACTTCATAATTAAATTGTTTATTGTAGATATAGCTTTTGATATGTAAGAATCTTACATCATTTAGAACTATTTACTTCAGAATTCAAATCTGAAGAGTTGTAATCTTTGACAGAAATCAAAGAAAGAGGACAGAGAAAGAGAAACATGATTATATGTTTGTTTTAGTTTTACAGGACGCATATAACATCCTGTAATATCACTCTATAAAACCCAATTCTATCAACGGTGAAAATGCACATTTATGTTACTTGGATCTTTGACAATGAATTATAGTAATGAGAGACTGTAATAATGCTTCCATAAAGTTGGTCTATGTTACTTGTTAGTAGAGAATAACATAAATAATTCAAAACCTTCAAACACAAGAATTTTTTGAAGAGGAAAAAAATGAATACTGGTGGCAGTAAAGCTGTGTCAGCACACGACCATAGCTTTAAAATGTACCTCTCCACAGGCATAATACCCGGCTTTAGCAGCTTAATATAGCCAGACATTGCACACAAGCTTATAAATTAGAAAATTGATCAAGAATTAGAAAATTGATCAAAAATTCTAGTGTGTTAGCATTACTTCATTGTTTATACATGTATTTTAAAATGTATCAGGGTTTTTATCACAGCCTTTTCCGGTTAGGTAAGTATGTAAGTCTAAATTCGTTCAAAGAACAAAAAATGTAATTTTCTTCATTCACATGACTCAAAAAGGCCTGAATGGACTTTGTTCTTTACTTTTTTCATGGAAACTTTTTTCTCACACTAAATTAAGTACCTTACCCAAAAGAGAACTTTCAGGACAATTATCAAAATGGAGATATAGGCAACAACAAAAGCAGTTGGTTAACAGATTTGGTTAAAACTAAAGAAAGGAGGACCAAGAAGGACATAAAATCTCATATTCTTTGAAAGAAAGCTGTTGAGGACACAGAAATCTGCTTTGACATTGTAAGACACGTGGTTGTCTGTGGTGGCAATTACCAATACAGAATTAGCAGATGAGATTCAGATAGCAGTGAAAATAACTCTCATGATACCTAACCAATAACCCCAAATATCAGATATATGTCCTATTCAGAATTAATCTTCTCCTCAGTAATTTTGCCTTTTTCTAAACTATTTTTTGTCATCACTGACTCTTCCTCTCTCTTCTAACTTCATAATCTCAAAACTCAAGCACTTTATTCTACCTCTAATGTACAGTACTCACCTAAATCAGTTTGTGAGCCAGCTAAATCCACTTTTTGTAATTCAACAACTACCTGAAAATTCAATATTTAACATTAATAAGCAATAAACATTTACCAGACTTTAAAGTTTTTTAACTAGTTGTAATAATGTATGACATAACTCTAAAGGAAGGTTTAGATAGGTAGGTCTAACATTACAATGATTACAGGTAGATTCTCTATGCCCTGTCAATGTCTGCAATGCTAAAAATAGCTTCACGTGCCTGCTGGGTGTTGCCTGCTGGAAAGCAGAATATGGGAAGTTACATTCCACACTTAATTGCTAGTTGGCATCTTGTTGGTTTGGTCCTCCACAAAAAAAATACCCTAAACCCCCAAATAAGGAATTGTAACACATTCCTGTGCTTTTCACTATTCATGAAATAGAAAGCGTAGATCATTTGACCTGAATCTGTTGCTACTGAAGTTACTTAGAGCTTTAAGGGACTTAACTAGTGATACGGAAGGGAWATACTTTTATCCCCTTACTATTCACTGAGCCATTCAGTTCCTCAAGCAAGATCAATTCAGATGCAAACCACAGGTTCAGCAGCTGGGCCAAAGCCGCATCAGAAAAAGACTGAAAATATCCGATAGAAAGAAGAGTTGTCAGAACAGTAATTAAGAGCAACAGACCTGGTGCTTACCGGCCCGTCATATTTTAGGCAGGGCAATCTTATCCACAGATTTTCACRTTTTGCCTCTTGAACATTTATTTTACATAAATTATGAATCTCATTTCTCACATACATTCAGTACAGTCTCTGACACCACTGTGATTCAAATAAAATAAAGTAGGTGGGTGAAAGAGGGCTATTATTCAATTAATAGAAATATGTGAACATATTCTTATGAAGCAGAACTACTGATTGCCTGTTTTCATGAATTCATGTACCTGTTAATAGTTTTGCCTAAGGATAACATCATGGCATTAGGGAGTCAGAAATTTTGAGGAGAATTCCAACAGAATGGCTAGTGTTGCTGTACCTTTCAGAGAGGAAATTCTCATCAGAAATCCTGGATTTGGATTGCTATATTTGAAGAAGTATTGTATTATTCCAACATGTGATACTCTCTCTTTTCATACATATATTACTCACCCACATATTGAGGATTCCATTTTCATCCATTGAAGCTATCTGAAATGGAGGGCCTGACATTTCTATGGAAGGAATAGTAACAATTTATGTTCATACACTGACCTTCATCCTGAACAATATCCAAGGATTTGAAACACTTCCTAGGTTAATACATTCTCTGAAACTTTTATGATCCTCTCAGCTGCATAAAAAGGGAAAGTGCCATAATTCTACCAAAGAAGAAAAAGGCATGAAACTAGTATGTTCAGTTTGTCCTACCAGATAGGCAGATGTTCTCTGTCTGCATCTTTTAAAATGTCTGGATTCTGCATGGACTTTGGAACTGAACATAAAATGCAATAGATGAAATCTTGTAAAACCTGCAATATGCAGCACGTTTCTTTGGACTGCTATGGATTTCAAAGTGAAAATCTGCAATGGAAGTAATAATGTCTCCTCTAGCACACTGCCTGAGAATTTGGGGGCATGAGGATTAAAGTTTCTTTGCAAAGGTTGGTCATAAAAAAATTAGGCAAAAGGCACGGGAAGAACCACCAAGTACAGTCACATATTTTAAGTGCTTTCAGATAGAAGCAAGTTGCTCCACTTTTTTAGATAGGGGTTTTTTTGGACATCATAGGAGCACTAAGACTTCTCTAAAGGCATTCCGATTTCTTTACAGACATTACAGAAGCACTAAGACTTCTCTAAAGGCAGTTTTTGAGCGATAAACTTGTTTTATCATGGAAGAACAAAATATTGTTTTGAAAACAGACATTTTAACAAGCATGCACTCACATCTGATGTGAAACTGCACTGAATGAACATTACATAAAAATGAGAGCAGAAAATAAACATGAATGTTGTATGCAATTGATACTACGGACAACTTAAGAGGCAGAATAGAATTATAAACTGGATTTTGGCTATGATATATTTGTTTCACTGGATACCTAAAGAAAGACTCAGACGTATTGATGCTTTGAAGAGCAGCTTACATACCCTCCTGATAAGAGAGGCTTGAGAGCCCATAATTCTGATCAGTGTAGAGAGAGGTTGAGACAGGTTCCACTGCTAGTATAGGAGAGGTGTGGTTTACTGAGTTTAGAATGCCATCTGTAATTAAGGATAATGAAAGGTAAACACTATATTATTTTCAACACAAACAACAACAAAACCCTAATCACTTTTCAGCTTATGGGAGAATGATGATTACAAAGAAAGAATAGCAAATAATAACTTCATAAAGAATTACTTTGTAAAAGTCTCAAATACAATACTGCAAGCTGTCTCCTAAATTAACAAAATACTACTAGATAAATCAATGTTTCACCATTTGTATTTACTTCTCATTTTCCAAATGACTGCTGCACCATTTATGCCACTGTACCAGACATTTCATTAAAATCTGCCATTTCAGGGTTACCATGAAAAGAATTATGTTCATTTCAAGCTCCATGAACAATAAAGGTAGAAATAAATCACTGCTTACTACAGAAAGGACAAAATGGAAGAAAAATTACTCTTACAGAGTATTATTTAATAGAAAGTAACTATGTTGAAACAAACAATTCACCACAAGAAAATATGTATTTACCCTTTAATAACATTTTAAAATAAATATATATTTAAAGCAATTTCAATATGCATTCTTTGTCAGATACTCTTGTTTTCTGGACTTGCCCTGTGCACTGAACTTAATCTCATTTAAGACTAAAGGCATAAAGCTTCCTAAGTATACAGCATTAAAAAATGCTTGCTTATATAAGCAACTACATGAAACTGTATACATACATTTGACTACTAGCCCATTGTGCAACACAAGACCAAGCATCTTTGATCTACTAAAAAAAAATTAAAAGTCTATCAACAACCAACTAATGTTTACTTTAACATGGCTACTGCAATTAGATAMACTTGTGAACAAAAGAGGATTTTGTGCACGTGTGGTGGTTTTTTTTGAAAAATAATAATACCTCAGTGCAATTTAAATGGTAGCACCTGCACACAAAAAGAAGAAAAATACATAAAGAAGGACTTATTTTGCAATAATAAAATTATTTTTAAAACATTGCTATGTGTTATTTTTCACTCTAGAGTTCAATACAGTGCCAAGAAAAATAGCACCAATTTATAATTAAGATTGAGACGAATCAAGGGTCAAACTGCTGGTATGTACACCTCATTCCCAATCTCCCAACATAACTACATACATTGGAAACTTCAATAAGATTAATGACTTGCTCCTCTATTTAAATTTGAAATGACAAACATTGGTAATGGGCGTAAAGATCCATTCATTTCCATCAGATTCATAAAATTGTAAGGAACAATTCAACACCAATTCAAATGCAGAGTGAAGTACTTTGGATTACGTCTTCTAGTATGTCAGTTATATGCCCTAAATAAACTTTGGTACCTTTTGAATTTGTCATCCACGGATTATAAGAAAATTTACAAAAGCCTACGTTATTTTGATCATACACTAAGGGATCAGAAGTGTAGGAAAAAAGAGAAATGCAATGACAAGAAAATGCCAAAGGATGAAGGAGGTCACCCACAAGCACTTTTGAAAAGTAAACTTTCTTCTGGCTTCCCAATACGTATGCAACACTAATTTAGGCCGTATCTAAACAATGCAACAAATTAATTCCACATTATTTTTTGTAGCTGTGCTTCTCTGCCATTAAGAACCTGGAAGGAGCATGCTATAACTCCCAACTGGCCCCAGTGCTAGAGATTTTGCTCATGTGACAAGCTGGATGACAGAAAAATGTATGTCCAGGTTTTGATCCAACATGCAATTGATGTATTTCTAGAGATATCGAACCAGAGAGCTTTGGGGCCCCAAAATTTAGTCACAGCTTCAGAATCCCTTCAACAAAAGACTAAAAGTAACTGACTGCTGACTATGGAAGTTAGAATTCAACTTACTCCGTTACATAGATCACCTCTGACATTTAGCCTTCATACACTACTTGTTTCCAATGATGTGATCCCCCAAATTATTCATATATGCTGAACCAACAGTATCATAAAAAGACATGTATATGTAATGAATATATGAGAAGTTCCTAGATCTTACATTACTACAATAATTGATAAATTGGCAATAAAAAAAACATAATCCTGACTCAACTTTTAGTGTATCTAGATAGAATCCAGAAGTGATAAAGTTACATAAGTGGAATTTTAGAAGTGCATAAGGGTGAGATTCAGACCAAAGATTAAGACACTAAAAATGGTATCTACATATAAGACAGCTGTATAGTATCTGTAATTGAACTAAATTAATCAAAACAATCAATCCAGCTAACCATATACAGATATCTACATTAGGATGAGATGAATAGCTCTCTAGATCCCACAGAGTAGCACCGCACTGATTCTAACAGAGGTTATGCAGGTATACACTTGCATACGTATCTTGCATGCAACCTTATAGAAACATCAAGACTTAGGGGACAATTTGTACAGATTGCGACCTTTAAATGATGTTTGAAAAACTCTGTTTTACAGTCTTAAATTACTTTGATTTTTTTTTTAAATACATCTTAATATATGTGTTTAATGTAGGTTATATTAAGGGAGATAAGATGATGAAAATTGACTAAGCTAATGATTTCAGATGAGGTAGTAGTTGAGTAGTCCACTTTAATATTACAACACTCCTTAGGTTCCACATATGGTCCACCTCTCTATTCTCGCTGCTTGATACATATTGAGCTGGCTTACATTTCTCTTTACAGCTATTACTGATTGGTGATTTTTACTAGACTAAATATAATCTCTGAAATGGCTAAACTAGGCTACTGAGAAAGAGTGTYCTTAGCAGAATTAGTATTGGAATTGTTTCACTGCCCACAAAATGACTAATCAGAACGCATAAATACTAACCAGTGGAAAATGTTGGAACTCTAAATGTCCAGTCAGTTTCACTGATTGTCATATGAGGGTGCATTCTTGAGTCTTCTCGAAGATCCCACACCAACAATGAACCATCTATTGTTCCAGCAAAAACTAATGTTGTTTTATTGGGACTAAAGCAGCAACATACCACCTGTTAAGCAGTAAAAATATGCATGGTTGATATTATGATAAAGGCCAATGATTTGAGAAGCCTGAAATATGTTTGTTCTTCCTAGGCATGCAAATCCAGAAAAGACAGATTACAGGTGTTTGCGGCAGAAGGACAATTTATTTAAAATGGAAGTAGGATACAAGACTTTCAGTAGGCCTTCCCTTTTCAAGACAATTGTGTAATCTGCATCTACTGGCACATAGCTGAAGGGGGTGATTCAACTGTATGATAGTGACGGGTAGTGAGAAGTCCTGACAACATCTGAACCAGCTGTTTTACTTCCATTCACTCTTCAACCACAAAATGGAGTCAAAATTTTAAAAAAAACCAAACCACTGTGACCATCACTACATTCTAGTACTGGAGCACAAAATGAAATGAGAGTAGCGTTTTGCTCAGGAGGCTCAAATGTGTAACTCAAAAGATAACAAATCTTGCAGCAAGACAAGAAAACAAAATACACATAATAAAGCCATTTATTCAATGTGCAACTATACAATGTTATTAAACATACCTCTGAGTCACATATTAAAACTTTCTGAGGACTGGAGGGCTGCCAGATGTTCCAAACGCATATGATGCTCTTTCTGTTCAGTAAAACAACACCTGCCTTTTCAGGTAATCCATGAACAGAAAGTAGCAACTGCCTCTGAACTTGAGAGACATAAAGGCAGGATATTTTTCGGTCTAAACCATTAAAAAAAAATCAAGAAAGAAAAGAAATAAATAAAAAAGTAAACTCACTGCAGATGAAAAAGCATATTTAGCTGCTATAGCAACAACCAAAGAAGCTAAGATGTAATTATGAAGAATATTTCTATTAACAGTGGGTAGCTTTTGATGCTATACAAGAAAAAAGGAGGGACTAGAGAAGGAATCCAAAAAATTAGAAGTAGAAAGCAAAAAGGAAGACAGCCAGGAAGTTAACAGAATAATTGTTCTGGGCATAAGCAAGCCAATCTGATCTGACGTCAGTATATACACTGAAAATTAAGCTAAGTCTCAAACAGGGAACAGCACAGGCCAGGCTTTTTCTGCTTCATCTCATGTGTTCATGCTAGAATACATATGGTTTTGTGTTATAATAGGTCTTCCTAACATAATTACACATGTTTTATTTTTCATTTTTCTTTTCATGTGAACATCTACTGTTTATATGGGGAAGATATAACTGCAGTACAAATATATCAGGCTATATTCTCCCTGTTCAATAACCTTGCTTTGTTTGCAACTTTGGCTCTACTGCCAGCATAAAGAGCCTAAACGAAATGACACCTCTTGGGATAGCCTTTCAAAAACAGGGGCAAGAATTTACATCCAGGGCATCCCTATATCATGCTAATCCTATATTTCTGGTTTCACAGCAGCTAGGATGCTCTGATGTCCCCTGTGTGAAACCAATCTGCACAGAGTTAGAGCAAGATTAGCACAATTAAAAGAAAAGTGGGCTTTACATCATCTGTATATCCTGATATGTGCTGTTTGCACTTCAGTCATGACAAAGAGCATGGTATTTTGCATAAGGAAGAAGAGTTCACACTATATACTAAAAGGTGTAGAATAAAGTTCCCTTACCATGGAGGAATGGCTGGTTAGTATTTAACTGGAAACAGCTATCACTAATAGACAGACTGGTTTGTCGAGATCTTAGTTTCCACCTGGGTTGTGTTGCAACTTGATCTTCCTCTAGCAAAACAGCAATCACCTTTCAAACATAATTACATTTATAGAAATAAAAGGGTCGTCTTATCTTTCAGCTTTGTTATTTGTAGTTTTCTAAAGTATGTGGATTAATTTAATAAACCTTTATCAACTCTCTTGTTAATTTTGTATCTTTGCAAATACCACTTTACAGACATAAAAGTTGCACGGCTCTGGTTCCATTCCTTTGCAGAGAGATGAATCTCACTGATAATGAGTATTATTTAAGTAATTTATTTGAATTAGTCAGAACAAGCACTGTAAGTGATCTATCACACTGTATACTGATGCACACAACTCATAAGGGATATTAAGTACATAAGTATACCTGGCAAGCAGACTGGAGGAAATTTGCTAATCTTCGTGAATCAATTTTAGGTGTTAGAGTTCCATTCACTGACATATCCTGGCTGTTTATGGGACCTAAGAAAAAACAAAACCCAAAACCAAACTTGAAGCTTCAAGAGGGAACCAATTAAGAAAACCATAAGAACAATGAATTTTTAAGCAAAAGGAGAGTGGCAGGAATCAACTTCTCTTCAGCAGAAACAACAGTACTGAAGAACAAGATCTGCTGGGGAATCATATCTGCTGCCAACAGAAACAGCAAACCAGAAGGAAGAAACTATTTCTGCCATTTATTCTCCACCCGCTCCACAAGGGGATTCAGAGYGCCTGTAGCAGTTTGCTATCGATGCAGCCTGCCACATTACAAATTCTGACAATTAATGGGTTCAAAAGAGAAAGTTTACATGCATACATCCATAAATGAATAAGAGTAAAATGTTCTTCACCTCCAGATACAAGGGCACTTTCTCCTGGATGCTGTGTCCATTTCTCCAATGTCTCAACTTCCTCAGTCTGAATGTCTCTCTCAAGATTGTCCTCATTACACTGAACATATGCCTAAAGTAGAAAGATAAAGTGATCAGTATATGGGTGACACAGCTAGAAATGACAGCACATAACTGAATAGAACTTAAACAGTCATTTTAAAACTGATGTGCTCAACCTCTTCTGTTTGTAAATTCAGGCCTAAGCATACTAACACAGACAGTGTCACTATTTTGTGCATGCGCATTTCACCACATTTTGCACAAGAGTGCTAGACCTACTGCAAAAATACAGAATGTCTTACATTATATGTAAACACTAAACCCAGCATACCTGGGACAGTGAACTACAAACACGCAGAAAGTCCTTTAGAATACGGGGAAGGAACACGAGAGAGTCCTCTTCTAACACAGAATGGCCTGTATGGCCAAAAAGTTTTGATATCATTGCTTTACAGTAATTAAGGCTTAGAGATGAAAAATATTAATTTATTACTTTACTGTCCTATTAGCTTCAGTAACTTTCTTTTGTAAGGAAAATTATTTTCCACAACAAGAATCAGCACTTTCAGGATTTAAATATTACTACATATTTGTTACCCACCTGCTTAGTGTTCATTTTACCAAAATTCCTGATATACATGTCATACTCATTTACAGGAGGCAAATCCAGTAAAGAAAAACTAACTGAGAAGTCCAGATCAATTAGTGGCAGTAGTTCTGAACTCCGTTTTCTTTAGAATGAATTACAAAAGAGAAACAAAAAAATGGTTAAGACCAAGTGTTTGGTATTCCAAAAGAAAAACAACCTGATTTTGTACAGTATCAGAGATCTAACAATCCATTGGTCTATGCAAATTGAAGCTGTACCAAAATTAATTGATAGATAAAAATATATCAATAGAAGTACATCTAATACTGTTATGAATTCTCATTTAATGTTACACTGAGATAATTATCAGATTTAAAAATGCAATACTGGTTGCAAATGGCAAACTTATGGGGTTTATTATAAAACAAACCCAAACTTTCAAAGCCTAGCACCACCGTCTTGCTTAAGTATTCAAAAGCTGTTCTGTGAGGTAACAGATGAATGTCACTTTCTTCCTATAGTTAGGATGGTGGCTAATTCTCCTAAACCATTTTCTTATCTTACATCACGTATATGTGTACATGCTTTATAAAGATCATCTATAATATCCTGGTTTTGTTAGACTTATTCAAATGTACTTTGAATGACTTCCATTGGTAATAGACTGCCTGAGCTTGTACCTCTTTATATTACCAGGGAAACAAAAATAGCAGCAGTCCTAAAATATATTTTAAATATATACATGAAATGAATTTATTGCTGATTCCTAACCTGTGGACATGAATACTGACCTCTTCCCCAAAAAGTAGGCCTCTAATAAACATCAGTTACTGGACTATTGCACTTGATCTAAATTGTATGAAAATGAGTACTCAGGACCGAGGTAGACTATGTATTTTTCCACTTGTATTTTTTGTTTAGAATAAGATTAGCACATTGTACAGTATTTGAGATACCTGAATCTCTTCATCCTACAAAATGACAAATCTTTACATCCCTTTCTGGAACGACAGAAAAATAACTCAACTGCCTTATCCAGCTTCCCTCAATCCTTTTACTTTCTGCCTACCTCAATTCTTACTTTTTTCACCTTTGCTCCCAAATAAAACCATATTTCAATTCTTAATTGGAAAACAAGTCCAYCTTCATATACTGTGTCTTACTCTGACAAGATGCTAAAAACATTTAAGTGATGTTACTTACTATCATCAACCACAAAGAGATTCCTACCGCTTCACTTGTATGGATGTGTGGATAATGAAAACACAGTTAATCTTTGTCACAATTTACACAACTATCTATCTATTTCCATGTCATAAAACTGTTAAGATATTATTTTATTTTAAGAGTTAACTGCTTGAATTACATACAGATGTGAGTTTACAAGTTAATTCCATGCTCTTGCTATTGTACAGATTTCTTGGCAACGAGAAAATTTTTGTCATCTTTACCCTTTTTCTCTCTTGCACTTTCAGATTTTTATTTAATATACTTAATATAAATACAACCCAGATACAATTATGGGTCTGTAGCAATTCCATATCTAAACARTCTTCTAGATGCACATTCTAGTTGCAATTTCTTCTCAGTAAGACAGTCTTTGAAAAGGGAAAAGACTAGAGCAACATGAGCTGGAATTGCTCCTCAAATATTTTAGTCTGGATTTTTCTTTATGCATAGGGACAATTTTCACATCTCCTTTTTGCTACTTAATGACATCTATTGCATTTTCTTATCCACATTTTTATTTTTACTTCTACTTCCTAATACAACACCTCTTCACAAACATTGTGGCACAGATTGCTGAGATCTAATTCAAATGCATGAAAGTTGCTTCCGAGTTACAAATCTTAATGATACATGCAGACAAATCCTTAAAATAAACTAATAAGCCTCATATTAATACTTACAACTCCAAAGTGCCACAGCTCATTTATGGGATGCTTTCAGTCTATTTACTGGTACAATGTATTATCACAGCATTAAATTCCACAAACCCTTTCTCTTTCCATGAAAATGCTAGTTATCTTCACAGGCTTTATATGTTGTTAGCATGTACACAAAGTTATATACATAGTCATAATCAGTCATAGTATATAATCAGGAGAGGCTGACAAACATTTCAGGAGGCAATTCTTCAGAGAGATGCCTTCCTGAATTTTCTAATCTGTCTCCACTGTCTAGAGAGGAAGCCTAGACAATGAACTTGTGTAAAATTTGGGCATCTAAATTTAGGCAAGGTGAATTAGACAGCCTAGACAATAAAATGTCCCTCATGTGAAGATCAGCCACTGATGTGCAGTCACAAAGCAGTGGAATCTAGTATTATCAATAAAATTTAATAT
The DNA here is from genome assembly GCA_035582835.1 of Phoebastria nigripes. Taxonomy (NCBI): domain Eukaryota; kingdom Metazoa; phylum Chordata; class Aves; order Procellariiformes; family Diomedeidae; genus Phoebastria; species Phoebastria nigripes. The sequence continues at coordinate 3,317,521 of JAYKAV010001112.1, read as the reverse complement.
TCTTGCTTTATGCGTCCAATTGATGTAACAGAAAATTGGAGATATATACAGTGCTTCAGATAAATCTGGAGCTCCTGGCAAGTTCCACAAGAAACAGGCATCAATTAGTTTCTTTAATACAGAGCTGTCTTAGATGTCTCAAATCTAGATCAATTTTAGATCAGTAATAACATGTTTTTACACCAACTGGTGTTATCCCTGAAAGGGAASATGCTATTTTGGCAACAGTATGTACCATATAGAGTCTTGATTATTTCAAGAAATTACAGTTCTGCAGAGCCCTGAGAACAGCTAAAAGGCTTGCTCTTTAGTACTGTAAGTCAATATTTAATTAAATAACTGAAGAATCATACAAAGAAATGACAATCCTGGCAACTCATTCTGTAATAAAATGATACACATAAGGTGATATATAGATATATTTCTGTTATAAAATGACATGTAGCAAAGCCTGTATATTATATTTACTTAAGAACTAATTACAGTTAGCTTACAAAGTAATATTTGACTCTAAAAGCCTCAAGTTTATAAACTTCACATATTTCAAATATAATGAAAAAAATTACATCTCACAGAGTGAGTTGCCATTTTGTGTGGATTCTTTAAAATACACTTACTTCTGCTTATTAGCCATACTTCGGCTACTTTGTCGTTGGTTTGCCATTTGAAAATCCATGAATATTCCACAAAAAGAGTTTCTGACAGAAGGGTACTGCCTTTCTGTGATATTATAAAACATTGTTAGTGTTATAATTCATACTTTACAGTGCATTAAAATGTAAAGCAGTAAGTCTAAAAAGCAACAGATTTATTACGACGCAGCTACTAAAAGTTACTAGTTTGCACATTACACAGTGTGCTCTAGCACAGTTATCAGTACAATAAGCTTCTTAACTTCAGTAATGGGCCAGCATTTTTCCCTTATTATGGTCCTTTACCAGTCAATTCAAAATGACTGACCACTGTAATTTTTATTTTACAAGAATATGATGCAGAAAGTGCCTCTTTCTTTCTCCTGCCATTAGCAGGTCCCTTGGTCCCCTGTGTACAGTAAAAAGCTCTATGACCGATTCTAAAAATTGTATCAAATTCATGCAGACTACACCATGTGCATGCTACACCTCTAAATAAGAATTCATCACTACAGCTAGTGGAGAACCTCATCAACACAAGCTTAACTGATGCCCTTGGATGAATAAGCAAAACATTGAAAACTGTTTCTTTAAAAGCCACAGTTAATGGAACAACTACAATATCTGATGTCATGTCGATTTTACTCCCTTTCCTGGCTAGGTGGTAGCTAATTGACCTTAATATCCAACTTCCAGTCAGGACCAATGGTGTTTCACTTCCTCAGAGGAAGACTGCCTTTTTAGATAATACTTGTAAAATGCTTTTGAACTTCTAAAAATCATTACCAGAATGATCAACAACCATTTTAACCAAATGAGATCAAAACTTCATCAAAAAGAGAGTGTTGTGTAATTTTCAATAAAGCACTWAGTGCTACAATTCAGAATTTAAAAATCTGATTCTATATTAGAATGTTCATTAGATGTACAGCATTAATGGAATTATTTTATTGATTCCATATTGTTTATTAGAAAAATAATAATTGCATAAACCTTCTGCAAGAAGAAATTCATATTACAGTATACTGATTCTGACTTGCAATGATTACTTAACCAAAAATCTATTGATCCTGTAAAGACTTACAGAAACTCCATGCTATTCTTCTGTGACTGTACTAACTTTGTACAAACTAGAGTAAAAAGCTGTTTAAGATTCTTTTGCACAATGATTCTATACTGCCGTTCACATGAGTGAAGAGTGCAAAGGGGAACCACAGCTGTAGTTAGTTAAACAGGTAGATCTGGCACTCACAGGTATCAGATCAACTGAATAGAAGACAACAATTCTATAGTCATATTTCAGAAAAAAACCTGCATTTTAAAAGTGATACAGAACTACATATTTAAGTAGTATCTGTATTTCTCTTGCCTTCACACCCAGAGCAGTGGCTTCAACTTTGCTTAAAAGAAAAAGGCGAATTAATGTCACCGGAAGCACCAAACTGTTCTAGCACTCCTCCAGTTTTCAAAATCCAGACTCTCATATCCTTCTCTTACCCAAAATAAGACATATTAAATGTCAGTCTGTAAATTTTTATACTTCACATTTTAAATGATTAGTAATGCCTCTGAATCATTCTTTAGCAATGTGAAAGTTGCAGTACTTGCCCACAAACCTAAGTGACTCATCCAGAGGACCAGAYTTCTGCCTTTAGGCAGACTTCTAGAAAAAGTGGCCTGTTTACTCATAAGTTGTATGTGCTACTCATACATTTAATAAAAAAAGGCTGGTGTCTAGTCACGTACCCATGATTGGTTCCTTCTTTTCATTTTCAATTTTCTTTGGCAGTGAAGTACAAATTCTATCATTTTCTGCACTAATTGCTCTTTGAATTTCTTCAATTTCTGATGTTCTGGAAAATGGAATCTCTCTTAGCTTTTCTTTTGCATCTCCTTCTTCACCACTTTTGTCTTCATCACCATCAAAATCATCTTCATAATCCTTTAAAAGTTAACAGGACTTTCAATAACATGGATTATAGATGTATTTTTCAAGATCTTTTTAAGAAATTACAAAATGCTGCGAAAATAAAAATAAAATTCTCATACAGATGGCTATAAATCCTCTGACTTGAAAGGCATTTTAAAATAACTGTTTGATAGAAAGAAAAAGGCATGTCTTGATTGTGCGGTAATTTTAATCAAGAGAAGACAATCCCATAGTGTTGTTCTTCAGTGCCCAAAATAGATTCCCCCTTTTTTTTTTTTTTTTAAATATCCTGAAGTAGTAACTATATGTTTAGGTGAATTATGTGTTCTTTAAAGAAATAAAATGACAGTGTTCAGTGGCATAAATGCTTCATAGATGTATAAAGTTGTTTCTTTGACAGTTTTAATTCAAGCTGCCCTTCAATGGCAGGCTCAAATTTACTTAACTACCACACCATCTGTTTGCAAGTCCATGCATAAGGCTCATACTTTAATAATTCTCTTAACTAAGTCAATTCATCTCATGCTAAAATAATCACCTAACACAAATGATATGAACAAGTCTTAAACGTGCTCATTTCTCTCCACTGAATGGCAAAGGGTTACTGTAGTGAACAGCTCAACAGTGGACATCACTCCTAACGTAAGTGGAGATGAATTCTAGCTTCGCTGAACAAAGATGTAGCTGGTTYAGCTAGCAATGAAAGCACATACAACACACTCTTCTATCTTAATAACTTTAAAGTAAACAAAAGACAGCTACAAGTAAGAGAGTTCAATTAAACAAATTAGTGAAGGGACTGCTGTGTGTCAATACTTTTTTCTACGACATTTTTGTAATGAAAAACAGTGAGGCTTTTCTTTCCTCCTGAAATTGATTATTTTCTCCTATTATTTAAAAAAGTCAGCATTTTTCACGGAAAATCACTTAAATAATTGAAATCCAGGAAGACAGAAAGACCATCTTGTGAAGAGTTCAACTCAAAAGCAGAAGTTGGTTCCCAACCCTGATGAAAACTAAGTAAATATATAGCAGAGAGTTCCTACATAACATTTTAGTTACTTATTATCTACTGTTAGCCAAGTTAAGGTCACTGTCACCAAAAAAGAGTAAGTAAAAAACCATGTAACATCCTGTAATTTTTATTTCTGTGAATAAAGTTAATCACTATTTTGATACTTGAGAATTACTTCAAAAGGACAATTGTATGCTTTTACTTACTTCAAAATCATCTTCATAATTTGCTGAAAAGTTATCAAATCCCATGTCTGAATTATAGATGCGTGTATCTTTCATTTCCTAAACGAGAAAAATAAATGAAACTGTTAAATAATCTTACAAAAAAATTAAATCTTTATCTGCCAAATCTTAGCATAAAGATAGATGAATAGTTGTTCTTCTCAGATATTTCTGCATTTTCAAGCAAACATACAACAAATTCAGTTTAGAAATATAAATAAAAGTGTATTAACAAGTGATAATTACTGACTTAAAATAATAATACAGGAAGACAAAACAGAACTCAACCCTATCTTGGGAAGACCAACTGTTTTCCCATCAGTATTTTTACTGGGAAAGACATCAAAACTGCTGTGTTGCCTATAATTTCAATAGTATACAGTAGCTCTTATGATGGTGTAACAACAAAATAAGACTGTTCTACTTTTTCGAGGATTAGACAAAATTATCCCTATACCTAAGTTATACTGGGTGACTCAATCTGTTAATAAAATAGTGCAGATGTTGGAACCAGGAAAACAGAGACATGAATACAACAGGAAAATAAGATAAATAAATAATTTTCTAAACATTGAATCCTCTACTGTATTTACATGGAATAAGATTTATGGCATCCCTGAAATAACTTCAAAGAAATTGCCTTTCTCTAGCTTATTGAACTTGATTAAAATAATGCCATTTAATTACCCCAACATGTACCCCAAACAAASATAAAGCTTAAAATGACACACACTGATCTATCCAATCCTTAGTCATTCTTTTCCTTCAATAGCCTCTTCAAACTCATAGACTAAGTTATCCACATGTAAGGGATTTCAACAGATTTCAAAACGGAAATAAATGTGAGGTTTTATGAAAATTATCCAGCGTAACAGCACACCTATTACCTGCTTCTACATTTACAACCAAAGAATAGCAGCTGGTTGTCAACGCCAAGTTAGGCACACTTTTGATCCTTTCATGACTCTTTAAGAGCTAGAGCCACCTAGTTTTCACAGAACGTAGTACTTTAAAAAGTATTAAGGACATTATATAGCAGTAAACAGCTTCTATGGATACCTTACTTTTCAGAGTCATCAGATCCCTAGAACTAGGACTACAGTACTTCAGTCTTTCTGGTTGCCGCTTTTTGTCATTTCTCAAATCAATCTTTGGATCAAGAACAGATTATATTAGTCAGGTTGTCCATCTGGGCAAAACTGGCCAAAACTGGGCAAAATTTCCCCAATTTGTTCTGCCTGCAAGGTTGCAGGTACCCAGCAGTAACTAATTCATATAGAATTTTTTWAAAATCCTTATTCTATTCAGTCAAAGACACATGTAGTAATACACCCATAAAGATGGTTATGTCTTTATTACGTTACTATAATCATCTCTGAATATGCCTATAGAGCTATCATTTTTATTAATAACACATAGATGTTTACAACATTGCATCTGTTACACATGTAGTTTTTACACACTAAAAACCTCCACCTGTCAGTAGTTGTCAAAATCTCACTGTCCTCATACACATACTGAACCTCCTACATTCTCATAAGAAATCAGATTCATCTTATCACAGCCAGGTTCCTACTTTAAAGAATATATGAAGAATATATTGTCAATACAAAGCAGGATTAGGAAGTCATGCTGGAACACCTGGATGACTGTGGCATTTGGAGTAACAAATATATGAAGAAATTCAACAGCATAAAGTGCAAACCCATGGAATTTGATTTAATTATCCCTGTTGAGTCAGGTCTTAAGTAGGGATCTCACCCTCCTAGGTTGCCTCCTATTGCCAATGAAGACAAGAGAAGATAATGGAAAAGGAGACCAAATATAAAAGGACTGAACTGCCTGTTTCTCTCCACAAACTACAAAGGAAATTTAGGGAAATTTAGATCCGCACCATAGACAATTCACACCTAAAGGCGAGCTGAATCTGGGCCTTAAAGATTAGCATCAATGCCAGCTACTACCTGGAACCTCAGCTGTTGGAAACAATAGAGGAAGAGAAGAGTTTGAACATATTAGTTGATCCAGGATTACTGTTGGCCACAGTGGTAAGAGCTGTGCAGACTAAATCTAAGAATATGTCAGAAAGCTACTTCTCTCAGGAACAGATAAGTATTTATGTCATGTACAGTATTACACAAGGCAGTGATGAAAATTCATGTTCAGTGTTCAACTCTGGTCACCCATATTCAAGAAAAATAAATGCAAATTGAAACAAAGAGACAGCTGCTAGAATGATGAGAGGAATGAAGAATTTGGCTTGTATAAGTCAGCAAAATTAAGTCAGAGAAGAGACAAACATGCTTTCTACAAGCTCATTAGGGGAAGAAAAACCTAAAAAAGTATTTGAGCTAAATGCTAGCACTAAAGCAAGAATAATGGAAACGAATTGGAAATTAGAAGAAAAGAATAACAGAGGTCTTAGAACATCCTTGAAAGTGAAGTATTTCTGGCATCAAAACAGCCAGGTTTTAACAGAAGTTAGTATGGTTTGGAAAGATACATGGCTGAAAGATATATGAAAGATATATGGCTGCCCATAACATGAGAATATGGAAAAGGATGTCTTCATTAGGTACTACTACTTTTTGCTAGATCAGGACCTACAACATTCCAAAACAGAATTTGGATTTTGAGGGATGGTTACGAACGGTTGAAAATATGACAAAATATTTTAAAAATTTTTATAGTAAAGTTAGCTGTATCTGCACAGACTGGTCCAAATAAACCTAAGTCTATACAGCTTGCACTTCAGACTTGCTGAAAACGTGGTTCTGTCTGCACCTGTCCATTTAAACATATAAAAATACTTTCCTGTTTCTTATGTCAACTGTTCTAAGAGATATGTATGAATTACATTGCTAGCTGCATTTTACTTGGCTTAGACTACATATTATTTGCCTATGTCAGCTGTTTATAGAAAGAAATAATATACTTTAGGTATGTGTAGATGATTTGTATTACACGTCTAAACTCTTCCCACTTATTGAGAATTATTTTTTCAAGCATAGAAGATACTGAAATACAGTTGAATAGATGGCTACCTTCAATGCTTAGCAAATTTATACAGAATAAATCAATTTTCTAATGCTGTATCCAGAAAGAGAGTTTAGGAGATACCTGAAGACCAATATACATAGAATCATAGAACAGTTTGGGTTGGGAGGGACCTTTAAAGGTCATCTAGTCCAACCCCCCTGCCGTGGGCAAGGACAATCTTCAACTAGATCAGGTTGCTCAGAGCCTCGTCCAACCAGCATAAATCTTATCTTATCTTAGAATGGCATTCAATTGAAATACATATTGTAATTGTTATTAATCCCAAGAAAAACACAACATTCTAAGTTCCAAACCCAAATATTTTTACCTCTTGTCTTGCGTCCCTTTCCTCTTTTTCATTGAGTTTTCCTTTATCTTTTACAGTCCTATTGAAAAAGGRAACATCAATTTTATTGGTTAACTCAGAAGAAAGCACTAGTTTTGGTCTTGTTTTCTGGGGGGTTTTTTGTTTGTTTTAGAAAAAATAAGTCTTTTCTCCTGAAAAGAAAAAATAGTTGAAAATTTCCAATAAACTGAAATATTTCTACAAATACTTTTATAGATCTCTATTTATGATACGAAATGATAATGAAACAGCCAAGTGATTAATCAGCTAAGAACTGCAAAAACCTTGTCCAAATTTAACGCCTATAATTGCATCAAAACGGAAGAAAAAGTAAGGAGGAAAAAACCTATTAAACCCACACATCTATTAGTTGTATTAATATCTGCAGCAAACTGGAGATCAAAGGTTGGTGTAATGTGCTCTAACGCTATAAATCATAGACTGAGATTCAAACCTGGTCTTTCATCCAGGGGTTTTATTTATGAGGGCAATACAATCAGGGTCAGAGAGCAGAAGAAAATCAACAACCAGCTCTGCTCCTTAACAATCTATTTGATTATTTTCTAAGTAGAGTAGCAGACTTCAAGAAGAGAACATTCTGACTTCTTAAGTAAGAGGGTGTTCATATATACTGCTGTTAGGACTGATGAACATAAGAAAAGGCAACAATAAAAATAAAAATTTGGGTGGATCCTCTCATAACAAATCAGAATGATTCAACATTGACAGTGCTTGAGGCTGAACCCAGGTTTTGGGGCATCCCAGTAAACCATATTGCCTTCCTTGCCATTCAGAAACGGCTAACTGCTTTTTCCTGGCTATGCACAAGCAATGACTCCCCCACAATACCCCATCAGCAACAGCTTCAAAATATAACCTGTATATTTGGCACTGCTTGACACAGTTGAGTGCTGCTGCCAGGAAGCATCCCAACATATGTATACTGAAATATTTCATTTTTTTCTTTTGYACAGGAATACACTTCCACAATGACAAATTCACTACAACTAAAGTGATCTGTCCCATGCTTAAGAAACAGTAGTAATACTTAGCCAATAGTGGTAGTGACTTCACTATCTCTGTCAGTGTCCCCAGAAGCCAGCATGCCAGTCTTCTATTTAGCTAGGAAGCTAAACTAGGGTTTAAGAATGAGAATTGTGACTGACAACATACCCGGAGARTTATACTTCAGAAAGCTGTATAAGAATTTCACGTGGCTGAAGTATTAAAGAATGCAGAGAGAACTAGAATATATAAAGAACTTCTGCAAGATTTTATATTTGCTAGTAATAAAACTTAGAAATATCATCCTGAAATTTTACTKATCCTACTGAGCATGACCTGGACCTTTCCCTTTCACATATAACAGTAAACTTGCTATATATATCTAATGTTTTAGATACCATCCAGAGTAGGAACTAAGTAGAAATATTCAAATTAAAATAAACAATATAAGAGAGTCCTATGTAGTTCACCATGAACCTTACATGTGTCCATGTGACTGCATAGTGAATTTCCAGGTGGTGCAAGACAGCATTTCTGTCTCCCAAACTAAGTGTCCAGATTAATATATATGTAGTTTGCAAGGACTGCAAAATATCTATGGGGCAGAAAAAAAAATAAATGGAATACAAATACATACAATTTTATATGAATCCTCTTAGAGGCAAAACAYAGKTTTTTTTTTTTTTTTTTAATTGCTATAGTTTTACAAGGGCCTATGAAAAAGAAAATTATATTCACCTTGGATATTTGAGATCAAGAATTCATGATTATTGTTTTGGTGGTGACTGAATCTTAGTAGATACCATACAGTATCTACTTATTTTTAATCTCTGAATTTACCTTACGTGCTGATGGCTCGTTTCTTCTTGAATCCTCTCCTCTTTTTKGTATTCACTGTTCTGTAAAAGAAGTCACAATATTCATGTGTCAGAAATGCTGGGAGGAAATATGTATATGAACCTGTACTAGTAGTAGTGATATTAAACAGTAAGAAAGGTTTCTAATGAATTATTTCAATGACACATACTTTTTTTTATCAGTCATTGCTTGTAAGAAGTTCTGTGTATGAACTAATGTCAGAATAATCTCCTCCTTACAGATATGGTAAGCAAAGAAAATAAACACCCATAAAAGATATGCTATACACATAATATGAGCTTCTCCTGAAAATATTAAATACTTGGGAGTGAAGTTTGGCTACATSCCCTTCTGCAATGCATTTCAGAAAGGAAACAAGAAGGGATCTTGAGTCTCCTCCTTTGCTTAACAAAACCTTATAATGCTTTACCAGAGTAAATTCCAGCTTTTTTATAGGATACCTTCACATTAGTATATTAGTAACAATGATTAAAAAATGCTCTAGGCCCAGTGTATACTGCTTAAATTGTGAGCCCAGAGCACTTTCCTAAATAACACCTAGGCGTGGCTGAAAAACTGATAGGGACTAAGGGCTGACCTCAGTAGGCTATGGCCAACCTGTTTCAAAGAATGAGATTTTAACAGTAGGGACTGCAACAATTCACACCACTTGGTCCCAGGGGCAGAGAACAGTCTCAAGCACTTTTAATCCCCAGTATAGGGACTTGACTCTTAAATTCTGTATCATGAAGGTTTGCCTAAGTTTGGAAATGTATTCAATAGGTTGTTTAAGATATAGGTGCTTTTCTCTATCCATGAACATCAGAAAAAGAAACATAACTCTGAGACAGATGCATCAGCATGAGTGCGTACATTCTGTAACAGCTACTTGAGTAAATTTCCAAGGAAGTCAAACCTTGAGCAAGCTCCTGATAGACTTTTGAATTCTGCTGCAGAAAGTCAGTTACAGGAATCACTTGTGGTGGGCCACTACACTGAAGATGCCTAGTATTTTCACTAGAAAATATATTTCTGAACTTTTCTTTGAGAAGCTTGTACATCTTCACTCTATAGGCAGCAGAAGAAACTACCCTAGACCATTTGAATGGTTCTATGTTCCATAAAACTTACCTGATTTTAAGAGTTACAAATTACTATATATTTCTTCTCTCATTCTTGTAGAATGAGTACTTGTATTRTAAAAAACAGTAAAAAACATCAAAGTTTTGGTTAAGTCTCTCCGATATAACATCATGCTCTGTATTAGAAACATAAAATATATTCTGTGGCTTCAGAAGTAGAGGCAAAAACCATAAATATAAGGGATCTATACTCATGTGCCTACTTATGAGTTAGATATCCATGCTCCCTTTATAGGCAACATTGAAAATAGCCTCTATTAAAATTACATTTTTTTTCTGTAAAGGCAGCCAATACATTTTAACGGACCTCTAGCCTAATCTCATCTCCACTTCAAAGTGTTAGYAAAAATTTCAAAAGTCATAGCAATAAAGAATTTTATGAATAAAAGATGTTTCTAACATATAGACAAGTTTCTAGTTTAAATTTCATGGAAGGAATCAGCTCTGGGTTAGGATACTTAAATGCAGATGTAGTATTTTAATCTACCACTTTAGCCTCAAATTTCAGAAAATGTTGACTTACAATTCTACTCTTTTTATTATTCACCTTATCGATGATGATATATCAACAATTAAAGTTAAGTTATAAGGTAATGTTTTAAAGCCTTAACAAAACTAACCCTTAGATCACGCTTCTTTCTTTCATTTTCTCTACTTTTTACTCTCTCATTAGCTTCTGCTGGTTGTCCTTCTCTGTCTCCATGGGAAGATCCTTCTTTAGATCTCTTTGATTTATGTTTTTCTTCCTCTTCCTTTTCATAACGTTTATGACTTCTCTCTTTTGAAAGCCTCTCTTTTCCTGGCCTAACAGAATATTCTTTTTTTTCTCCATGTCTTCTTTCTCCCTCTTTATCCAACTCTTGATCTTTCTGTAACTTGTGTACATGTTCACCTTCTTTAACTTTGTAGGCTAAAAATTTGTCAATGCTCTTTTTGGTATCGTTATCCTGGAAAGAGAAAAATAACATTAAAGAGTTAGAAAGTTCTCCAAGACTGTTTTATCTTCACAAATCTATCAATTTTTGACCATTAGAATGATGGATTTGTAAGTATCTAATCTCTTTCTGCCACGTGGATCTTCCAGCCATTTTTTAATCTCCTACAATGGCAAGTTTCAAATTATCRTATCACTTGAGATTCTGATATTTCTTCTGGGACATTGAGTACTTTGCTACAGAAAATTCTTTGGATTACGTATTCTTCACACAAAAATTTAATTCTTTGTTTACTAGGTGGTCTAACATAAAATAGGATGTATACTTACCAATATCCTTGTAATAAAGGCATAAATAGCAGACAGAAAATTATAATGTAGCTGTACAAAAATAAAGCACTGTTTGCTACGCAAATTTTATTTTACTTCTACTTTAAAAAAATAATTAGTTATGTCCTTAAAATAGAATGGCTCAGATATATTTTGTTGTTGTGCGTTTTGTACACTTGTGAGGACCTTACTATCTATGCATCTCTTGGATTTCTTGGGAACTGGAGTCTGATCCAGTTTCTTCATTATTCTACAATTTTACCTTATTTCATTATGAAATACTTCATTCCTTTCCCTTCCTTTACCTTCTTTTCTGCATGTCTTCTTTCTCGCTCTTCACTTCTTGTTTTCTCCTCCTCTAGAAAATACATGTATAAATTAATGAACAAATTTTATTATACTCAAACTCTGTACATAATGAACTCTAGCAAGTAGACTATAGTATTTCAGTGACATGGGTTTTCTAAAACATAAGAGCTTTCTCAAAATAACTTAATATTCTGTTGAAATTCTCTCTCCAAAGCTGGTCACTCCTTTTTCTTTCCCAATGAATCCCTCTGTTCTCAATTGTCTTGTGTAATGGTAAGAGTAATGACACATGCTGCTAACTTCAGCAATCACCCTGCAACTTGGAGATTCAAATGGATCACTCAGTAGAGAATGTCTAGGCAGGAAGGTACTTACTCTCTTCAAGTCAACTGACCAACAAAACCAGTGACATTCACCCTCTCTTCAGAGGAAGGGAAACGAGCATCAAAATTTTTAAAAGCACCAAAATAAAACTAGGTTRCCACAAGATTCTGTAAAGATATACATTTCAGTAGGTACTCACACCTGCCTGTCTTTATCCTCTCTGTACAGATGGGGTATGGTTTCAGAGTATTTCCATCTAAATATCAAATATTTCAAAGTACAACAGCAACCCAAAGCCACTTACCCAAATGATGCCTGCTTTCTCTTCTTCTGTGATGTTCTTTATCTCTCCCTTCAAATGATTTCAGATTATTTTGTGTATCTATTTGCTTTATCTCATGTCTTTTATGCTTTTTGTCTCGCTCTCTATTGCTCTCCCTGTCTTTATCTCTTGGTACACCGTATCTTTCCTTCTCCAAACTTGACTGTCGAAGCTTATCTTTGTATCTCTCTCGGTCTCCTTCTCTCTGGTGCTCTTTCACCCTTTCTCTCTCTCTCATTTTATCCCTGTCTCTTTCACCAGATTTAAATCTCTCTCTCGTTCTGTCCTTGCTCTTCCCTCTGTCTTTGCGTTCATGCTTAAGAGTGTCTGTGTCATGAACAGACTTCTCTTTCTGCAGTTTCTTTTCTCTGTGCTTTTGGTCTTCATTTTGACTATCTGGTTGTGATGCCTGAAATAAAAAAAAAATTAAAAATCTATTATTATAAGTCAGCAATCTATTTGGATATTGTATATTAATGTGAAAAGAAAATTAGTGGATTGCTAAAATTGAATTTAATTTCCCAAACTGTATTAAAATGCTGATCTATTTCTAGGCTTACTTTGTAAAATTACTAACATTATGTCTGTACTTATTGTAAAAAGAACTAGTAAATTAAATAAATAATAAGCTGCATTTTCAATGTATTTGAAAAGAATTCGGTAAAAAAAGAAAATTTACCGTGGAACTATGCATTCCATTTAGAGCTAGGTTAAAAAATTAACTAAGCATCTTAGTTAATGTTAGCTCATGTAGACAGAAACTGTGCCATCTTGTAAAATATGTTACAGATATAAACAATAATGATAGATAACTGGGCATCCTGCAACTGTCTTTAGAATAGAAGATTAGCTTTTACTTGAACAGAGAGCAGCATATAAAAACTATGAAAGAAAGTTTTTGGCCTAGATCCCTTGAGGATGCAACTATTCTTGTATTTTTCTGAAGTCATAAGAGATTATATATTCCTGAAGCAAGTAGCACAACTCCCACTGATTTCACTACATCCACAATTTCAGCTATTTACTCAATGCAGAACAAACAGAACTTGCTTTGATTATAGGCAATGAGTAAAGTGAATTAAACTTTAACCATCTGTTTCACAGAAATGAAAGTCCAACCACACCACTTCTGTTGGAACTAAAGCATTTCAACTTAAATTTGTTTGCTTTAGCCCACATGGAAGTAGTGGAAATGTTACCGAACGTCTAAAAAATACAAAGTACTTATACTGTAGCACTTGCACTGAAATAATAGGGAGCTTTGAAATGTAATTGATAGAAAGCTAGGTAATAGATTAACAAGTAGGATGCTTTAGTTTATCAAAGGACTAATGAAGATCTGCACAAGACGTAGAAAAGACGACACGTAATGGAAAACAGCTTTTAAAAAATATAGCACAACACTAGTATGAATATCAATGGTGTAACTGACTGGAGCCTGAATGCCTATTTGACCAGCGGATAAAGCAATTAACCAGTTTAAAAGCGCATGACAAACATGATAGATGATGACAACAAATACAATACATAATATAAATGTAGGAAAGTTAATAAGTATATATAAAGCAGAGCTGTAACTTGGATTTGGGGGGCCAGCAAATCAGACCCCATTGTGTGCTGTGTGATTACCATAACAATGGTATTTTTTCCATTTACTTAATTAAGAAATCTGTAGAGTAATCTTATATGACTTGTGTAGCTAGAAACAGTTGAGTGGGCCAGCCTCTGGACACACTTGGACTAGACAGATTCCAGAACAGTCAGTTGTGGCAAGGAAGTTAGCAGCTACACATTAAAGATCTGTACTGTTTGTATTCAACAATGCAGATTTAAAGTGTCTGGTGTACCAAAAAGCCTTAAAGATCTATTGTAGATCCCACAAGGCAGAGTGGCTAGTAGAACAAGCAGTCAACCCTCTATGTTTAGACTGTCAATAAATTCCAGTGCTGTAAGGTAACTTAACATCAAAACTAGTAAAAATAAAATAAAATCACCCTAAGATGTTTCTTAAGTTCTTCTGATTTCCAGGTATCTTCTTTCGTTCTTCTCTAGAACAGAAAAGACAGCAAAAGACTGAGTAATCAATTTGCAGAGAGAAGTAAATCATTTAACAGTGAATAGTTTTTCAAAGGAAAGGATCAAGGTATATATGGCAAGTACCACTGAAYTGTGTAATGTAAACATTAATTTGATTTAGCCCTAATGTGTATACTTACAGTGTACCTGATCTGACTGGACCTGGAAGAGGCCTGAAGCTCAGACTTCTACTAGGTTATCCGGCTCTGTACACACACGGTAACCAATTTTGAGGTCAGTGCCTATGGTGGATAACAGCGCGGCCCTTCAAGGAAGACTTAAAATTGGTCTTCCAGTGATAGACCAAATGGGTACACACAGTCAGGCCAGTTTTGGAAAGTAATCAATGTATCAATGTCATTACATTCGACCTCCTGCTCTATTAGATCTAACTTCAAAGTCCTGGTCAGGGACTTACTTAGGTGAGGTTTCAATATGTCTGAGGTTGGAGTTTTTCTGGGCAACCTGGTTCTTGAGTTTGACCACTCTCAATTAAAAATGTTTTCCTTATACTGAGTCATAATTTCCCTTGCTGATAGTTAGGGCCACTACCTTCTGTCCTCTCACTGTACATCTCAGAGAAGAATTTGGCTCCATCTTTTCCACAGATTCTCTTTAGATACTTGAAGACAGCAGATCCCCTCTTAGTTTTCTTTTCTCTAGCCTCAACAGCTCCTTAGCCTCCCTCCCACATACATCAGGGCTCCAGCCCCATAGCCATCTCAGTGCCTCACTCTAGAATCTCTTTAGTACTGGGGGCCTTAAAATCAGACATAGCACTGCAGACAGGGCCTCACAAGTGCTGAGTAGAGGAGAATAGTCTTCCCTACACCTGCTACCTATGGTCTTCATGATACACATAACCAGTATGCAGTTAACCACAACCACCTGAAGAGCACCCTGATGACTTACATTCAAGTTTCTGTCCACCAGGATCCCCAGATCCTTTTTCTGCAGAACCACTCACAGAACCCATTCATATGGCAAACAGCAAATACAGTATTTTCCGCTTAGACATAGCATTTGAGCCACCCCAAACTCAGCTGTGAGAACATTTCAGGGGATAAATAACATGGGCAAGCAGTGAATCTAAAAATACCATGACAAATGTAATCCTTTTTTTCTTTTTTCATCATCAGGGATCTGACACAGCCACAATACATTTTTGTTAGATTTTTAAACGCTAAAAGTTAAAAATAGATTCCTGTGCATTTCAAGTGAACCAAGGAAGCTTCTGGTTTAGTAATTGCCTGCATCTCAAAAAATGCTGGCACTATTTTTCAATCAACCGTCACTTAATATTTTAAAATGGTTCAGACTACATGTGTAAGTTGACTGCCATATGAAATATTTGTATGTAGCACTGAAGAAAAAAGGAAAAGGATAATGAAAATAATCAGAGTATACATGGAGATTGTTTCACTAGACTTCTCCCTAGTTAAATAGGTTATATTTCTTCTGTCCTCATTTGCCGAGCTACTGCCCTTAACTGCTTGGCTGCTGCTAAATAGATTAAACTAAAAAAATCATATTGCTTGAGATCACTAAAACAAATGAGGAATTTTAATCTATTGAATATTTTTAACTAGTTCATTGAAGGATGATGACTATATTCAAAGTGACATGATCAGGCTACACTTGCTCTCAAATTTAGACTTGGTAAAAGTTACTAAAGATTAAGAAAATAATCACTGATAAATATTTGAATGATGAGCTGCACTAGTGGAGGAAAATAAACATATAATCAATTAGCAAAAAACGGGCACCACATGGAAGCAGCATTTTAGCAGTATATTTTAATTTTTTAATTATTCTATATGAAAAAGTCCTTGTCTTTTCAAAGTTAGATTTTATAGAAAATTGTAGTAGACTGGTAAACTTAATCTAAAGTCGATCAGAAGCACCAAGAAGGCAGCCTTTGTAACAAAAAGAAAGTGCCCTTTATTTTGTTCTGATCCTTAAAAAAAGGCAAAAAAGTACAAATATTTACTACTGCAGAAAGTCAGATGAGAAAGTAAACCCAAAGGTGATCATTTTCTTGAGTGGAGTTTTAACAAAGCCTAAGAAACTCAGCAGAACTTGTGTGAGGGTAAGCTGGAGGGAAGGATATGGATAGGAAGAGAACAGAGTGCTGTATTATAGTCTCAAATAGTAACCTATTTAAAATCCTTAATATATATGATTATGTTTTGGTTTTAGACAATGTTTAGGTACATATCAGCAAACAAAGAAAGAATGCTAATGATGCTAATAGCCTAAAACCAGTATAACCAATAGACAATATCAGATAAGGTAGTTTGAGATTTATTTCAAAGCTGAGGCAAAAAGCATGCAGCAAACATTTAGAGATGCTTCTCTAGTGACTAAAAAAAGTGTATCTGCCACTTTTCTGGGGTCTGCAGTTTTCATCTCCCCACCACCACTAGAATCTGTTGCTTTTATATACGATTTTCCACTTAATTCTCTGCTTTTGCAGGAGAGTAACAAACAAATAGAAAAAGAGAGGTCTTTTATAAAGCTTAAAAGAAACTTAATACCTCTGAAACCACTGTCCCTCTGTAAGTAGAAGAATCATTGTACACACAAAAAGAAATGTTTAAAACAAACTTTAAAAGGATTTATTGAAGTTTCTCACCTGTCTGCTAATTTAGAAGTCCTTATATACTCACTTAAATCCAGATTAAGATTAGTTACTTAAACCACACTGGGGTTTAACTTAATTCACCTGAGATTAACTTAATGCACCTGAGAGCATGGGGAGCTCATCAGCTGACATAAAATGCCACAGATTTACTGAACTCAAGAAGTGCTAYGAAAATTTTTAACATTTAAGAGTCTAAGTATGTTGCCTTATGAAGTTAGCAGAATAAGAGACCTTGCTACTTTAGATAAACTCTTCAAGAGAGATCAAGAGGGGTTTCTTCACTCACAACCTAGAAAGACTGGAGGTTTTCAGAACTTAATATTAAGTTTTTAAATAAGTTAAGAACTCAGTTAACTATGATTCTAAAGAAAAACAGTAAAATGTCTGTAGTTTTTAAGCCAGAGAAAAGTACTTTATTTTTTACATATAAATATTTATCTTTCTTATTTCCAATGAGTTGCCTATTTGAGAGCCCTCAAATAGGTAAACAGCATGAGTGATAGCCTCCTTTTGCTGTTTCTAATTCTATCAAATCAAGTCTTTCTCATACAGTGTGGCTGTTAGTCCAACTGCCTCTGGGTCTTTGGCAGTCTTATACCAATGCACCTGAAAAATTTTAGATCAAAGTTTAACTTTCCATCACAACTCACTAACTCGCCTCTTTTCAGTAAAGAGGTTATTGGTGTACCACAGTTACTGAAATGATACCCGAATGAAAGTTTTTAGAGTGGTCCTAACATACTACTTCACATACCATGCCCAGCCACTCTATTTCCTACTCCATTTTCTATTCAGCATGACCACAAATTAATTAGCCGTAAAATCCAGATTCACACAACATTAATAAAAGTGATTTGATACTTCTGCTTTTTCAAGTGACTATGTAACACAATAATTGATGTTAYCATCTCCATGTGGTTTTGTTTCCTTTATTTTGAAGCTCTACAAACTTTTCATAATTTAACACCATCATGCAAAAGTTATGTGGGTTCCTAAAGAACTAAAACCCAACAATTAGCGGTTACAGGAGTATCAATTATTAAATACACTTTATCTACAATCTGAAACATTAACAGCTTTGGATATTTTCATAAACCACCTATCCTCTTCTGCAGAAAGATCCATGGCTGATACACTCTCACCCTTCTGCTAGAGGAATAAGGACTTCCTTACTACCGCTACTTGGGCGAGAGTTTCATCGGCGTGCTGACAAAACAAGGAGACTTGAATTGTCCAAGGAGTGCCATGGGGGTTCTCAGGGCCAGCAGAAGAAACACTAGGTCTGCTTCCTGCCTTTGCCCCCACAGATGCCCTGGCTTATTCAAGCCAGGGGACACGAGTGGCGGCAGCGAGACGCGGCCGGGCGAGGGGATGGCTTCGGCAGGTGCCAAAGCTCCTAAGGTATAAAGGGCCGGGACCGGGGGAGGCCGAGCAGAAGAACAAGCCGGGCTGGGCGGTGGCCGTGCCCCGCTGCCACCGGCGCCTCCTCAGGGCCCTGCTGGAAAGGAGGGAAAGCGGCGAGGCAGGACGGCCCCTCACGCGGTGTCCGCAGCCGTCGGGCCTGGGCGCCGCCGGCCGGCTCGCCGGCTCCCCGGAGCCCCGACCGCTTCCCAGCGGCCCCTCACCTTGTCACCCTCCATGCCGGGAGCGGGCGGGGCGCCGCGTCCCGCCGCCACCRGCCGCCTCCGAGCGGGCAGGAAACCACGGCGGCTGCGTCCGGGCCTGCCTAGCAACAGGCGGCGAGGGGGAAGCAGCCGATCGGCCGAGCGATGGATGAGCGCCGGGGCCCGCCGCGAGAACGCGAGGACGCTGCTGCCGCCGCACAGGACTGTGGGAAAGGGAGGGGGCGCTTCATGGCGTAGCTCGCTGTCCGCGGCGCGGCAGGACGGCGTCTGGCCATCTCCAGCCCTTTCTTAGCGAGACGCGGCAGTTTGGGATGCCTACATGGCTGCAGGAAGGTTTTCCTCCTCGAGCGAGTGCCCAGCTGGGTTTCCTCAGGTGGAGGGGCCTTGGGGAGGGCTCGGACCCGCCGAGCAGCATCCCGTGAGGCGGGGACGGGGCACTCACCCAGGCAGCCTTTAAAGCACCGTTGTTCTCCTGTTCACTACTGACCTTTTATAGGCGAAGTATACCATGAAACCGTTCCTAATCGTAGCTGATTCACTTTTAGTGAAGCCATGCACGATTGCTGTGGAAAATAAGGGTGATATGGTTAACCTGCTGTTTACCCAGGTGTTAGGTAGAGGCAGGTATGAAGAATACCTGTAGAAATAAAAATGTTAATAATACTCCCACAGTAACAAATACCGGAGCCGTTTTCTGCAACAAAGAGCAAGTGGCAGCTTACCAAACACAGGTGAAACAAACTTGACGTAAACGATGATTGCCTGCAGGAAAGGTGTGTGCTATTTTCACAGCAAATATTTACAACCTATTAACACGTGCGATTTAAAAGACGAGGTGAAAATTCCTCTAGGCACTGTTAACTTCGTTGCCTTTTTTTTTTTTTTTTTTTAATTAAAAAAAATAGGTAACTGTTACTGCTAATATTAATCACTAATGTTTGTAGAAAACTGATTACTGAGGGGAAAAAAAAAAGCAAAGGAAGTGGCATTTTTGCATTTGAGAAACATTCCTGCCATAGTTGAACAGGAGTTTGTCACACTGACTTCAGAGAGAGAAAATTTAACCCCTTATACTTGGCCTAAAATAGTCAGCTGACAAATACATACAAAGCCTTGATACAGTTGCCTCTTACTCACATTTCCAGAATAAATTAAAAATGCTGTAAAAGTTGCCTCACTGTCCGGACTATGAAATATTTTCCTTCATCACGTAGCAGAAAAGCAAAGGCAAAGTAAGCAAGCAATTAGGAGGAAAAAAAAAATACCTCGATATTTTATTAAAAAAAACCAAACCAACAAACCACCATTAAGTAAGTATGACCTTAAGGGCTAAATTATATCCACTAAATATAAACATCTGTGGATACTAAACTATTTATAAATATTCTTATGAATTACTTAGCTGTCTTTGGCAGAGCAATAATAATCTATAAGCATTTTATATCTTCTTCCCTGAGCAAATAAAAATGCACTTACAAGCCATCTTGGATTAACTCAAAGAGCTCTTTAGCCAAAGTGGTGACAGTGTTATAAACACATGGAACAAGGCATCTGCTTAGGAAAGGATACTCTATGGAAATGCTGTCCTACATATAGAGGCTGAAGGACAAAAACTACCTTCAAGTACTCTAATTGAATTTTGTTTTCAACAATACAGCAAATACATATAACTAAAACTACCAAATGTGACAGTGATACCAAAGACTGGACAGAAAAAAAAGATTCTTTTCAAGTTCTGGTCCTACCATCTACTCTTTAGAATATGCATATGTATTTGTTACCAAAAAAAAAAAAAAAAAAAAAAAAAATCAGTTTTGGCTGCCAATAGCTTTTTCTTACCCCTATTAGAGTATACTAGTCAGGCAGCTTTATGGCAAGAGAAAAATTACAGATGTGGGAAGGGACCATTAGAGGGTTTGGAAAGAACTTTTCAAACCTTACAGCCAGGGATCAAACTGAAGTTTAACTGCTGCATGAGAACACAAGCTGGAATAACACCTTTGTAATAACAGAACTAAAATTTGTGCGTGTTTAAGTGTTTCCACCATGTATTAAAATAAACTACAGTTCTCACCAATGTAGTGGAAAAAATGAACACATCAGTAGTTTTACTGTTTCTATAAAAATGGGTGTTAGAATAATGTGAATACAGGCAATAAAATGGCACATATCTGTTGTACTAGACAGCATAAAAGGATGCCCTAGCTTTTCTTGGAAAGAAAAGTGTTGTAAACAAGGCTTTTGGTAGCCCTGGGAATTTTAATACAATTTTAGCTTCTACATGCTTTTCTCTTGTCTGGCTTGGTACACATATCTTCTTCTTCACGTGCACTGTTATCTGAAAAACAGGAATATAAAATAACTCAGCTTTTTACATTCTGTAGTAATAAGCTATTTTTTGTCTTTGGATATTCCTCTAATACTGTGAAGCAATATTGCATTTTTCTTCACCTCTGTATGGAATGACACACCACAGCATTACACCAAAAAATTACTGGAAATATCAACCCTCATAGGGACAACATGGCAACCTTCCACCCTGCTTAAAAATGACAACTCTTTTATTATTTAAAAAAAAAAAGAAAATAATGCTTTTTTTGTATGAAGGAAGAGACTTGTTAGGACCTAGGCTTTATAGCTATATTTTTTCCCTTTTTTTAACCAATTTCTGCGGAGGCCTTATGAAGATGAGAAGAAAACTCAAATATTACTATCAATGGAGGTGCATAAATGACCTCTTGCAAAGTGTTCAAAATGCTTACGTTAGTCAGTCCTCCAGGTTCATAAATAGAAAAAGCAAAAATGTGGATCTCTGAAGTAAACTTTGTGCGTTTAGTTTTGAACTATAACTTGTAAGAATCCCATTAGGGAAAAAAAGGGAGATGATAATTATTGTGAAAACTTACTAAGAAACACATTTTAGTGGAAAGTATTTCAGTCTTCAGGAACAATAAATATTTGAGGACCTTATCATGAGAGTACAATTTATGCATTCTGTGAAACTGAAGCCAGATTGGGTGATAGCAGGGATCAGACATGTATGGTTTTCTTCCAAACAACAGAAGCTCTCTATACTGAACAGGTATGGTAGAGTCTTCTGACTCTTCTTTGTGCTATATACTAGATAATTTGAAGCAGGCTGAAAGTACTTGTGCTATATATTAGATAATCTGAAGCAGGTTGAGACAGCTGGATAAAATCAAACACAGAAGTAGTGAGTATTCCATCATGAGAATTTACTAGGATGAAACTTCATGTAAACTATGTTTCCATTAATAATTCAAATTTTTTAGGRAAAAAATCCTGAGTAAACATTCTCAGATTTCTATTCAATAAAGATTTCTGTTCAATAGTTAAAAACCTGTAGAGAGAAGCATCAGACTGAAATAATGCTGTTGGGTAAAATAAGGTATAATATCAAATATTGTTCTTCAGGTAGATTAACTGTTACTGAAAATGGTCAAGAAGCAACAATTAAAATAGCTTCCAAAACATGTTTTCTTGTGTGAAATCCAAAGAAGTCAGGGAAACTTAGATTTTCTTTTTCACCACATAAACTGAATTTTGCCAATTTTTCACATCCTCAAAAACCCAGATGTATAAATAAGATCTTTTGGGAAGTTATTCTGAAAAATAGTGCCAGTACTTACTGGCAAAAAAACATCATGGCAAGCTGATGTGATGCAAGGTAAAGATAACATAGTACGACACTACTTTGATTCCAATGGAAGCTATTGAGTTTGAAAAAGCAAAAAAGGAATCCAATAAAAAGGAGGAACAAACACATATGGCTAAGAATGGGTATAAAGGAATACTGCAAGCAAAAAGTATTAATTAAAATTCTAAGAATGCAGCAGACCTACAAAGCAGGATATGAAAAGAATAAATATTATCTAAATGAAATATAATCAGTTCTGTAGCTGATACAATTCACTATCGGATACTTACAGAAATGCCAGAGTAATCTCTGTGCCATAGGTGAGTATCTTCGAGAGTTCCTGATGCACTGAAGATTGCTATTGTAAGTATTAAAAAATAGGATCAGGAAATACATGAACTAACAATTCCAAGATTCTCGAGCAAATTATTAAACAATTTATCAGCACCAAAAAGATTAGAATAAAAAAATAACTTGTGTTTATCCAGACCRTTTTATGAAAAACTTTATAATAGAGTAACTGACCCTAATGTATCCCCTAGCAGCAGTTTGTATCTTGATTTTAACAAGACTCTCTTGTCCCTATTATAATAGTGGCATGCTAATTTCATATCACCCAGTTTCTTTATCAAAATTCTGTGTGGGGCCAAGCTAGTTATCTACAGAAGTTCTAAGAAGTCAGCAGTAACCTCTTTATCAGAACTTTCTATTGATGTTACAGATAAATGCTATCAAATTAATGCTACAAGATCTTGCTTCTGTTTTCCTATTTGATTGGCACAGTATCACCCACCTTTAGTTCTGATTAAACAAACTTCCRTATCAACTAATGAATTACTCTGCCCAGGACCAATGCTAGGCTGTCAGGCCTACAATTATGTGTTTGTCATCCTAAATGTTACTACAAGATTAATTATTTTTCTGATGTGCTTCTCCAGTGTATTAATACTGACTGTACAGGGTACTCCTCTACAAATTCTATATCCAGCACATTTGCAGAATACACACTGAGACATAAAGGAGCGCAGAATAAGATACAGCATATGGTAAAGTGTTAGTTGGCAAACGTCATGTTAATTCAATCACTTTTTTTTTCTTGTTTTGAATTTTCATTTTGGTTTGTGGTACCATTGTATTCTGCTTCAGATACTGTGAAGCCAGATAGGGAGTAAAATGGAGCAATGGAGTCCAAGAATGAGAACAAAGGGCTTGAAAAAATGAGAAAATATTAATAGTATTGGTTGTAATGGAGGGAGCCAACATACAGTATGGCCATTTGTACTAGGTGTTACTGAAACTCRGGAGTGAGGAGTTCACAAGAAAGTCTATATAAGCAACCTAAGTAATTAGAAGAGGAATACAATAAATGCAAAAAATCACCCACATTTACTGTAGTTTGATATTATTGGTATCCAAAGGGGTCACAGAGTCATACTGGATACCCCCAGTTTAAGGTAACAAGCTTTTATAGGGTCTTACACTGCCCTTCAGTCCCTCATTGTTACAGCCTGTAGGTGTTTTGAGTTCTCTAGAAGTAAAGACCCAAAGTAAGTAAATTGTCATTTCAAAGCTTGGATTACCATATAGTTGTAAATCGTTGATTTTGTTACTCCTTTTTTGTACCATTTGGTCGTTCTGAATTTTCATCCTGACTAACCTAATTATACAGGTGGAGGACTGTCAATGATAAAGAGGGAGTAAAAAAGAGCAACATGAGTCTACGGCCAGAAGTTTTTTTGCTTAGAGTGGTGCATTGTGTCTGATTGCAAGCATGGAGGGAATTTGGAAAGATGGTACAACAGAACAGCACATTCAGTTGTCAAGATATGGTTTCTTTTTCCAATTCTGCTGTGCAGCACTGAGCAAACAACTTTTCCTTTTGTACTGTTGCCTTTCTGACTTTCCATTTCTCTTGATAATTGAGATGAGGTTGCTTTCACTTCTTAAGGAAATGAAGCTTATGCAGCTTTCCTATTTGTCCATTTGTGTGTGTTTTCATAACTTTTCAGCCTATTGGCTAAATTTGTTCTCCCCTCTTCCCTGCCTGCAAATASTAGCCTCATAAAGTCCTACAAATTTTGTGAAAATTGGTAGCTGAAGAGAGGAGAAAGGATCCTCATTCCCACTAAGTGAAAGGTTGGCTATTTAAAGCCAAAAGAAAAAACCTCCTGGTAAATGCTGACTCTAATCAGCAAGTGCGTACCAGCAAACTGATTAGCACACAGCTAAGGACAAGCAACAGCTGCCTCTTCCAGAACTGGTGGTTACATAAAAATTATTGAAAAGATAAAGGAATGGTAGGAGGAATGATGTGGGAACCAGGTATTACTGTGAGAAAGGGATACAGGACACAAGCCTGTAGAAAATCAGTTTAGTTCCACAGATCAGGGCTTGTGTAATCCCAAGAGCCTGGATCGTGGGTGCCACCCTAGGTACTCCTGTGTTATCAACAAGATGACAGAGGAGTCAGCTTTGTCTGAGGATGTGTGAGCAAAGCTTCAGGAACACCTGTTGTATCCAAGGAGTGGAGTGACCGGCCTCTGGTTCCTCTGAGCCATCGATCAGTCAGTCCTTTAATAATATCCCTCAATAGAGAACAAAGAAAAATACRAAGCTCGTTACTGAAGGGTAGAAACCATTCAACCGCATACATGACTAAAGGGAGCAGGGAGATGGGTGGTTTGCCTGAGGAAGCGCACACTACCACGTTCGCGGTCCCCAACGCCTTGGCAAGCTGGTTCTGCTTCGTGCCACCCAGCGAGAGCCCGGTTCCGTGTCACGACCCCCTCTTCCCGCGGCACGTTGCCCGCCTCGTTCCTGCGAGGCCAAGCAGCGATGGCCGGTGGCTGTTACGGGCGGGCGGCTGGGCTGGCTGCCCCCAAGCGAAGGCGGGCGGGGGGGGTCCGAGGCGACGGGGATCCCGGCGGCAGCGAGGAGAGCTCGGCGAGAGGCGGCGACGATCTCCTCCTGGCCCGGATGCCGTCGTGCAGGGCGAACCCGCGCTTCCTAGGGCAGGCCTGCAGGGGAAGCATGACAGAGAGTAACGCCGGCACGGGCCCGGCAGCGGGGAGGGGGCCGCGGCACGCCCGGCTGCCCGGGGCGGGGGGCGGCGGCCGAGCAGAGAGGGCGTTCGTGTGGCGCGCCGGGCGCCAATAGTGGTGCCTGGGGACGAGGCGCCTCCTCGCGGTGGCACGGCCCACCCCCCGCTGCACCACCCTCCCCGCGGCGGCGGCGGCGGCGATTTGGGCCGGGCCGCCCCGAACCCGGAAGCGGGCGGCGGTTGGTGTCGGTGCGCRGCGAGCGGGGCCGGGCGCAGGATGCGAGGCGCCGCCGCCGCCCTGCCCCCCTGCCCGCTCGCAGCCAGCGCCCGAGGAGGAGGAGCAGCAGCAGCGGGAGGAGCGGCAGCAGTAGTAGGAACTGCCGCTGCCATAGCATGAGCGGGGCCGCGGCTAAGCAGTCCCCCGGCGCGGGGTCCGCCACGGATCCCGCCGCCGCGGAGAAGGCAGCGGCAGGGGACTCGGGGCCGGAGCCGCCGCCGCCGCTGCTGAGCGTGGACGTGACGGGTTTGGTGTCGCAGTTTGCGAGGAGCTTCGTGCTGATCTTCCCCGTGTATGTGCTGGGCTACCTGGGGCTGAGCTTCAGCTGGGTCCTCATCGCCCTGTGCGGGCTCTTCTGGATCCGYAGGCACCGCGGCGGCAAGACCTCCCGCCTGGGCCGGGCGCTCGCCTTCCTGGAGGACGAGGAGGAGGCGGTGCGGCTCAGCGTCTCCTCCGCAGATCTGCCTGCGTGGGTGAGTGGCCAACACCCTTCGGCGCTTCCGAGGGAGCACCCGCGCCCGGCGGGCAGCGGAGCCGCCGGGCGGGCTAGGGCCTGTCACCTCCCCGGGAGCTGAGTGATGCCCACCCCCGGGGCGGCCCCCTCCTCCCTGGGCTGCGGGGGAAGAGGCTCTCTACAGGCCGGAGGCCGGAGCCCCAGAGCCGGCCTGGCGGGAGGGAGGGGATGAGGAGATGGCATCTCCCGCGCCCTTAGGCTACTCGTCCCGGTTTGCCAGCCTCTTTCGAGACTTGGTGTCCAGCGGCGGGAGCGGCGTTGCCGGACGTGGGCAGGCAGGGGGACCCTCCCACCGGCGGGGTGGCCCGTCCCCGCCGCCCGCCACGGCGCGGCCACCTGGTCCGTTAGCACCCGCGGCAGCTGGGGCAGCCGCGTCTGCCGTGTGGTGACAGCCCCGCGGCGCTGCCGTGCAGCACCGAACCTGTCATGGCCGGGGTTTCCCTCGCAGAAATAAACTTTACCTCAGGGTTTGGGTTTTTTTTCCCCTCAGATGCCAGTGATGCACACGTCTTGGATGTAGCGAGGGCTCTAGGGCGCACAGATGTCGCGACTTGGGCAGGAACCTTTTCTTAAAAAGTTGAGATTAGAGGCAGACAAAATCGGTATCGTAAGGGTTTTACGGTTTTCAGTGAAGCGTTACTTAATAGGGAGTGACAGAAAAATGAGGTGGTGTTTCTGGCTGGTTTCAGGGTTGTGACGTGAGGACTAAGGTAAAGGGGCTTTGGTGGCCTTATTTGTGCATTGCTGTGGTTGGTTTTAAAAGGCTTTCTTCGAAAGTGGAGTCTTCCTTTGAAAGTTTCAGGCTTTCTAATAAGTCTTTAGAACTACCATTATTTTTTTAGCTGAAACTTAGCTTCAAAGTTGAATACTTTTTCTTTGTAGTTTTTACTTTGGAGGATTAACAATTTTTTTAAATACAGCTGACAGCCAGCCACCCGACAGTGTCAGTGCTCATCCAGGCCTCCATATGTCCTGGTCTGCCCCGGTTATCTGCTGTGCAGAGCTTGCTGCTCTCTCAGTCCCCATACCTGAAGTCTTGAAGGTTTCTGCTAAATCTTTCTGTGTGATTTCTTTGTTGACTACTCTCCGCTCCTCAATAATAGCCATCCACCTCTCTGCTAGGTACTCTTTGCAGTGACTGCATCAAGCGGTGTTGCAATGATAAGTATCCAAGTAGCTGTTTTTGTGTGATCGAATTGCTGTACGTGGTTTGACCTGTCCCAGCTCTACTAAGGGCGTTATAGGAGTTTCAGACATCTGAAGAGAATATAGTGTGTAGGTGTGAAATGGGAGGCTTTTTTACTCCTGTTTCTTCATATCTTTTACCCAAGTTCTAGTGGAAGATCATGGTAAAAATGGGGACAGTGTTTAAAAGAAATGAGGTGGTTTTACTGCTTGAAGCTGAAATGTGAGTCTTAAATAATGTGGTTAATAGCTCTTATGTTAGCTCTATGTTGATTGTTTTGTTTTGGTTTTTTTTTTTTCCCCTGTAATTATGCAGCCATATAATGGAAGTGTTCTGATTCGATGAATTTAAAATAAATTCACTGAAGCTAAATTTGTTGTGGAGGTTGTATATAGTAACTATCTGCTGGTAACTAAGCAGTAGATAGTCAAGCTTAGTGTTGTGTGTAAATCTATTTTAAGTCACAATTTGTTACCTTTGATAAAATGGCAATTAATTCGTGTGTGGAGTTGTCCAAATAACTAAAGATTTAGGAAGGGGCCTCTTGACTGAAGTCAGAGGCAAAAAATCATAGAGAGGAATGAGTGCTGGCTGCAAACACCTGCATATCCTATGGTATTACGAGAAAGCAACTGATCCATATGCAGGGTTTCCCTAAAAGTGTGACATTCTGATACATCAGTTGGCAGATGTATTGTAAATCACTGTTGGGTTTTTTGGTGGTGGTTTTTTTTTTTCCTCCTCTTTAATCATGTTCTTAAATTTTAAAGGTCTTGGTTCTTTTCTTTCTGCTGACATATATGCTATATTCTGGAAGTATCATGCTTCCAAATAAACGTAGCTTCCAGATGAAATGCAATCTGGAAAACAGAGGTCTTCTGAGAACTGAAGGCCCACTTAAATCAAAACTGGTCTTCAATGTCTGCTGTCATCGTCTTTAAGCTTTATATGAGTCTTTTTGCTGCCTCCATAATGTGTCTTGGAAAACTGCTGTTCTCCTTCCTTCTGCTTTATGTGTGTTGTCTTGGAGATTCATGGATTTCAATCATATTTCAAATAAGAGCTACTGGATGATACATGGAGCCTGACATCTCTTTAATAGGTATCGAGTTTATCCTTCTCAATGTGAACTCCAAACTGGAGTGTATTCCCTTGGTTTCTGGTCAGGGAAATAAACTTTAAATTACTTGAGTAGGACATTGCTGTGTTTTAAATATAGGAAATTTTTTACTCTTCTGGGACTGAAACTGAGATGTGATAAGCCATTTTTCAACTAAAATTACGTAACATCCCAAACATTTATTTGACATGTGGTATCTTTCTGGGCTCTTGATTGGAGAAGAACTTTAGCTGAGCAGCAGTGTATGTAAGGTGTGATTTCCTTCCCCCCCACCTACCTTGGGATTGATTCCTGCTTTAGCGATTCATGTTAAGTATTCAGTAATACTGCATTGAGTTATTTATTTTTAAGAAAGCGATTATTGCAGGAGTAATGAATTAAGATTTTTCTGCTGGCAATATGCTCAGTTACGATTTAAAAGGGATACTGTTGTGCTATCACACTACAGTTCATAATGTTAATTATTAGTTTCCTAAATTAGATTTACTTCTTCCATAAGCAGGTGGTTATACAATAGGAATATTCTGTACTGTGCATGTAAAATGAATTAATTCAACATGAATACACGTTATGTTATTTAAAATGTCAACACTGAATTATTTAAAAGAAATATGTATGTGCTAAAAAATATTTCATTTACTGTCTTAAAAGAATAAGATCTATACTCATAGAGTTGCTAACATGTAGTTACAGCTCTGCTGTGTGTTTGGAAGATGTCRCTGATTATATGGGGTGGGAGGGAGCAGAGGTGGGTGCTTTTCCAAGTCATTTAAAACTAGGCAGCAGAATTTACAATGAGGAAGGATTGGAGATCAAAATGGTCTTTAAATAAAATTGACATTTCCCCTTTCTTAGCAACATTTTTATACACTAGATGTATTTTATACTAGAATGAATGTCATTAAGATGCAAACATATATAAGGAAAGTGGCAATTTAAGTATCGCTGCTTAGAGGATAGAAGGTAGGAAACCAGGACTCTCAATTTTTAAAGGCCAGCTATCATGTTGCCTTTTATTTTTAAAACAGTAATGGAATTCTGTAATCTAAGTGGTATAACAAATTTACTTTGTTCTTTCTTAGAACAACCAAAAAAGTTAATCTAATTTTGCCATTGTGGGGGTTTTTGGTTGCTTAATGTGACTTTTATAACATGCCAACATATCATGTTCGACATCTTTTTGGATAAGTGAAACTTTGACTCCTGTTTTCTTCAACATACAGGAGATAAGAAGCCATTCTGAATTTTTTTCCCCAGGTTAATCGTAAATTTGGCCTGGTACCAGGAGCTGTATCTGTGTGCAGTCTGTCAGCAATCAGCAGGAGACCAAAATAGGAATAAATCTTAGCGTTTTTAAATAATTGATTCTGAAAACAGATTTAGACAATTTTCTTTGTATCCCTGACCATGTATTACACAGAAACTGAAATTCTGTACATCACTGTAGTAAAAGCAATGCCATATTAAAACATTAATTACAAGTCTGCTGTAGCATTTTGGGTCCTACAGACTCGCTTGAGCTTCTGCTCTAGTTTGGAGTGATTTTTAGGGTTTTTTTGTTGTTGTTTTGTTTTCTCATCTACTTAAGGTAAAAGGAAAAATCTGTGTAAACCTAAATAGGTGTCTAGTCACCTTTTTAACTAAACTGACTTACAGTCCTATTGTAAAGAAATCCGGTAGATCTTCTTTCTCTTGGGAAGCTGTATGAAATTCTTGCAGACTGCGAGTATTGTGAATTACCATTGAACTGCTACATGACCGCTACACCTATAGGGGAGAGATAATGTCGGCATGTACCCTTTTTACTAGATGCTGGTGTATAGCTACAATAATCAATAAAATAGTTATCAACCCGTGTTTAGTTGGGTGTTTTTGCAATGGTGGTATTCAGTAAAGCATGACTTCAATGGTAGTTGCATATTTCTTAGTTGAACGTTGTATTGAATATTGAACAAACTGCTAGTGTTTAAGGGATGAGGAACCATTCTGAGTAAAAGCAGACTTCAGAACACGTGTCTGAAAAAGGAAATTGTGATTTATAACTATGAAATTATTTGTATTTAGTCTCATGTGTTAGCACAAAATATGCATACATACTTTTTTTTTTTTTTCCCCCGAGCCCTTCCATGAGCTTCTTGTCAAATACGCCAATTATGTGGTTAGAGCAACAAAGACTTTGGTCTTTTACTGATTACTATTTACTGGTATTAGGAAGGCAGACCCAGTATGTTTGTGGAAGAAAAATGGTCAGGTAGCTCTAACTGCAGGGTCATATCCTGTAGTGAGTGGCATCTGCAGAGAAGGTTGGGGTGGTTATGCTCTTACGTGTATTTGATATGAAGATTTCTTAATGATGTAGAATCAAACTTCCTAACTGGATCTTAGATTGATAGTTCAGGACAGGAATCTCCAAAGAATCCCTGCTGATGGGTGTTAAGTATGTAGTCAGTAAACCTGATAAACAAGTGCAATGTTTGTTTTTAATTGCTACGGAACAAAAAGATCTTCCTCTTAACTTCTAATTATACCTTCGGTTAATGCGGTTGTTCCTGTAGCTGTAGGAATTGTAGATGGGTTTTTATACAACATACTAAAATATGAAAAGGAAGGCTGTGAGGCATTGTGACACATTCTTCTGATCCTTTCTCCAAATGTTAGTTGAGCATGTTAGATTGAATTTACTGAGGAGTGATTTATAAGAAAAATTACTTCCATGTATGGCTACTTAATGCTAAGCTGGATCTAATCAGTTGATATGGTTAGTACTGCAGATGGCCATATACTGCAGGCTGCCAGCCTGCATCTGGAAAGTATGAAGGGGTGTGAGTAAGAATAGAATAATAACTTGTGAGTACTTAACAACGGAAGTCCACGTCCTCCTCCTGCCTGATTATTTTTTTTCAAAACTGCCTTCTGTTCTGGGTGCCTCATAGTGTATGTATACATACGTATGTGTATTGTGGGTTGTGTGATTTTTTTGTGGTTAGTTTTTTGGGGTTTTTTGTGTGGTTTTTGTTGTTGTTGTTGTTTTTAAGGAAGAAGTTTAATTTGATTCAGTATTACTTCTTGTAGTTAAGAAGGTAACCAGGGTGACTTCCTAAGAGTACTCTATAGTTAAAGAGACATGTGAGTGATGGTTTTAGGAATGGAGAACCAGAGAAAAAAAGGCAGTTACATTGGACAATTGATCATATCTTCCCRTTTCTCAAATAAAGTTTTCAAATTTAGCGTGTTAAAACTATGCTGAGATGATGTCTGTCACATAACACATTCTCTCACATCGTAATGTGGTAAGCATCACTATGTGATTCATATGTAAAGATTCTTTTCCAGAATATTTATGGTAGAAGGCCAYGTGATGATGTTTATGAACATGATATCAAAATACTAAAGAAAAATATTAACCTGAAAGTATTAGTATGCTTCTTGAACTGTTTTTAGGTGCCACAGGCCTTCTAAATATATGGGTGTAATACATTCTTTTTTCATATAACAAATTGATATTACATAATAGTTATTACTGACTTTTGGGACTACTGCAAATGTGTTCTTTAAATGTGCTGTTTGTCTGAATAACTAAGGAAGATGTGTACTAGTCTTTTTAGGTGTTTTTTTGTGGGTTTTTTTTTTTTTTTAAATTTTCGTTTCAGTCTGCTAGTGTTGTTTCCATGCCTAAATAGTTTTGCATATAAAGGGCTGGCCCACCTTTAGCCATATTTGAAAACGTGGGAGTCATAAAGATATTGTCAGTAAAGACTGAGGTTTTATGGAAGAAAAAAGGTTTAGGGATCAGTCAACCTCTTCTGCGTCTTCTACAAGATTCTTCTCACTTTAAATTACTGCTGCTTTTTGAGACTGTTGGCACATCACAGAGTGTGGTTGGATATGCATTCTAAGATTTTTATTTTTTATTTTTTTTGCACGAGAGCCCGCTGGGAAATAAGAAGATGAATCAGGGTTATTGTCAAAACATTTTCATTGTAGTTTTTAGTAATGAAAGCCTGTTCTAGAAATTTTAAGTATTCAAAACAATTCTTTGGTGTCCTGTTCTTTTTTTTTTAAAAGGAAAGAAGAGGCAGCGTTTTCTTTCTGGTAAGATAAAAATCTTTGACTGAAATAATTTGATTTATATTGCAGTTTATCTCCCATTTATCAAATCTTCACTAATTATGGTGCTGAAAAGGTTCTCTAATTGCTGAAATTGCCTTTAGCATAACTTGTTTCAAGCTTTGCAACAATTTTGTGCTGACCATATGCCTGTACTGAATCCGAGGTGTGGGTTTGTGAAAGCTGTTTTTAAAACTTACTTTAAAATCTGAAGTTTTAAAAGAATGCTAATTTTAAAATGTCCTCTGTAGTGTCTGAAACCAGTTTGTCAGAGCCTTATAGTAACATATCAGATTCTGAAAGCAGCAGTTAATGATTATAAATTAATCTGTGCCATTGATTTGGTATGTTTCAATAGGTAGATACAAGGGAATCAATAAAAAAGTATGATTCTTCTGAAAGGATTACAGAAATAAGAGATTTGTATGAGACACTGGTAGTTTAGATGCAGAGTTTTTTGACCTGTGAAGTCTCATCTTTCTCTCTGTTTTTCCTTATTGTTGGACAACATAAATTAAAACTGATACTACCGTTTCCTAAGGAAGTTTAGAATGGACATGCCACCAGCAGCTCTGGAGCTTTTCTGTGGCCTAGCAGGGGCCAGCTTCTTAAGTTTTATGTACCAAGCTTGACAGGCCAGCGGAATTTCAAATGTAGTATATGTAGAGCTGCTTTTGCATATTCGGGGGAAATACTGCACTGCTTCAAAGAAGAAAATTAAATCCTTATCTTTGGCTGGTGTTTGTGAACATTTAATGAAAAGAAAGGATATACAGAAATGGAGTATTCAACACAGAATCGAATGTGAACAAGAACAGTGGGGAAACAGTGTTTTGATAAGAAGAGGGGAGAGTGTTTTTATTTTAAACAACTGTTTGAATTAAGTAAATTATGAAACTGAACTATTTAGGGGGGTGTGGCATTTTATCATTTGTATCACTTTTGGCTCATATGGCACTTTGATATTTCTGGGTAAGATTTGTTTCAGTTGAATGAGGAGAGAGTTCTGTAAAGTTTAGAAAGAAAAGGTTGGATGAGGAATAAGAGGGAAGAATCAAATCAAGAATTTGCTAAAAGTGACCATGTGTGAAATGGTGGAAGCCAGTTGCCAGCTTGATGTGTTTGACAGAGTTTGTAGTTGTCCAAGATGGCATGAACTGACCCAGGACCCTTCTTCAGTCCCATCTGCCATGCACTAAATGCTTTTCTCATTTTGCAGCAAAAGAAAGAGAGGGTCTGGACAGCACTTGCATTTTTTTAAACAGTCTTAATACCTTTTTTGGGGAAGCCTTGATTTCTGACTGGATGAGACTAAAGTTCTGTTGGGGCAAGTAGGAAAAGATGATAGTGTAATTAAAGATGTGTGTGTATTTTTTGAAAATAAAGAACCAACTTAAATTTGTTTTTTTCCTGGCACTTGCCACCTTCTCTGTGTTTTGATTTCACAGATGTTGTTCCTTTAATTATGTTTTTAGTGTAAGCTTTGTGTCTGTTCTTAGCTGGCAATCAAAGAATAAGTCACAAAATGGATCGTTGTCAGGCCTGGAAAGTGAGGTTATACAAACTTGCCACGTCAGCTAATGGAGTAACTGATAGCAATAGTAGGTTTCTTCTCCATTGACTAGAATTAGTCCAGATTAAACTTGCTTTATATAGAAGTTTCATTACAAAAGTGAGGTTCGAGAATCCTGAATCCTTTCCTGACTTTGGGGGCATTTGTTCAAAAACTACGCTGGCCTTGCTAAGTCCATTCCATTTACCTCAGCTTCTCAAGGTACTTTGTTTTGATCCCTTGTTCCTTAACATAGTCCTGTGTAGTCTCCGTCTTTATGTCAGGGTTCAGGTGAGGAGCTGTGTCCCATTTCCTCTTGAATCCCATTGGTATGGTGCCTGGAAGAGAGAGGAAGAGAGGTGCTCCTCAGCCTTCTTGCCGTCATTTGATCCCCATCCCCAACCTACTTGTAGTTTTTTTATTCCCAATAGCTTCTACCAAGCTTCATGTACCAGTCTTTGTTAGACTAGCAGAGTTCTTATTTTCTTTGCAGTTTAAATGGTGCAGCCTTTGTTTTGTTTTGTTCTCTCTATGTGCTTCCTGTGATACTGTTAAAAGTTAGAGGAGCAGTGGGAATTTTAAAGCTTCTTCCTACTAACGGTTCCTTATCCATGAGAATATGTATAAATAGCATCCCTAAATTTTATTTGTAGGGTTTGTAGGCTTTTCTCTGCAGTCAAATATGCTTATTGCAGAGAGAATTAGGGGGTTTAGTAGTTAAAGAGAATGATTCTGCAGTTTCAAAACAAAGTAAATGTGCACTCCTGACAAAAAGGATGTTCTGCATCCAGTTGCATTTTCCCACTGCTTTCTTGTGCCAGCATTAGAATTTACTTGGCCACCTAATCTAAGTTTTTTGCCAGGTTTAGTGTTCAGCTGGATCSTTGAGTTAGTTTACGGTGCAACCACACAAGTGCTAGTGCCTAGGTTATGGAAGCCTGTGGTCAGGTTTAAAGTGAAATGGAACAATTGCCTGCATGAAGAGGACCTTCTTAGAAAGAAGTGGCAAATAACRCTGGTGAGGTGTCTTTGGGGGGAAGCAAAGTTTGAACTCAAACAGTTTATAATGTCAAGTTGCTCATCCAAGCTGTTTTGTAACATTCCAACAGAATTGTTAACATATTTAATCATCTAACATATAAACTCTCAGTACTTTGATCCAACTTAAAACTTGGCCCTGTTTTTAGTGTGTGGTTGGATCAGATGAGCTCCAGAGGTCTCTTCCAACCTGAGTTATTCTATGATTTTTTTTTTTTTTTTTAAGCTGTCATTTAAATTAGCTTTCAGTCTCCAGTTGTGGCTTACTAAGGGTAAGAAACCTTTTCTGCACAAAATACCAGTATTTGCTTAACTATTAAGTGTACTAGCAAAAAAAAGAAAGATGGCTATCTTTAGAGAGGTGTTTTGTGGGAGGTAGTGAGGCTTTTAAAGTCGTTCAGATGCCTGTCAGCTAAATAGCTAGTATTAAAATTCTGTGCAGCAAATTGCTAAAACATACAATTTTTCAAATGGAACTACTGTTATATAAATAACATTTGGAAGAGGAGCATTCCCGTATAATGAGTCATTGCACAAAGTTTTGTCTGCTACACCCTGATGTGACTACAAAATTCTCCTTAGGAGTTGAAAATTTGAAACAGGGTTAATGGTTTTCAGCTGAAGCAGTCTAGAATTTTGTACCATGAAGTTGTTACTAGAAATACGAAACTAGTTTTACTTGGCTGAAAATATCTGTCATATGACAGACAAGCATTACATTGTCATTTGGCTGTCCTTATCATATAGCAGCATGGGTCAAGTTTACATTAGTTCAATTGCAAGCACTTTCACCTAAGAGATTTGTATTTGTGATGTAAATTGCATACCTTTTTGCATCTGTTCTAATGAAGACTTCACTTGAGAGAGTCTAGTACAGACTCTAGTACTGTTGTTTTCATAACCTTTGTTTGCATTCCTTTGGTTAGATACTGGCTCACATGAATTATCCAAACCAACTGAAATAGTTTCCTTCGGGAAGATTTTTAAAGATGTAACACCTAATGCAAAACTAAATGTATGGACAATCCATTGTCTTGTATTCCATCACTGTCTACCTTAAAAGGAAGGTGGGAAGAAAGCGGGTGAATCTCTAAAAATGCAGTGTCTTCCTG
This sequence comes from Phoebastria nigripes, assembly GCA_035582835.1. NCBI lineage: Eukaryota > Metazoa > Chordata > Aves > Procellariiformes > Diomedeidae > Phoebastria > Phoebastria nigripes. The sequence goes on along the minus strand of JAYKAV010001112.1, from coordinate 3,281,162 downwards.
TTTCATTTTTAAAAGTAACCACAAGATATGTTGAAGTGTGAAGGTAGCTATAAAACCTTAATTGTTCTGACTTGAATTAATTGTGCAGTATTATGATCCACATTTCTGCTCTTAAAGTTTGTGAGTGTTCATTTTTAAAATAGCTTACTAAAAAAAAATGGATTGTGGGGAGGAAAACACTGTGGGGGGGAACTCAAATGGAACTTACCAGCTCAGGAAGCTCTCGGTTTGCTTTATGTTTAAGCATTATTACTGCTTCTTTGTAATACATGGTTCTTCATGCCTTATTTCAGATCTGCATAGCTTGATGCAAGAAAAAGTATCTGTGCTTTCTCAGATGCCCTTCTTCACGTAGCATATTCTGTAGACTGTTAACTTGATCAGCTTTGAAAAATGATAGTGAATAACTTTATATCCAAAAGCTCGACAAGAATTCTTGTGGCATTCTTCTGCAGGGAAGAGTATTGCAAGACATGCTCTGAGCTGTTAGTTTTTGTGCAGACTTATAGAGCAAACTCTGAGGACTTGTTGGTAGTTAGCAAGTTTGATCTGTCTGCATGTTTCAAGTAGACTGTTAATGTAGTGAATGTATGATGCTTCAAATGAGGAAATGCCTTTTCTTAATTTGTTAATATTTCCTATACAGTAAGCTTGCTGATCCAGAATTTTGAAAAATTGTAATTTGTGTTGTGGCAAGTCTCTTCCCTCCTCCCCTAGTCTATTGATTCATCTTGTGAATTGTTGAACTAGAATGCTGAATTCTCTTGTATGTGTGGCTAGGAAGTTGTCTTAGTCTAGTAATCAATTTTATGATGCAGACTAAATTTGTATTTTAAAATGTACCCAATGACTTTCTCCTAAAATACTTGAACTAGAAAAAGAACGCTTTTCCACCCACCCACCCTCTGCCAGTTAAATGTCAAATAGCAGCCAGGAAATGATAAGAGTGTTTCACGGCGGGGGACAGAAAAACCAGTGTTCAGTCATTTGACTTGTATGTGTTATAAGAATATTCAATAGTGATTGATAAATTAGTTTAAATTGTGGTAATTTCTTGTTCTCTATTTGTTCATGATAGTCTTTATTTTGGTTTATATTTTAGGGAAAATATTTGGGCTTTTGAAAGTGGTGGTGTGTGGTTTTTTTGTGGTGTTTTTTTTTTTTTTTTTTTCTTTTTAGGATGTGTTAGGTATGAGTACTGTGTTGATGTGAATGTGCCTAAACTGTCCGTATTCCTTTGATAAAATCAGTTTTCTTATTTCTGTCTTGTTCAAATGTCTTTATCATGAGAATTAATTTTATACTAAATTTGGCTATGTATAAAGCTTTCTAAAAAGTTGCATATACTATGTGCTTGTATTGTTTTCAGGTCTTAACATAGATGTATGATAACTGAAAACATTTGCCAACAATTGTTTTTCAGTTCCTTTGTGTTTTGAAAATGTTACAATTATAGTCTGAAGTTTCTTTCCTGTATGTGTGATATCTTTCATGAGCTCTCTACAGTGAGTAACAAAAATGTTACCAATCTGTTCACTTTGTTACTTTGATTTACCAAAAAAACCCCAGTGAAGTTTTGAGCTTTTTTTTCCTTTTTAGTTCATTAGAGTAATCCATTACACACAGAGCCATAGTAACAGCCTGAAAATAGATTTGGTTTAAAAAAAAAAAAAAAAAACAAAACAAAAAACCACTTTTTTTACAAATCAATTTCTCATGTAAGAGTACAAATTTTAATTTTACTATATGAGAGATGAGGAACTACAAACATGTTCTTTTAAAACAGTAATTCAGGGTTAAGTGATTTGTTCCAGCACACACATGTTGTTATTGGTGTACCTGCTTCCTTTGACTTTATATTTTTCGGTTTTCTGGCACAGCTAGGAAGGAAGTCTGTTGTACTACTAACACCATAACAAGACTTCTGACAAAGCTGTCAATAGAAGTACAAGTGTCTATACCTGAAATTAGGTATTTTTCCTCTTTTTAAAATTTTTAGGTTTTTTTTTTTTTTTGCTAGTGCTTAAACCTCTGTTGGGTTTGGGGAGAGGGTCTGCACAGTGTTGTTCTGGATATTACGTAGGAGTGGGAGGGAATTGTAGTGGGCAGTTATTGTTTGGGTATAAGTGAAGATAGGACCATTAAGGCCTAATGGACAATATTTGAAGATGTTCAAACATTTACCTGGGAAATGGGTAATAGGAAAACTCTATGGGATACCAGGGGACAGTCTGTGTTGGTTCTGGCTGAAGACATCCAAAATTTCATCTTCACTTCAAATGAGTTTGGTATTTGGGATGTAGAATATTTGGCAGATATTTTCTAAAACTTTTTTTAGAGTAAGAAGTTGAGGCATTTGTGCTTGAAGTGAAACTCTGCTAAAGGGATGGAAGTGATTATAGCTTTTACTTACAGTTGCTTTAAAGCATTTATCCTTGACTTAGTAACATTGATTCACATCTGTGTCCTCAGGGTGCAAGCTGAAAAACTATAGAATATCATTTAAGCTTCAATTTATTGAAAAGCAATGGAAATGTATCCACTTGCCAGAGAGAGGAGATTAGTTCATCCGTATTCCTAAAATTAATGAGTTTTAAGCTCTGACAAATCACTTTGGAATTTCCTCTACTGTAAAGATCTGATTCTTGATTCTCGTGTAACACATAAGCTTCTGGTTTAGATGTAACCTGTAAGAACTTATAAGGTCATTTGCTTTCTTGCTTGAGATTTGCAGTGCTTGGGGAAATGTCTTTTCTTTTTGTCAACTCCAGTCGTCTTGTGGGTTTTTATTTGTTCTAGTTTCTTCTTCCAACAATCAAAGTGATGAACTCCAGCTCTGCTTTCTGCTGCTGTGATTGTTTGCATTGCCAGGCACATGGAAATAACATTCCTGTCTGTCATACTCTAGCGAATGCAATGTATAAGTAAAGCTGTTACATTATGATCTCCCACTAAGTGAAATGGAAAAAACCCTCTGATTTGGAGCAGCTCAGATTAGTCAATGACGTGGGATTTGAGATGTCACTATTTTAACAGAAAGTAACTATATGAGCTCCTGAGGATAAAAGAGAACATGGAGAATGAGACATTGAAATGCATATCTCAAAGACTGATGTAATTTTTTCCAACATAGTTTACAAGTTACTTTTGATTGCAGACATTTCCATTGGCAAATAGATGTTGAACTATTTAGTTAAAACAGAAGTCTTCAGTTTATTTAGTTTAAAAAAAAATGTGTCCTAGATGAATGTTAAGCTTGCTGACTCTCTGATGTCCTAACAATTTTTCATATACGTTGAGCAGAGTCAGGACTGTATCAGATGCAGCAAATCATATATGGCAACAAGAACCCTAGATTTGATTTCAATATCCCTTTGATATTGAAAAGAAATAAAATCCTTGCTTTTCCTCAAAGGCTAGTGGTACATGGAAAAGCCTTTATCAAATTCTTGAAAATACTTTTTTCAGCTGAAATGATATAGTTGCAAATTAACTGCTATTTATGCAGATCTCTGAAAATAACTGTGGCACTTTACTCAGGGGGTTTGATTTCATTTTAACTGTCATCACTGCATTCTTCTAAACTCAAGTGATGTCTTTTGCAAGAAAGCTATTACATGTGATTAAGAGCTGCGTGCGGATCTTAGGCTGCTGAAAATATCTGTTAGTGGTACTGGGCTGGGATTCAGGCCTAAAACGACACAGTCAACAATAAAAGCCATAAAAAAGAATCTATTGCCAATTAGAGCACACAATGAAGTTTGTTGTAGCAAACTGAAATGTAGATTCATCCTACTGGACTTGGGCACCTCATTTCAGAGATGTAAGTCTCTTTCTGCCATCTGTCTTTAGTCAGTGGGAAGGGGTGAGCTGAATGTTTTGCAGGAGGTCCCTTTTCTCTGTGTAATAAGAACCTAAAGTAATGAGGTCATAACTTCACTGCTACTTTTTACATGCTTAAATATAGCAAGGAGTAATGTGGGCCACAGCTGTTAGATTTTAATTAATACATGTAGTAAATATTCTGTTGTAGAACTTCTAAAAAAAATTATTAGCACCGTGCAGCAGCATCTGCTGTAAAATCTGCTGAGAGTTTAGGAGCTAACAGTGACTTGGCTGCATATATTACTCCCTGCCTGTGCACAAACATTAACCTCTCCTTCAAGAGAAGYGCAGGCTAAGGAGGGTTCTGCTTACGAGCAATCAAGTAAAGTAACATAGTTCAGGCATTGCCATGCGCAAGACTTCTTGAAGCTACATTTTAGGGAACTGATCAACTAGGTGGTTGATTATTTGCAGTTCAGGCAGTTGTCTTTAATTGACAGAGATTTCTTTCCACTTGTAGAATTAATATTCAGTTTGTTTTTAGGCACAAGGTGTTTAGTTTCCACTTAGAGCTAGAATTTGCTGAACTTAAATTTAGACATATAAGTCTGAATTAATTTATGATCAATACAGGCATCTCCAGAGAACTTTATCTGACCATAGGAGAAATGTTTCAACRTGTCAGATGTATCTCTCCAGAGGTCCTTATTTCTCTCTATTAATGATAAAGCAGGTGTAGAGTGACTAGATTATTCTTGGACATGTAAAAGATAGAATTTTGAAAATCAGATAAGAATAATTCAGCAATTGCAATTGCCTACTCATCACCAGTATTTGAATCTTTAAAATGGAAACCTTTGAAATYGCTGTGAAGCCATATATAGGTAAAAAGGGTTGCTGAGATCTAAAGAGTCTTCCCGTTGTTGTAAACTGCAACCAGGATCTAGTGGGTATGATCTGATTATCTCTGTTCCAGCTATACACTGTGCAAATATCCAAAGTGGGACAGTAGGTGTGAATTAAAATGCAGAAATGGTGAGCTTAAGTATCAGTTATAAGCAACTCAGTCTTTAAAGACTCTATTGTGTGCTTAATGTTATGATTCAATTGTAGGCAGTACGTATATAAAGTGACTTACTACTGGTGTCATTAATTAAAGTAGTATTGATTTATGATGGCTATTTTTACTGCTAAATTCGGAAGTAGAAGAATATAAATTGTTTGTAATGGTTGAGTTTGGGGTAAAGAATATTCAGGAGTTCCCCGAATGTTTGGGTTGTCTTAAACATTGATGATAATCAGTAATATGAGAGAAGAGGTGACAGCTCTGTGCTGCAGTTATAAAAGGAAAAATGTATCCAGCTCTTTTTTCTTCACTCTTTGCTACCTCTCCATCCTGTCTATCAAACACACAGCAATTCCAGCAGTCTAACGCTGGAACATTCCTCCTCTCTGTCCAAGAAAATACCGAATCTTAATCACTCAGCTGCTTGCTACCCATCATTTGTTTGAAGGGCAGTAACTACCTTTATACAAGGGCTAGTTTCACTTGTGGGTAAACATCTTCATGCAAGCACTTGCTGAGCATAAGCAATGGCTGTGTGTATAGAAACAAGTTTTTGTGGTTCAGGCCAGCAACTATGCAAACTTGATTGGGCGTGCTACCTGAAAGTACATTGATGGTATTAATTGAAAATCTTTGGTATATACACAAGATGGTAGTTTTTCCATAGTTTACTTTCCACTTAAGGGCTGGTTTTGTAACTGCTTATGTAAAAACTACAGTATATTCTTTCAAAAAATATAGAACTCATCTCTAAACATACACAAATAAAATAAGTAAATTTACATTAAAAGCAGAGAAATTAAAATGGCGTATCATTTAAGACATATATGGCCAAATGTTAAACTTCCCAAACAACAGGGGAAGGCAGATTCTTTAGTTTCCAGTATTGTTTTAAAAAATAGCTTAGCCTAGAAAGATGATTTATGTTTTTTAGAGTTTATGATCACTGTCTTTCCCTGTTTTTTAAGATGGAAAAACTCTTTAACAGAGGCTGGAGAATGTTTTGAAGCAGAGTATTGTAAGAGAACTATTTTGAAAGACAGTATCAGTGACGGTTTGCAGTCATAACATGAGAGAAAGTGTCTGTGTCTGTGTCTGCAGGAAGCTGGAATCTCAGGGGATGCTTCCTGGAACCAGGGCCTGCAGGAATTTTGGTAGGGTGAAGGGGAACGTTGCAAGCTGACGACTAGGCTTTTTATTTCTATTTAGTCATTTGTATTTTTGTATTTACTACTGATCTCTTAAAAGATGTCATCTTCTTGAAAACTCGTCACTAATTTAAAAAAAAAAAAAGGTCAGATTGGTTTTAAACTCCAGATTTCCTACTTATAGCAGTATTTTTTTTTCCCTTGGCTTTGTTGATATGTAAAGAGTTGCATGGACAGACAGGTGACTGAACAAATGTTACTGTGTACACAAGTCAAAGGATCAACAGGACTGTCAAATATCTAGGTGTGTTTTAACTAAAATATTGCAACATGTAGTAGTGTGTTGGAGAAAAGGTACTGCATGCTCTTTGCTACTCATTTACTCATTTGCTTCAATTCACTTGAGGGGCTTCATTTTCCTTTTTGCTAAGTGTGGACTTTATTATGTTGCAAACTCAGAGGTACCTGCTAGGCACCTCAGTATACAGATGAATACCTCAGTATTCATCTGTTTGTGGATGATTATAAATCTTGTAGTGCTGTGGATGGTGTATTTTGGTATTGAATTTGCTTTCTGATGAAAATTATTGTACAGTTCTGGAGAGGCGCTGCAAACACACTTTGTCCTCCTACTTGTTCTGTGTGTAGTCTAGAACAGCAACTTCTGTAATTGTGAAATTCTGTTTATTTCAATTTTTTACTATTTTTAATGAAAATTGAGTTCATCAGTGTCAATTTTAAGTCTCAGTGCTGGGCTGTCAGTCTATTTTTAATGTTGTATTTGTCTTAGGCACTGTATCCACATTCCAGGGCAAAATTGTGTATGTTGTGTCCACCTGCTGAAGGATTCTTCGTCTGAGCCTATGGAATTCATGGGAGTTTGGCAGCTGACTTTACTTGGACCAGGATTTTACCCACTTTTCTAATTCCAGAATAAAATAATAAAAAAAAAAAAACCAAACAACTTTGCATTTATATATGAAAACCTACTGCTTCTGACCTTCCCACAATATTTTTCTGTTGGTGACTGTGTGACTGACAGCATTGGTCTTGCGGGATATTTGCAGCTTGCTGGATGTTATACTGTACAGATGCCATATGTGTCAATCCAGTAGCATAAGCATGCATGTTTTCCTCAGAGGATGTGGTTTCAGTAGTATTCTTTCCTTTGGCAGGTTTGATTTAAGTATACTTACTCTGCTTTTTCTAAAATAGCTTCTTGGATAAGAGGTGCTAAGCTCAGTCATGGGACATAGCCTATCTTTCAGCTGGAATATATCGAAACAAATCCACGATTTGGATGTATACAGGAATTACAAGCTGTGGGCACAGACTGAAAACATACTTGTAAAACCTTTTCAATATATAATGAAAATACCTTGTCTACTTCAAAACCAGGTGATATTACTGGGTGGGGATTTGGTGGGGATTTTTATTTGTGTTGAATATTATCTTCTGTCATTTGATGAAGATTTTTTTCCTCTAAAGTATCTTTTGTTGCTAACACATGGAGTCAAAACAGTAAGACTGATATTTAAGGATGAGGATAATAGTTAATTTAGTTGGGAGGCAGTCTGGGTTTTGGTTCCACCTTGTAACTCAAACATATGATGTAGCATACCTAAGTTTAGAAACTTGGTTTAGCAGGGAGTGCTTCAGTGTCTTTCCTTAGCAACCCAGCCTACCAAAAACACAGTAGAGCTGCCCTTCCCGGTCTGTACTGAGGAATGGTAGCAAACTCCATGGTTTTAAGGTGGAGTTTATAAACAGAAATAGCATAATAATGCCTGCAATTGCAGGGGATTGGAATTCAGCGGTCAGAGTGTTTTCCAGTTATGTATTTCATTGGTCTTGTATTTTCAGCATGATCCTGCGTGAGAATAAGGGCTGCCCTAAAAATCTGGAGCATCAGTTTTGCCTTAAGTAAACTTATCTGATACAAGGGAATTTGTAAAATGGAATTAATATTTTCTTTTTTTTTTCTTTCTTTTTTTCCTTTTTTTCTTTCCCCTCTCCCTCCCCTCTCCCTCCCCTCTCCCTCCCCTCTCCCTCCCCTCTCCCTCCCCTCTCCCTCCCCTCTCTCTCTCTCTCCTCTCTCTCCTCTCTCGCTTCTTTCTTTCTTCTTTTTTTTCTTTTGCAAGGGGCTGAGCATTTTTGGGGTAGAAGGGGTGACAGAGGGTGACAACAGCTGCTAAGGCTTACGGCCAGCCTTTGCAGAAGCTGAGAGGATATTCAGAGAAGGATAACTCCATAGTACTACTTTGTTTTTTCTTTTCCTTAGACTTCACTTCTGGTTGCTGTGTTAGCCGGACCTTTGATCTCTAGTGCAGAAGTTCCTATGTTACATGTTGCCAATTGAAATGGGTGATATATTTTGAGTATCTTTTTCTAAAAAATAACACCATACTGTATTCTGTGCTGAAATACAGTCCATTGGGGGGGACAAAATTATTTTAGAGAGGATAGAGAACAAATGTCATGAATCTGAGAAATTTTAGTGTGCGCCTGATTATTAGAAATATTAAGCTTTGTATAAGAACCTGGTATAAGAATCTGGTTAAATGCTTGAACGGAAGAACCAGAAAGAGTTACACATGTAAGCTGTTTGTCATCTGATACGTGACGCTATCAGGTTGACTAGGGCTTTCCTCCCCACCATTTGTTATCACTGTGTTAACTGAGACCCAAATTAAACATTGCCACTCTTTTTGATTTCACATTATTAGAATTTTCTGCTTTCTGTTACTTTCTCTGCAGAGTTTTATAGTTTCAGAGAGAGTTTATCACTGAATATTTACAGGTTCAACAAAACTGCCAGACAGTCTGTCTATACTCTTTATACTTTCTGGATTTTATATAGTAAGTTTCAGTGTTTCAGCTAGAAATGATACAGGGGGATTTTAAAATGCCTGTTATACCTTGAATGATTTTTGATTATGTTTAAAAAATGCTTTAATACTAAGAATAAACTCTGGCTGAATAGTACCGGATGCAGCGCAGTATGTAGAAGTTACACACTCTTGCTGGTGTTAGGAGTCAGATTCAGTCAAAACATGAGTGTGCATACATTTTCTTTTAGCGTAAGAACTAAATAATAAGCACAGAAGAGTAAAATAACGAGCATATTCTACAGACTTGTTTGACTTCTTAGGATGCAGGTTAACCCAGCTTGAATTTGCATGCTCTGATACTGTGTTTTAGCTTGAATACCACAAAAAAATTAAGTTCTCCCTTTTGCTCTTTTGTATTTCCAAACACAAATTTGCAGTTTGCTCACCCCCAAACAATAAAAAGTAAGTGAATGATATTTGTCTTGTTGGAGTTCAGATAGATTTGTTTCAAACGTATTGTGAGTTATAGGTTACATTTAAAAAAAAGAAGAGGTTAACCTATAAAATTTGGGGTTCAGTAGGTGGAGATGTTTCATGCTAAAATGTGCACATTGAGTCACAGGAGATCATTTTACTCTTCAGTAATTAGCTGCTGGTAAGCCAGTTAAAGACAGGAAAGGATGTTTAATCTGCGTGAGGAAGAGGACAGGCAGTCCTGCAGAAGGTGGTCAGTACTTCTTGAACACTTATCTTTCTTGAAAATTGATGTCCATTTTAGTCTACACAGAACGCCTGCATGGTTCCCTTAGAGAGATTAGCTATGTAATCTAGCAAGTGTTAACAGGAATAAGATCTTCCTGATGAAGGAACCTTAGTCTTAGTGAATCAGAGCTCCTGACTACAGGGGTTAGTAAAGTGGGTAGTGGGTCAGTGGAGTGAATGGACAAGAAACCTTCAATGCTTTAGTCTAGACAGCAACAACAAGGGATGGCTGACAATTTGGTGCAGAGCCCAGCACTTCTTTTCATAGCTGTAGACAATTCAAAGGATAGTAAGTTGTGCTGCGACACTGGTTGTATAAGCTATTTTGAAAGCTAATATTTAGCAATCCAGAGAGGAAAATTTTTCTTCTGTAGACCATCAAGAGAGCAAGACACTCTGGCACGCAGTGGAGTGGGAACATGTCTGGATTCTCACGGGAACTGAAAAGGAATTTGTTATACAAGCTTAAAAATACAAAAGATGTCATGTTTTTGAAATGTGACAAATTGAAAATAAGGTGCTAATGCCTCTATAAAATTTTTAAAACCTGAAAGCTCGAATTTAAAGGTATTAAGACTTTATTTGGGGAAGGAGGAGAAGGAATGAAATTACTTTTGAGAATAAAGGGTAAAGTTGATAACATGCCAAAAAGTAGTACTGTGCAAGATTTTTCAAGTGGGAGAAGTCAGTGAGTCCTTACAGCTATGGTTCATGCTATGCCTTTCAGCAGTTCAAACGTTTAAAATCTGGGTCTCTGCTTTCAGTAATGGTTGTAGTACTTGTGGGAATTTGGAGATGTGCTAATGTGGGCTGTCATGAAATGTTTTATTTTGTAAATATTATTTGCACTAGGTGTCTGTAACCTGGTGTGACAGCAAGATTTTAATCAGTATAAATTCTGTTCTTGATATTTTGCTTGTGTAGAGTGTTACGCTGTTCAATTTTTGTTTTTTTAACTCTGCTTCATTGGACATCAGCATTTAAAATATAATTGTTATTGCTGTGAATGCCCACTGAAGGTGAGATTGGAAAAGGGCATCCTGCTGTCATAACAGTTGATAATGAATTCTGGTCTTCTGAATAAGAAAGTAGTGTAGATAACAGCACTATTGTAAATGTGGGTAGTAAGCGATCGAAATGTTAAACCTAAGTTCTTATGTTGCCTCACTTTAAGAAGCGCTCAACATCACTTCTGTTCCAGCTGACAATTTAGAAGAATGGTAAATGGTTAGATGAAGAATGCCTTGAAATATTTTGTTAGGAGTCTTCCACTCCCTGTAAACTTGAAGATTGCTATCTTTCAGTGAGTCTTTATTCTTGATAGGTTCTGAATGATGGATATGAACTTCAAYGGTGTAATTGAAGGGTTGGCTTTTGGCAGGTCTGCCAGGCAGCAGACACCAGTCAGGTGTTAGGAAAATGTACATACAGGTGACTTGTTAGGTCTCAGTGGACCTGCATGCTGAACATAATGATGGTTTTAGTCCTTGCATTGCTAGTATATCCAGTGATTTCATGAGTGCTTTTAAATTTACATCTCCTTATATGAAATACAAAGGATTTTTAATTGTTATAATAAAGAGATTTTAAAAATTAAAATAAAAAGCCTAGCCATCAAACTGTGAGAAACATAACTTCATTTCCTCAGTCTATGTATTTATCATGATGAATTTTTTTTCTTGTAGAGAAAGATTAAGGCAAGATTAATCTTTTTATTTAGCAAAATTTAGTTCTAAAGGCTCTATTTCTTGTTCGCAATAACTTGTTTTGAGTCTTAGGAACACTTCCTGTCAAATTTGACATAATGTGCCACATTGCTGGTTACTTGTTGGAAATATCCCACCCTGGGAAGCAGAGATCTTGTTTTAGACGTGGTCCAGAAACCTTCATTGAATTCTAGAGAAAAAATACTAGCTAGGTGAGAAAAATATGTCTCTTTCTGTGTCAGGATATCAGTCTTCTGTCAGAGGTTCTGCAAGTGGATCCTTCAGAAAGTGGAAACCATTAAGGTTCGTGCAACTTAATGCCCCCATATACCTTCTACTTTTTTTTTTTTTACTGTCCTGTCCCAGTCCAAACTGATCACTGAAAACTTAAAATCCTTTTCCAGCTGGAAAGTAGAAAAGAAGTGTGAACACAACGGTTCAGGAAAAATTACAAGATCTTGTTCAACTGCAGTGAGAATAAAGCAGTTTGGTTACAGAGTTGACTTCATCTCTGTATTGAAGCCTGAGTTATGATATATAGTACTAGTATACTAGTACTTGAAGGTAGTTCTGAAATTAGGCCGCACCAGAAGATGAATCTGCAATAGAAGACTGAAGGCTTAAAGGTTCTGTTTAGAAAGAGGTAACGAATGAGCAAATGAAAGCTACGTGGTTCCCTCTAGCAGACGTAGTTTGCTGTGTTTAGGATAGGTTCTGCATCCAGATGTGATAGAAACTCATGCCAGTGTATTTCCAGATGTTTGGAAGGAAACTGTGTAACCACTAGTGGTAAAGCAAGGGATTTTTGTTTTATGTGTTGTTCTTCAGGTGATTAAGCCAGGAWGCTTCTGGAAGTTAATGATGCTCAGTTTTTAATTTCTAGGCTGAACAGCTTTTCTTGAGTTGGGGTTGCAAAGGCTGAGTGTCAGGCTAGAAGTAGGATTTCCCAGTTCCCTTACTTACTAGCAAACTACTGTTCTGTCATTCTTCCAGAGCAGCTGTTTATAATGCCTGTCCCGGAGGATTTTGTTATGGCAAGCTGCTGCTAAGTAGGAGGTTTCTGGGTAACTTTGTATTGCAGCATGCTTGCTCCAGCTCTGCAAAAATAGCAGCACTTAGGCAAATTTTATCCAGTTTTTGTACTGGTGAGTCAAATTGCTGAAAAGCAATGCAGTTCTTGACAAGCCTCACTGTCAGTATGAGTGAAGCATATTTAATAGATGTTGAAGTGAAAGATATGCATGGAGAAAATGAAACTGTTGGGCTTTGTAATGTCTCAGCATCCTTCAGTACTGAATTACATGACTGGATTCTGGGCTGCTGTTTCAGAGCTCTGGAGCCTCTTTTAGTCAGGGCTTTTCTTTTGCAAATACAGCATTATTTTGCATTGCCAAAGACATTGTTTGCCATAGAAGTTATGGGGAATGTCCAGGTGAGAATATTCTGGTGGTATTGCAGGGCTGCAGAGGGATGGATTCTGAATCCACAGCTGCTGCAACTTTAAGCTGATCAGATTTTTGCTAGGCTGCWAGCAAAAATTGGAGTATTGTTAATTTCTAAATGCTGTTCTAGTGAATTCTGTAATGAGAAGGAAAACAGAGGAACAACTTTCTCAATTACAGTCTTACATATGTATTTTATATATAATATATTTTTTAAAAAAATCTAAGCAAAGTAGCATCTTTGGATTATTTAAATGAGAAACATGTACATTTATGGTCATTGGTAAAATTTCAAAAAGCRTTAAATATTTTGAATTTAATTTTATGTTTTAATTCTAGCACAGCAGAACAGGTGGATGTGAAATCCCTCTGTGTAGTTTGGGCTTTAGTTAAGTTCAACAGTGTGTGTATGGGTAGCGGTGGTTCTTCCAGTGCTGCTACCATTTGCATTTTTTGAAGCATTTTATGAAGACCTGTTTTATGCTAGTTTAGCCTGACTTTACAAAAAACTGCCTATGTGCTGCTAGTCATTTTCCTTGTCTCCAAGATATGATATCTACAAATGTATGTTAGGAAATACGTCCTTCAGGACATACCAGGATGCTGAAGTATCCTGTGTATGTGAGCTACTGTTTATTCCAGGTTTGAACTGGTCAGTAAATTGGCCTTTCTTTAGACTTTAAGAAGAAGAGGAGAGGAACAGAGGTAACAGAAGGCTGCAATGAAATAAAACTTTCTATACCATATAAAGAATCTCAGTTTTATTACTTGAGGTATATTGATTTTATTATAGTAGTTTTCCTGTGTTAGTATTGAAACCCGGAGGTGTTGAAAAGCTGTTTGTTTCAGACTTTCTACAAGTGCCAACTTGTTTTGTGTTTAATTGCTGTGTTGTTGAAAGAATTATTTTTCACCTTGATGCTCATGCTGACTCTGAAGCAGATAGTTTGTGAGGCAGGGGAGAATATGGTAGAGATCACACTGGAAAAGTTGTGCTGAATAGCCATCTATAATTTGTTGTGGCAGCTCTTAGGACTCGCAGAACTGATAGTGGCAGTTCACGTGGGATGATGTTTGTGCTGGTAGAATGTTTTAGGAACATTTGGTGGGATACCAAGTATGTGTTTCTAATACCACTCTCGTCTCATAGGTGCAAATCTGACTCTCAAAGGGCATGTAATTCCTTGTTTGTGTTTTTTTGTTTGGTTGGTTTTTTTGGAGTTTTTTTGTTTTTTTTTTTAAAGGTTTGTTTTGTTTTCCGATGTGTTGTCCAAGCACTTCAGTGGCTTACGTTCCAGTTTTTATGTTTCTTCCTCTTTCTTCCATTTAGATATGTTTCCACTTTTTCCAATATTTCCATTTTACTTTCAGGTTTTATAGTGATCAGAGAGCCATGGCAACGACTCTAGGGCCCTTCCCCACCTCCTTTATCTCTGTATCTTACTTACTCTGTGTGTGTGTGCATGTGAGTGTGTGTGTGTTGTCTTTGTTTTGTTTTTTTTCCCCATGTTTAATTTTTTTTGTTTTGTTCATGGACAATTACTATCAAAACCTTTACTGCTTATTTATCTAGCTTTTAATTTTAGGTTAGTTGTACTGATTTATGCGGGTCCTTCTAACTACCATTTTGTGAAGTACCCTGTGGGCTTTGATAGTTAGTGTACCCTGTGGGCTTTGATAGTTAGTGTATTCGACAAAACTGATTTTCTATATTCAGCCTGCTTCCAAATCTTCCAGATCTTTCTGTTGAAAGACATTACGTATGCAACACACCCCTAATGATTCTCAGTAAAACTGTTTCAAGAGTCCTTGTTTAATCCCCATACTGAAAACATACAGTATTTGTAATGCTGAATATGAATTTTGCTCTGCAAAGGCTAATCATTTTAATATATTTAAGACTGCAAACACAAAATCCATGCCAAAGCATGCTAAACAGAAACAGAATCAGATTACCAAAAAATAATGGAAATAGCAGCTGTTTGTTAATTTAGTAGCAAGTGCCTGTGGTTAATTGCAGCATTTTTGAGGAACCCTAATTATTAAGAATTTAACCTTCTCCTTCAGGAATACTGAATCCTGCAGTCTGCAACAATAAATATTTAGTGTGTTTTTCCTTGTAATTCAGAAGATGTGGGAACTACAGTATTTCTGGTGTTGAAGAAGTTAGGAAAATTGCTAGGATAACCCTGGAGGTGGATTATTGGAGTAACAGSAGACAGCCTGGCTGCTCTGCTTTCCCTTCCAGCCCCTCCCTTCTTTACCTCCTATTAGAAAGGAGCGGTTGTCCCCCCAGCCTGTGTTTGAGGATAAGCCTCTTCAGGTTGTGTTCRGTAGCAGAAGACTCTGCATCGATTTCTCTGTGGAAAGGAACAAATACTTCACCTACTGCTGCTCCTTGTTTTCTCCAGAGGGAGAGAGGGGATTGCTGGCTGGAATACATGGGATTAAGCCATTAGCCCTGYTCAACTCTGTTTTACCTAAAATGTCCTTAGGCCAGTCTGCTTCACCGACTGGAAAACACTGAATAGCTGTTAAATTGAGCTTGAATACCGCTGTATGACACTSCTTATTCTATTCATGCTGGGATTCTTCTTAATTCTTTTACTAAATTTCTCTGGCCTTTTTGAGTTACAAGTGCAGTGAGTTTAGACAAATTTATCTGGCAGTTATAATTCAAAGGATAATTTAATTTTAGTGTGTTTCTTTTTTGCCACACCACCTAGCTTTAGGCTTAGTAGTTAAATAACTGCTTATGCTGTGTGTTCAGAAGGTGATTTAGAGCACCGAAGTTGGGCCTCTGTTCTGAATTTCCTTCTGTGGGATGTTCTCCCTCTCCACTGATGATGCATGAAGAGACTATGAGGTCTAATTGCGATACSCTTTTTATATTTTTACATTTAAGCTAGACAAATGTGCTTTTGACAGAGAGGAGGATTTTTGTCTGTAATTTYAGCTTTCCAAAGTCAGCAGAAGGGATTGGTATCTAATAGAAGAGATATTTGTGAAATAACTGGAAAACTGTTCAAGAATACTTAGTTACATTGTAACTATATCAAGAAACTTGGTTATATTGTGTGACCTTATAGTTAAACAAAAAGTTACTGGTATAGTTTCTTTAAGATTTTCATCTGGAGCAACAAGTAATTAAACAGTACAAATAGGAGGAACTAGACATAAGCTAAGTAATGCTGACTCAGACAAGTATCTGTTAAACATAGCTATTATAACACATAATTTTTAAAGTAGTCTAAAATTGAATTCTTACCTTTAATCCTTATGGGGAATAGAAGGGAAAAAAAGCCAATACACAGTGGTGTGGGGGTTTTATTTCGTTTGTTGGGTTTTTTTGTTTGTTTGTTTGTTTTTTTGTTGTTTTGTTTTTTGGTTTGTTTTTGTTTTCTTATCTAAACTGCTTTTATTGCTTCCTTTTCTTACATTGCTGTAATACACAATTCATGAGAAAGTGATTGGTTTGTAGCAAAAAAAGTTTTCACTTTATGGAATACTCTGGTCAATAGCAGTAGTTTTGTACTTTCAATGTAGGTGCCATTTTTGTTTGAGTTCATGTAAATAATACTTAGGACCTATGTACTGTATTAATCATTAAATAGAAGTTAAATATAACAAGGGTTAACTGATAAATAGCTTTAAGGATGGAGAAGGCTGCAAAGATAATTTTAAAAAGAAAAGTGTTTTACAATGAGGGTATCAGTGAATAATAACAACTACCATGCAATTTGTATTTTAAAGTAGGTTATTAATACCTGTAACTTGTGCTGAGAGCAATTCACCATTACTTCCAGAAGGGTGTTGTAACTTCATTCTTTCTGATTTTTCTTGTCAATGCTTACTTTTAGTGACATTTATGTAGATATGTGAAACTTCCCTTATGTGAACGAAGAATTACGTTTAAGGCAGCAATATTATTATTTGTGCTTTGAAACTCATTTGATATCACTTGCTGATTACTGTTTGACTTTTCAAAATTTCGCACCAATCCTTAGTCCGTGGGGTTTGAGTTTAATGGTTATTGTTCTTCGTCTAGCCTTGTTTCCTTAGAAAGATGCAGATGAGAGTTAATTTAGCCAATATGAAGAGCGTATATAGAGAGTTTGAATAATAAAATAATTGTGGGTAAGAAATGTTTCTGCTCTTACTATGGAAATAGGAGCTTGTTAGTGGTTTTCTTTTGTCCCTGTTTTCTTTTATTACCTTCCAGGACAGAACAAGGAACTGCATTCCTTGGGCTCTTTCTGGTATTTTATTGATCATTACAAAAAATAATGTGTTCTGAATTGAGTTTTTGACAGCGCAGGATATGAGCGCATCAGAAATAGGAAGTAAACATGAGAGTTGTTTAGAGCTGAGCACAAGCAGTTGTGTGAGAAAGCTAAATCATATATTTTTAATGTGCAGAAATGCATGTTTTGAGCACTTCCAAGTATTTTGCAATATAACTTTTAATATTAGGACATTCCTGGAACATGTAATATTATGTTTTTGGTGTTGAACATGGTTGTTAGGGTATTTCTTGTAACGGTTCTCTCTAGTTATATTTTCCTTTGAATAACAAATAACTATGCCAAGTGGTTGAAATGAGACGGTACTTAACAACCCTGCATGAGCAATTTAATAGCAGAAACCCAGTGGAAAATGCTCTTAGTCTTTGACTGTCTGTGCTGAAATCTTGACTTCTGTCTTTTTCTGTCATGCTTGTCTAATAGATTTTATACAGGAGTTAACAGATTTTGCACATGAGTTAGTCTGATTCCTGCTTCTGTTTCTGGCCATAAAATGTTTGTGCAGTTGCCTCAATGCTCTGTGTCAGTCCTGACTGGTCCAGAGTACCAACTTCCATCCCTCAGGCTTTCCCCAGTTGTCTTTGCATAAGATTGTGTCTGATATCAAAAATTCTTAAAGCAAAATGTAATGTTGCCATTAATATTGCAGTCTCATATAGCAGGCAAAAAATGTATGGAATTAGTAGATTGATAATGTTTATGCCTTGTTTTCAGCCTACCTGGTTGTGGAGCATCTAAAGATTAAAAAGCTCAACTTCTGATTCAAGGTTGGCTGGATTAAAAATTCCAGAGTCTTGAAGATGGAAGATTGTATTCTCTCCTCTCTGTTTTTGATGTCAGAATAGACACTGAATACAACTGAATTATGTTAAAAGTGGAGCGAGTAGAAAAGCAAGGATGGAARAGGGATGAGAAACGGTAATGGAAGATGTAATTCATTGTATTATTTGTTGCCTATTAACACGTGCAACTGTAGAAGTAAACTAAGCTTATGTAATTAAAGAGTTGACCTAGTACTAACTCAAATAACGGTAGGCGCATGACAAGTGTGGCACACTAAAGGACAAGAAACTATTAAATCTGTTGAAAAATTAAGAACCGTGTCCTGTTAAGCAAGGTCTTAGTAAAGACTGTACAGTAGATAAAATTAAAAATTAATAAATTAGTGTATATGGCTAGATATTAGTGTATGTGGCCTCTTGCTTGTTTCCCAATCTCAAGTGATTCTGCATAATTTGGGACTGAATGTGAAGGGTGCTTGATGGGTGCAAGAGAGAGATGCTACCTGTTTTATTCCAGTCAGATGTATTGAATGTCAGCCATGTGCATAGCGCAGGGAACGTGGCCTATGCCTTGGGGAGTTTATACACTACATCTGGGAAGTTGGATCACTCTATGGAGGAAGATGAATTTCATCTGGGCTGAGATTATATTTAGGACGGGAAGTCTTTCTCAGTCTAGTGTGGCTCTCCTGTTGATGTCAACTGGATACTTGTACAAAAGACTAAAAATGAATTGTGAACATGGTAACTCTGTTAAGTCTTGCATTACTCACAGCAGACAGGTTTGCTTTTGGTATTTCCATGAATTTTCTTTTGTTTTCCCCATCTGTGTGTTTAATTTGTAGTTTCTTTTTAATTTATTTTGTTGCTGTTCATGTTCTCCCCTGTATGGAACAGCTCTTGAGTTCCCACCCTGTGAACATCACTGGTTGCTCTCCTAAGCAAATCAGAATGAAATWTTCATGTTGATCCAGCATCATGCTTAAGAGATAAGTAATTATTGAGAATTGGCACATTTTCTGTCTGCAGATTCGGAAGACAAATATTTTAGGAGAAAGATCAAAATGTTACTTAATAGCATTAGGGTTAACATAGTGTTCGTTCTTTTTGTTCCTTTAACTTTTTGACCACTGGAAGCAACTCGAGAACCCTGCAAGACAAAAATTGAGTGTAAGCTCTGTTAAGCTATAAATTCATGTATGTACAGTAACTGCTTGTGTTGTTGCAAATGCAAAAAAAATTAAGTATTTTTTGTTTTCAAGAAAGCAAAAAAACCCCGCCTAACCCTCTAAATACAGACTTCTGACATTCTACCCACCATAATTTTCTAGGAAATTAATTCTAAATAAATAAAATATAATAATATGGTTCCAAAACTGCTCCATCCATTATTAATAATTCTATTCTTTGTACTCACTAAGTAAAACAAATCCTATTGAATGATTTTGTTACAGTCAAGCAGATCATCGGTCATTCTTGTGCCACTTGTAATGGTTTTGACAGATATGYGATATACTTGAAAAAAGTAATTTGAAAAAGATGCCAAGAGCCTCTCTTTTGATAGTGGAAGACAGCAGTATTTGTAATTCTTTAAGAATCTGTACAAATGTATGGCTTACCTTAGTTATGGACCTGGGAGTATTAATAGAGAAACAGACGGGAGAAATAACTGACAATATTGATTATGCTGTAGGGGCCAATCCTCCAGCATAAACATGGATGCTTAGGTGAAATTAAGGACTGCTCTGAAGGTAACTTCAGTATATTCAAGAATATGATAGTGCTGATTGTTAATGCAAGAATTTAATAAAAACTAGACAAAGGAATCATTAACGGGGCTTGCTTTCAAATCCAACTTGTTGAAAATACAGTTAAAAAAGTATGTATTTAACTGACTGTTCACATTTGGGATATATGCATAATAAAAATAACCAGTAGGCACTGCTGTTAAAACCAGCGGTACAATCTGTTATGCTATGAAGAGATTAAGACTTTACGATTCAGTTAAGTAGAGACATTGCTCCATGGAAGTCAGTATATGTAGGTCACAATTTTTTAGTGTGTTCAGAGGCTCTTTGTGTTTCAGAATGTGACCTGCATGTTGTTGTAGAAGCTGTTTATTTCTAAAGAAATGTTTGTTAACTCTGCTTCTACTGAACTGTTTCAGGGTTTTTTTTGTTTGTTTGGTGGGGG